>BSBN01000853.1:8457500-8842500 GCA_027924645.1 Cunninghamia lanceolata | reverse complement strand
CTAGAAAGCTTACTTTTCTCTAACATTATAGCTTGCCTTCACCTAATCGATCTTGGACACTCCTCCCTTCTTTGCACTACATGGTGATACCTTTGAATGAAAATTCCCCATCTTAATTTCTCTCCCAACTTTTTCAACTACATGAAACGATCTATAAGACATTGTCTTCTATTTAATCTAGAAGCTATTTTACACATCAAAAAGTTAGTGGAGCATATTCTTATTCATCATGATGTATTTTTTTTAAAAACCCACTAGGTATTCCACATCTACTAAAACTTCTTGGAATATGAAACTAAAAACTATCAAGAAATACATCATGATGAATAAGAATATGCTCCACTAACTTTTTGATGTGTAAAATAGCTTCTAGATTAAATAGAAGACAATGTCTTATAGATCATTTCATGTAGTTGAAAAAGTTGGGAGATAAATTAAGATGGGGAATTTTCATTCAAAGGTATCACCATTTAGTGCAAAGAAGGGAGGAGTGCCCAAGATCGATTAGGTGAAGGCAAGCTATAATGTTAGAGAAAAGTAAGCTTTCTGGTAACTCACTTAGCCTATAGAGATCTTGCATTGCCATTGCTAAAAAAATTTGAATGCACATTCCTATAAAATCTAACTACTCACACCAACTCATATATATATATATATATATATGTGTGTGTGTGTGTGTGTATGTATATATATGTGTGTATGTATACATATAAATATATATGTATACATATATGTATATATATGTATACATATATATATACATATGTATATATACATGTATACATATACATATGTATATATATATGTATACATATATATATATACATATGTATATACATATGTATACATATATATATGTATACATGTATATATGTATACATATGTATATACATATATATATGTATACATATGTATATACATATATATACATATATATATATATATATACATATATATACATATATATATGTATACATATATGTACATATATGTACATATATGTATACATATATGTACATATGTATATATATGTATACATATATATACATACACACATATATATACATATAAATATATATGTATATATATATGTACATATATATATGTATACATATATATATGTACATATATATATGTATACATATATATGTGTGTGTGTGTTTGTGTGTGTGTATATGTATACATATGTATATATATACATATATGTACATATGTGTATACATATATATACATATGTACATACACACACACACACACACATATATATGAGTTGGTGTGAGTAGTTAGATTTTATAGGAATGTGCATTCAAATTTTTTTAGCAATGGCAATGCAAGATCTCTATAGGCTAAGTGAGTTACTAGAAAGCTTACTTTTCTCTAACATTATAGCTTGCCTTCACCTAATCGATCTTGGACACTCCTCCCTTCTTCGCACTAAATGGTGATACCTTTGAATGAAAATTCCCCATCTTAATTTCTCTCCCAACTTTTTCAACTACATGAAACGATCTATAAGACATTGTCTTCTATTTAATCTAGAAGCTATTTTACACATCAAAAAGTTAGTGGAGCATATTCTTATTCATCGTGATGTATTTCTTGATAGTTTTTAGTTTCATATTCCAAGAAGTTTTAGTAGATGTGGAATACCTAGTGGGTTTTTAAAAAAAATAAATTTTCTAAGCTTTGTCAAGGCAATCAACATTGAGAAATGCATTGACTATGTAGTGAAAAAAGAAGTGAAACAAATGATTCTTGAAGTTGTTGCCCATTTGTGGGGAGTGAAAATACACATACCTCTTACTATTTTAGGTTGTACAACTCTTCTACACTTGGAGCTTACATCCTTCATAATTCTAGAAATTCCAACCCTCTAAAAATTTCTCGTTCTTGAGAACTTGTTTATTATATAATATTAAAAATTTGAATGATAACAATCTCCAAAGACTCATAGAGTTATGTTTGATTCTTCAAAAAATGGTGCTTGTATGTTGTAGGGAGTTGATTCATTTGAAAGTCCAGGCTCCCAATCTCAACTGTTTGATTTTAGTAGCTTGCTCTTGTCTAGAATTTGTGACAACAAATTGTATGCAATTGCTTCAACTCAAAACAAGGGATTTTTTTAGCTTGGGTGAATTACAAGTAAATTGTTATAGTTTGGTTGATCTTGAGCTAAGGGATTGCTATGAATTAGGAAAATTGCAGCTAAATTCTTGTATGTTTGTAACAAAGGTTGGATAGCTTGGAGGACATTCAAATGTGAAATCACTGAGAATATTAGCCATCATAAGATGCTCATCAAAACTCATTGGCATCCTTTTAGGCCTTGAACAACTTAAAGTATCCCCATGCATGATGGTAACATGCTTCCTTTTATTTGGTTTTGGTTACCTAATTTTATTTATTTATAGTTCAATTGATGCTCTTTTGACATCGTCATTAATTATACTATCCTTTTTTTATTATTTGTAAACGTTATATCAATATGTATATGTGTACCAATAGTGTTTATTCAATTGTTTTGTTCACACATCACATTGTTGATGTTTATGGACTATATGATTGAATACTAATTGTGGAGAGTGCTTTGATCCCTTTAGTAGAAAGGAGAAGTGATATTCCAACTAGGTGTGGCAATGGAGAGTGCTTCAATACAGAGGAGGATGTGGTGGCAAATAAAAGCACATAGATATTTACAATACCAATAATCAAGGCACATAACAAGTGGTGATTTAGTGCCCTTATTTTTGGAGGCAGCGATGCTAATTGCCATCATTACCACAACTCACTATATATCTCTTTTGCATGTACACCATCCCATATGAGTGTTATTTAAGCCGCTTTAGGCAATTTGATTATAGCACACATGACTCTGATTCCACTTTGAATGTATATCTCATTGATTTTCTTGATGTTTTAGGTGAGAGAGGTAGAAAATTCAAATGTTTTGTTAAATTAGGTATTTCAAGTATTTATCACACTGATTCCTTGAATTCCTTCAACTCCTCTTAATCTTCTTAACATCCCTTTGAATTTCCCATTGACACATCTATTACACCTCCCAAAATTACAAGTGTTAATTTACTAACAATTATAAACCAACTTAACATATACTTATGTAACTACTCTTTTGATTGTTCTTGTACTATCTTTTTCCCCTGTTTCTGGCCTATTGATTTTTTTGGTATGTAAAAAATTCAAACCCTTTCAAAAAAACGTACTTTGTATAACTCATTATTATGTCCCATATTTAAAGACATTCAATACAAATTCATTGTCATCCAGATATCATTGAAAAATTCTAGGAAGCTTTGTACTTGCGTTCAGGATAACGCTGACAAAGACTCAAATCCCAATCAATCTTTTTGCATATATTTTCAATCAGTCGGCTCACCTGGTGTGCAATGTTGGGACAGTTCCCACACAGATATTTCACGAGGTTTTCTATTTCTACACGTCATCTGTCGACATTCTCAGATACTTCTCAACAGCAAATTAAATATAGAAAAGGCGTATTCCATGATTGTTGATAGTATGACACCACGTTGGTCAATATCGAACAAAATCCATTATTCTTCCATCATTTAATTTGGACTTTCAATAAATCCTACGCATTAATTTTGAGGCTCTCAAAAATTGTCCCCTACTTTGAATGATTTTCAAATTTTTTTATGGACTCGTTTCACAAGTTAATTGTTTAAATAAAATATTAGTTTAAATATTTTTAAAAATAATTAAATTAAATATGATAAGTAGAAAATATTTTTCCCTCTGTCAAATTATGATATTTTATTTCAAGATTTAATTGCTTAATTTTGGGTCATGTGTTTGACTCAAAAACTACGCAGTTAAATCCTGAAATAAACTATCATAAATTAAATACATTATAATTTAATTGTATTGTTTGATTTATTTAATTATAATAAATAAAATAGTTTTATTTAACTTTTTAGTTCGTAAGTGTAACGATTGTTATAGACATAATAATTCTTGGAGGGGATGGGAGAGTAGCTTTTCTCCCTAATCTAGATAGATATATAGGCCGCCTCCCGAATTATATTTAATATTTATATATTTTCAATCAAAATTTACGTATACATTTAGAATAAATGTTTTTTAAATAAAAATAAAAAATATCATTCAAAAATTCAAAGAACAAGTAAAGAAGAATTTAAAATTTATCTTTATTTAAATAAAAATTATCACTGCATTTTTAATTGTGAGTTGTAAGTATGATTTTATTTAACTTTTGAATATCAATAGTTTAAGTAATAAATAAAAATAGTTTTTAAATTAAAAATAAAATAAATAATATTTTAAATAAAATATTAAGTTAAATAAAATAGTTTATATGTGTAGTAATTTAAATAAATATTAAAATTTAATATTCATATAAAATAATAAAATAATTTTTGAAATAAAAGTTAAAGTAAATAATTTATTTTCCATTCAAAAGTTTCTATGATTTATTTTATTTTATAAAGTTGTATTAGTAATAAGACTATTGTTAAATACATGGACTTGTGAAAGGCATACTTTTTTTAATTTAATATTATAGTTTATTGAATTATAATGTAAAAAAATATAAATACAAATATGTAAATAAGAGTTGTATTAGTGTAATTGACAATAGAAGCATTGTTAAATACATGAACTATTTTTTAAGGTTATGGGTTTAAATCTTATTAAAGGTACAAATTCTTTTAACTCAATATTCTACTTTTATTGATATGTATATTATAAATAAATATGATGTAAAGCTAAATTTGATAAATAATATTTTAATTGATTAACTTTATTTGTTATGATTATTACGTATAGCTAGCTTAAAGATGCATTTTCAAAAAGAAGGGCAACTAACAAAATATATTTGACAATATTGGAGCTAATAACTTAAACAAATGATATACACACAAAGAGAGGAGAAAAGAAAATGTTAAAATGAAAATGATGGAGAAGAATATGCTAAATGCAGGGAGAAAATGATAGTTGAAGAACTTCAAGTAGAAATGAGACTACACATGGATGAGATGATAACACATTGTGTACAAACATCTCTATAGGAGAAATATATAGTAAGAAGAAGATTGCAAAGAGAAATGCATTTAGATCAATTTACTAAGATAGAAATACAACTACAAGAATGTAACCATGAAGTAGTTCAAAGGCATCATTGATTGGATGTTAACATTAAGGTTAACTTTCAAGGAGTATATTCTATAATGATTGATCATGTACTATAAGTGTTAGAGAATAGCATATGAAATGTTAATGTTGAGGTTAATTCTAAATGATTGAATTTTATAACAATAGATCATGTCCTACAAATACTAGAGGATAGAGTTTGGGATGCTATGAATGTTGATATTAGAAACAATTAGAAAATAATGTTTCACAAGAGGAGTTAATACCCCAACCTAGAAGACAAAGACTAATGCAAGGAACACAAAATGAAAGGGAGCAAGATACACTTCTCACAAAAGAAATATTGAGATTGATTTGAAAACTTCACAAATGATATTTTGACATGGACTAGATAAAATTGTTTCACTAAGCACGTGCTATATTTGTCAAGAAAGTTAGCCTATAATAAAGGTTTCTCAAGCACTTCAAAGCCCTATTTGCAATAGATGTCAACAAGAGAAATTAATATCATTTTTTAGTAGCAAATAACATAGATCCTAGTCCACAATCACTAGATCTTGGAAGTGTTAGTATAAATAGAGTCATTATCTAACTAGTTTAGATATCACCTTTTAGAAGGATTGACCTATTCACACTTAACTTAGGTTTACTTAGTTCTTTCAGGAGTTTTTCTCAGTTTGGCATGTGTCCTTAGCTATGTGAGACACCTCTTTCATATTTGTTTGTCACTTGCATGAGCACTTGTCACTTGAGCTCACAAGTGTCACACCTAAAGAGAGTTAGTCAGTAGTTGTGTCCTACCTTCCAACCTTCTCTCACTTGCCTATTTAAGCAAGGCTCTTATGTACATTTTATTCATCTTTTGAATACATATTTAGTTATTTCGTGCAATTCACTTTTGTGGAAGTTATTCCGATTTTTCACTTTCAGATTTTGCCTATTTCGGGCTTCCAGCCCCTGCACGCCCTGATTGGGTGTTTTGCCTTAGATCTAGTCCAAGACTCCATTCGGATTGACCTCTCTACAATGGATTCACATTCCTATCATTCTAGTCGATGCCATCAAACCGGCCAGGTCAAGTCGCTATTCACAAATCACCATTCAAATAGCCCATGGTCCCCTTCACACATCAGGTCACAGTTAATAATCTTCATCAAGGATTTCTCTGTGCACATTTATCTGGTCATTGTGCTTTCCACTCTGCACATTTATCCTTTGGTTGCTAGAAACTTCGACCTCTGTTGGTGTGTGAAGCTTGAGGTCGACATTTTTGTGCTCAGATCCATTTGCAGGCCATGGAATAAATTCCTTTTGTGGGTTGCAGATCGATAGCTTCTCATCAGAGCTCGATGCCTACTTTTGCAACATTTGCAAGTCTTTTTTTGGTACCCCACTACTCAGCCTGTTCGACCTGAATAGGACTCGGGCGCCCTCACTTCTTCTGGCTCCTTGTTGGCCTCTACGCACCTGTATCGACCCATTCGACCACTACAATCTGGACTTTGAGTCCACCTTAGGACTCTAATGAACCCTGTTGGCCCTCCAATTCGGTTGTTCTTAAATATCATCTACTTCAATAGTCAAAGGTCAATTTTGGCCAATAAAAATAGGACAAATATTTACCACTTTTTGTTGTGCATGAGGTGTAAAATTGCTATTGGCTGTTTGACCATTGAAGCGGATGATATTTAAGTAGAGTGCTCCAATCCGACTGTCTCTGTGCCAAACTCAGACACCCATCTCACATTCCTTAGTCAATCTCATCTACAACTGCCCACAATTTTTGGAGTCACTGTTTGCTCGTGGCTGACGACTTCTTCACCTCTGTGATTCAGTCTTTTTGGTTACTATTGCAGTTTGCATCTGGAGGTTTAATTTTATGTTACAAATGTTTATTGTTACATATTCTTTACTATAGTTCATGTAACATTTAATGTTACACTGTAGCAAACAATATACATGTAACCTTTGAACTTCCTTTTTGTTATAACATTTCTCACTAACCATTAGCGGTTAGTAAAACCACTACATTAAATCATAACATTTAAAGTAACCACTTGTGGTTCATACAAGCTATCCGGTTAGTTTTTTATGCCAGGTAGACCGCCAAGCTTTGTAAAGTGCCTAAAGTAGGCCTTTTTTTGCATTTTTTCATTTTGCTATAGCTTTTGCTCACAAAAGCAAAAATCAACAAATTTGTAGTCAATGGAAAGGTGTTTCTATGCACTTCACTTTGGCAAAGTCTGTTATGGAGTAAAAAGTGGACACGTGACTTTTTACTTCCTGGTTTAGCTCCTAGATCCCCGTGATTACATTATACATCATAAATATTCATCCCGATGCAAAATCCAGCGAAATCCATGTCAATTGGGAACTAGGGGCCCATTTTATGCCTTACCCTAGACCAAAAATGTGCCTTGGGACTTGGGAGCCCGTGCCCAAATCCTCCCTGATTAGTCGGGGCAAATCTCAATGCATGTTAGCATAGGACCTTTAAATGGGTCTTTCCTTGTTGTCTCTTTTGATTTAATATACTAGCATATCTATATTTAAAAAATATATCTAAAATACGTTGAGAGATATCCTTCTCAAGGCGCCTATTTTTTAATCAATTTACCACACACTTGTGGAATAGGCACCTCAAAAAGGATATCTCTCGACATATTTTAAATATATATTTTAAATATATATATGTTAGTATACCACTAATTCTAACCCTAATTCTAACTCTTGAGTTAGTGTTAGGGTTAGGGTTAGGATTGGGTTATTTCAAATGATTTCATTAGTACAATAATAATTCCCAAATTTATATTAATAGATAAAACCATTTGGTATGGAGTAACTATTTAAAGACATCATTTGACATCATAAGCAAAACATATAATTTGAAGTATTCCAATGCATGTACATTGCCACCCTAATACTTGTACTCGTAGAATAGTATTTGTGAACATAATATTCTTATCTATTTCTTTGCAAATATTCTTACCTTTCAAAATTACACAAATAACTCATATCATGGTTGTTTGATTTGAGTTCCACAAATCACTCATGTTTTGTTTGGATCTCTTAGCCTTGTTTTAGGATCTTTTTTTTTAACACCAAAATTACACTCTTTTGGTTCAAACTTTGTATATTTAAAAGCCAAAAAAAATCATATATTAAGTTTTTTAGTAACTATTCTAATAAGCTTGTAGTCTAAATATTTCCATAATTTGGGTGCATTTCATTCTAATTTGTAATCTATTTTATATTGTGTTGTGTGAATTTTTACAATACAATTGAATTGCATATCAAAACCCAATTTCTTAATAGTTATATTTTCAATGCAACCTTGAAAATGTTAGTGCTTGTTGAAATGATTTGGTATGTAGCTTGTTAAACATTTTTTAATGGTGTTTATTCTTCATATTTGTTCACCTCAATAATCTTTCATGCAACCATGGGAGATAGAATGCCAACAATTGACATAATTATAATGTTGGAGAATTGTATGATTCTAAACTATTTTTACATAGTATTAATTATGTTCGATAAAATAATTCAACTGAATGTTTTATATGTATTTAGAGTTGATAGAAGTAAAACAATTAATATAGTAGTTAGAAAATTTTACTTTTTATAAGATCATTCATTTATTATCTTCCAAAGATGGAATTCCCAATGTTACCCTAATTCTAACCCTAATTACTAATATAGGCTATATATTGCCTTTACTATATACATTGCTTATATTTAGATTTTTCCAAAAGTGGTTGTAGTTTTTATTATAAAGGCTCATGAATAATGTAATTAATTAGTTTTATATATTTAGTATCACTAAAGACTAACATAAAGAATGAATACTATTTTAACTTTTAATATAATATTTAACAAAATTATGAAAGAAAATAAAATAGACATTTTGTGGGCTTGCATAAAATATTTTTAAAAGAGAACTAAATTCATATAATTATGAATACTATTTTAACTTTTAATATAACACTTAACAAATTTATGAAAGAAAATAAAATAGACATTTTGTGGGCTTGCATGAAATATTTTTAAAAAGACAACTAAATTCATATAATCAAGGATTTTATGGTGTTCAATTGACCCCATGTCATGTGTCATGTTTTTTTGGAATATATTATGATGTTTGTAAATTATAAAATGTAAAAATATTATGAAAAAATAATTAATTTAATTTTTTTAATATTCTATCAATATGAAATAATTTATGCATACACCATTAACACCATACTAAGTTCATACAAATTAACAGCAAACCAAAATAATTTTGAGAGATTATTTAAATTTTTATCAATAGTTATTTTGATTTTAATTTTTTTATGCTTCTTGATTTTTATTTTGTGCTTCTTCCTTGTAAAATATTTTTAAAAAGAAAACTAATTTCATATAATCAAGAAAGAGGATTAAAAGAATATTAAAAGTAAATAGGGATTTTACAGGGGATTTAAATGAATTTGAATTTTTTAATATTCAAGCAATATGAAATGATTTATGCATACACAATTTAACACCATTATTCCAACAAATCATGAAATTCATACCTGTGATTTTGTTGATTCTTAGATTTTGACATTTTTGTTGCTTCTTGATTTTTGTTTTGTGCTTCTTCCTTTTGTAATTCATGATTTTATTTTTCGGCTCACTAAATTTATCTAATTATTTTCGATATTGGAGACTTTCAAACATTTATGTTTGATATATGTTTTAATTATTAATTCTAATATGTCGCTATATTTTTTTAATGTTTATAATTATTTATTTTAATATGTCGGCTATTTAATTTTTTTAAATTTATTTTTCTTAACACACTCATGCCATTTCACCCTGTGCTACCACTGTAGGTTATGCCTCTGGGCGTAATGAATGTTAGTAGGAAAGCATATAAAAGTGTGTTTTTGAAATCATTTATAACCTAGATGGGATATAGTGAACTTATGATCTTGGAACAAAGAGCATTCAAAGCATTCATTGTGTTATTGTTGCAGATTTGTGTTTGTATTGTGTGTGTTGTAGATTTGGAATCATCATGATCCATCTCCTTATGAGTTGAAGGATCTTCATCCTCCTAAGGGCTTCCCCTCTGAGGTGATGTCATTGTTATTCGAATCATTTTATCATTGGTTTATCTTTAGCCTCTGCATTACTAGGGCACGCACTCTATCTAACAATGGTGTTGGGAAGTTTGAATGTTATCTTGGGATTTGACTGAGGCAATTCCCTAAACACCACAACTCCAAACCCCTTTTCTTCTTATGTGTAGGTTACATGTGTGAAGTCTGAAGAAGTAAAGGTACAAGAAGTTTGTGTGAGGGAAAGGGTTTCATGATTTGAAAATATTTTGTGAATATTCCCTTGCAAAAGACTTGGGCGGCCGCCCTGTAGTCCTCCTACTCTAATAGGCACTGAATCTGGCATCAAGACATCCTCTGTGACATTCTCCAGTTTTGAGTTTCTGAAGATTTTGACTTCCAGGACTTGGGTGCCCACCCTGTAGTCCTCTGACTTTCTAGCTTCTAGGAAACATGTTCTAAAATCTCTCTGATTCCTATGGTGAAGTTAGTTTCTGAATATCTATTCTACATCTCCTGTTATGATCAGATCCTTACAAATATAGGGTTTTGTGCATTATTTGACCTAGGGTTTGATAAAAGCCCTGATTCAAGCTGATCTTTCCATAGAACTCTTGAGCACAAGACCTATAGCTAAGCCCACCTCCATTTGGTAGTGATTTGGCTTGGTATTGTCCTTGAATGTTATTGTGGAAGAGGGTTTGATTTAGTGTACATGCATGTCTCCTTCATCCCCTTTTTCATACATAAAAATTTGGTGAACCCGTAGCATCGAGCATTTGCATCTTGCTAAGGGTTGAAATCAGATCTTGCATTCATTCATAGCATAATTATCATTATTCATTTAAAAATCTTGCATAAATCTAAAAAAAGTGGAAAAAATAAGCATTCTAGGTTTGCATAAAGGCATAGTTTTGTATTGTTTTCACTTCATATGATAGAAAGATTTGAATTTCTATTTTATACATTAGATCTGATCTATATTATAGAATACAATCATTTCATGATATTGTACCTTGCATTTGAAGATCTCATTTGCTAGGGTTTTGTTGAAAAAGTTGCATTTTTTAAAAACCTAGTCAATTCCAAAAGCTAGGGTTTGTAGTCAAAATCTTATTTCAAATTTTGCTACCATCATAAACATTTCAATTCAGATCTCACATTAATTTATTGCATATTTTCATTGATCATTTGAAAATTTTGTGTCATTTCGTACCTTGGTTTAAAAAATTCACATGTTTGTATGTACACATTGTGTATTTCAACATAAGGAATTTGACATCTCTTTAACACTTTCTTTGCAAAAAAATTTAAAAATTGTCTATATTACCTTTTGTGCAACACTTTTAACATCTTGATCACTCCATTTGTAGTGACACTAGTGTGTTTTTGTTCTTTGCAAAAAGTCTCAAAAATTTGGTTCCCTCAAACTAGTGTTGTGGTGTATAAAAGTCTCTCATATTGGTTGTATTTGATAAATGAATAGATCTTATTGTACATTGTTGTTCCAAGACATTCTATTATGGCATGTTCTTAAATGCAAGATGAAAGCTATTAGAAATATTAGATCTAAACAAGGTAGAAGGACAAACCTTACGGTCAAACCCAAGAGGATGTAGGATTAAATGAGTTCACCAACATGAAGAGGAAATACAATACACCCTTCAAAATATCTAGGATAATACATGCAATAATCAAGCAATTAATCAAATTAACTTATATATAAGAGTTGAGCCTAGATGAATACCTAAATATAGAACTAAAATAAATGTGTACTTGGAATCTAGAGAGAAGATTAATTTGACTGTGATAGAGAGTTGATACTTAGAATCTAAGATTGGATCTAGGAACAAATGACTATGAAAAATGCACTCTATGGAATCTATAACTATGTGAAGGCAAGGATAAAGGCCACAAGGGTGGCCTTGAACCTTATGAGGGTGGCCTTGACCTTTTTTGGGTGGCCTCAAACCTCTAAATCTTAGCAGACTACTATTTTGATCATAACTTTTTGCTTGTAGCACATAATCACTTAAAATTTTATGTGTTGGGATTGGAAAGAGAAAAATGAATTGGGTTGTTCTAAGAATTTGTGTAAGGTTGAGGCCACACTTGACATTTTGATCTTCCTCCTCATATCCTTAAGCATATGCATAGTTTCAACTTGAAACCCATGGTTTTGATCTCTAGCAAAGTAGAGTTTCAATACCTATAGAAAAGTGCTATCTTGTGTCTATAACTACAAATAGAAAACTTGGTGGTGTTGATAAGCACTATTGCAACTTACTATGACAATGGTGAATCCTTGAGACTTTCTTGATTCTAGTCAAGCCTTCCTGATTAGTTCAATGATTTTGTCACAAGTTGGAAGACACGCCAAGAAATGTATGTAACAAATGTGTAAATGGTTGACAATGATACAATACAATGATATACCAAATGCTTCAGACTTGATGCAATGGATGTAGTGTAATGAATGCATAAGTAGTAAACTAAGTGCAAGAATTAGAGTTTTGATATTGCTGATGCAAGAACTAATGTAATTGTGATGAATGATATAAAAACAAATCTATGCTACTGGATGACAATGGTCCTCTGTATTTGAATGGATGACACAGGGTGATCTCTCATATGAAATGATCTAGGGGTGATGTCCTTTTATACAAGTCTTAGGCACACAATTTAAAATTTCTAGTACACGAGTCGAGATGTAACAATAACATTGAGTTGAGTTGGCTTAGGTCTACAATAAAATTTGAATTTGAAAAATAAAGGGTCAAGGACAAATATGCAATCCTAACCTAGGCAAAGAAAATGTTGATCTAAGAGTCGAGATTGATTTGAATATATGTAAAATGACATTTTTGTTGATAAACAAAATCCATAGTCAATAGAGATATCAAATCAAATTTAAAATTGAGTGTTAAAAGTATATACTTAAGAAATCCACGGAAATAATGTAAAATGAGAGGGAAAAGTGTGAGAACACTGGTTAAATTATGAAATTTTATTTTTTAAAAATAAAAATAAAGGAAGATATAATGCTACATAGTTCATTATGAGATGTATCTATATACATCATGTGCATATAAAATAAATAAAAACAGAAATCTCTTAAACCAAATGAATATCTTGATTGGTAGCTGTTTAAAAATAACCTTTATCTAAGCATATAATTTAAATCTGCCCACTAAATAAAAACACAAGATCATTCAATCATCTTAGGAGAGAGGCCCTTAGTAGGACCCTATTGCTAGGGTACCCAGCTCAATCAATCACTCATATGGACAAAATGATTAACTACCTACTCACTCCCACCGAGCTGGTACATGCGCACTGTTTAGCACTTAAGCCTCCGTGCTAGTGCAAGGGAAACAGTCCTGCCTGCGGCCGCAACCCTCATGGCAAATATTGCGTTGCAGGTTGTCAGCTTAAGTAGCGCGCATGTTCGGTTAAGGGGAACATAGAAAATGTGTACGACAGAATAAGGATCGTTTGGAGAGGAAAATGGGGATTCAAAATCTGTTCCCAGCTTTTGATGGTACATAATTAGTTCCACCTTTAAAGATTTGATGCTTCTTTAACGGTCCATGGTACTCATTGCTTATTGAGATAGGGTTGGTCTGTGCATCTATGAAGGCAAAAGTACCCATGATTTTTTTACTTCTTCCATATTTTTTCCTTTTAAGAGAAGGACATCAAGAGTAAGATTGTTGAAGATATTGGTTAGTGGAAATGTACATGTGGTATGAAGTTTTAAAATATGATGTTTATATTATGTTGTTTGGTTGTATATTTTAATTTGGTTTCAATATATGGTATTTTGAGTAAAATTGATAATAATATTTAAATTTGATGTTTATTTAAATATTTTTGGTTGTTTTGTTCATAAAATATATTTGGTCTTTAAAATTAATACACTTTTATATTTTGTATTATTCACATTTACTTGCTCTACTTATCTATGGTTTTATATAATAATGTGTGTAAATATATTATATTTTGTAGAGGAGAAAAATGTATATTTTGCATTTTTTTTCCACTTATTTTATAGTCACTTCAGGTTTGTTGTTAAGTATGTCGGTCTTGTGTTTAATTTGAGGAATTCTAGTGCACAATCTTATTAAACTTAGTCATTTACTTGATTCATCCTCTGTGGTCCAAACCAAACTCAAATCTTACTTGTTTCTTCACTCTAGTTGGAATCACGGGTGCAATTTTATCTCTTGGTTATTAAAGTTTCCTTTTCACTTTCCTTGAGAGGACTTTTATCCAAAATTAGACCATTGCTTGTCAAATTTTGCACAAAATCTTTTAAATTAACACCCATGATTGCATATTTAAAAGGCAAGTTCTAAAACATTTGTAATTTAATCAATTTCAAGCATCACATAGCATTCATTCAAATTATCCTAGAGCAATTCAAGGGCAATTTAGAGCATTAGACCTAAGCACTCTACATTAGTAATAACAATTTTTGCATCACGCATCTCATGTGTCCTTGGAATCTTCTCATACGAATTATGGAAACAATAACTAGGGGCTTGACTTAGGCTTAAGGAAGTCTAATGCTTCAATCCTAGCAAAGTAAGCTCCTAAAGGTGTTCTTTAATACCACCCCAACCATAATTCAACCATCGCATAAGAGGTGAAAGATTTGAGATCATGTGATTGAAACTGACATGATCATGACAAATAGGATGATATGCTCTAACAAGGTTTAAAATTATAAGGAGCCCTTGATATAATCTAGTTAAATTGTTGCAAAAAGAACAAATCACTTTCTGGAGATCAAGATGGTATAACTATCCATCCTAATTCAACAACAAAATGTTGGTCTAGATGGTGGGTTGATGTATGTGCATAGGGTCCATGTAAGTCCATCATAGGTCTACTTTTTTGGGCTTGAGGTTAATGTTTCAAATCATGCCACTTGTTAATTTGTAAATAATATTGATAATTTTCTTAGGGTTACCTATATGATGAGAATGGTCACAGGGTTTCTGCAATTGATATGTCTCAGCAAAGGATGATGATGAATAATGATCAAGGAAAACCTACAAAGTTATACAATCAGGTTCTCTTAGTTTTGAGAGAGGGTATTTTGATAGGTAATAAAAAGTTTGAGTTTCTTATCTTTTCAACCAATTAGCTTAGGGAAAGTTTTGTGCGGAGGTTTGCTTCTAATGCTAAGGTTAGTGCCCACATTATCAAGAAATGGATGGGTGATTTTTAAGTGTTAAAAATGTTTCCAAGTGTGCAAGGAGATTGGGGCAGTCTCTTAGCTCTTCCACAGAAACATTGCATGTCTATGACTTTGAAATTGATCATATTCCAAACATTTGTAGGAAACAATATGCATTTTCAGATGGAATTGGGAGATATCTTTGTCCCTAGCAGAAAAGTTGGTTGTAAAGTGTACATGTGATAACATACCCTCTACTTTCCAAATAAGGTATGGTGGTTACAAGAGTGTTGTAGCAATTGATCCCAAGTCCAAATACAAGTTGTCTCTACACCAAAGCATGTTGAGATATAGGTTAGGTGATGCAAACTTGGATGGTCTATCTTGGTCCAAATTTAGACCTTGCTTCCTAAACAGGCAAATAATTACATTATTATCAACTCTAAGAGTTCTTAACAATGCTTTCAGTGAATTACAAGACTCAATGTTGCGTAATCTTAGTCAAACAATTGGAAATGTTGAAATGGCATTTGATATACTAACCATGTCATGTATAAGAGATTTACAATATATTGTTTCTATGATGCTAAATGATGATTTTAAAAACCTTAAACAAAACCACATTTAAAAGATATGCTTTCTTCCATAAGATATATCCAATTAGAAGAGCCTTTTAGAAAATGTATGATTTTTGTTGTTGGTGGAAGATGGTTGATAGGCTACCTAGATGAACTAGGGGAGCTTGAATATGAGCAATGTTTCATACAAATTTCAAGCCCTCCCTTGAAAGGCTACATTCTCAATAATGGATCAACCTTTGTAGAAAAGAAAATGAGTCCAAGAGTAATAAAAGTGGTTGTGGCCAAGTATCATTTCTTACATCTTGCTGATGTGCAAATCTTAGAAGTAGTTGATTCTCCTAGATTGCATAACTTGGTTGATTTCTTAATATTCCCACCAAAGTGCCATAGACCTCATCCTGATGAAGCTTCTGGTAGTGATCTTGATGGGGATATCTACTTTGCTTCTTAGGACTCTAGGCTTATGCTAGAAAGTGGTGAGAGTTGGGATCCAATGTGCTATGCTTTAGGTCAAGAAAAAGAGTCAAAAACACCCATGAAAATACATGTAACATGTCATCTCATATTACCCAGATTTACATTCCCAATTTACTATCCAGTAAATAATCATGATCATCATAAACATTTGTTTTAATAAACAATAATCATTTGCAAAATTCATTTCATAAAAAGCATATCTTTTCTCAATATTTTCGAACTAAAAATTTATAACATATTCAAAGATAGTATGTTAGTGAAATCCTTCACTTTACAATCACAATATTTTGCTCATGGCAATAAAGATAAATTTACATAAAATTTGACTGTCAAGTCATATAAATTGAATATACTGCATCTGGAGTTTTGATATCTGTCTTCATAAGTCTTGTCTTGTCATTTGCTTGGGAAGGAGAGCATCACCCGAGTGCTTTTCCTCCAACCATAGACCAACGGTCCCCTACACATCTTCCTTCTTGGAAGTGGCCCTACCCTTCACGAAGGGAATAGATATATAGGTTTGCCATCTAAGTTTCTAGTGTTGTGTCCTACATAACTCATCACGGTCATACAACTATAGATCCCCTCTAAGTATGTATGACACTATTGGATGGTTATGGCATCTGGAACATAGTGAACTAACTAATGCATGCAAAGACTGATGCATTACTTTGGCCAAAGATTTAATATACATAGACGTTTCGCAATGAACGTAGTCGATTGTCCACACACTTCTAACTCGACTTAGAAGCTATCTCATCCTATAGTGATTTTAGTTTGACCTATTATGGTCATGGAATGTCTTAATTAAACTTCCCACTTAGTCCATATGACTTGGACTTCTAACTTTGATTCCTGGAGTGCATCCCAAAAGTTTTCTTGTTGCATCTGTAACATGGAACCTGTGACTCCACATCACTCTATTCCTTATTTCAATAGTTCAAATGTTCTTGGTTTTCAATAATCAAGACCAATTTTGGTCGATAACTTCATGAGATTGGTTAACATGTTTAACTAGGTTCAAGGATCTTCATCTAATCCTTATCGACTATAAACACATCCTATTTAAGTCGATGATATAATTATAAGAAGAGTCTTACACTACTCATCATGTCTGGGATACACTTAGAGATCTATCTTCTCTAATACCATCGTAAAAGTAATAAAATATATTTGTTTATGTAAGGGTAAATTGGATCAACAATGAATATCAATGAATAAACAATAACAGATACCCAAACTCAATGGAATAGTGAAACTGAGGAGATCAAACAAGATAAAGCAATGAATAACACAAATGCAAACCTTCCTCAGATCGAAACTTCCATTGTTCGCCTATCACAAATCGTTCTTTGAATGTATGAATGATGCCCTCAGAGAGCACTTCCTCGCTTTGTTCAAGAATGTCGATAGTGAATGGCTGTAGTAATGATGCGTAATGCGTAGGTAACAAAGGGTTATCACAAGCAACAAAGGAATAATGAGGGTGCCAAAGGCGTGCTGTAATTCCTGTAGAGTAATGATGCTAAAGCTTGGATGAATGAAATGGAAGAATGAGGTTCAATTTATAGACTTGGAAGAATGAAGATCAATGGTATAGAAAGAATGAGAAGATCAACGATTGAGAATAGTTGAGGAACATGCAACGAATAAGAAGACAAGTGTCACACAAAAGCTATTTTATTTGAGTTAACTGCTTTCTTTTCTAAAGATAAGACATGCTTTTCATAAATTAGAAAGCTTTCTTCTAGTTTAAGAGATATTGATAAAAACAAAGCTGATTGAATAGATAACTCAACTTGAGATTTGCTTTTGCATGATTTTGAGAGAAATTAAATAATAAATTATTTAATTGTGTGTGCATGGAGAAGAAGACTTATTTTTAGAAGATTTGGAAGAATATTTGAAGAATTTTGAAGATAAGAAAGCAAATTAAATAAATAAATTTATTTAATTGTTGTGCATGATTTGGAAGAATAAATAAAATATTTGATTTATTTTATTTTAAGAGATTGAGAGGATTTAAATAAATTTGATTTGATTTATTTAAATTTGGAAGAATGAATTTGATTTAATTAAATAATTAAGAATTATTTAATTGTTTGGAAGAATTTAATTAAATAAAGGATTTTATTTAATTGTGACTTTAGAAGAGGTAATTAAATATTTTGATATTTAATTAACTTAGAGGAATGTGAATCGTGTCATTTTTAGGCATATACATTTTGCCCCTCTTTGATGCAATGCAATTTACAGCGTTGCTTCAAAGAATAGATAGTCTGATAATGATACATGCCCCAGTTTGCCCCTGGTATAGGTTATGACGATAGGATGCCCCCTCAGGAGATTGGATGAGAAGAAGGCAGAAGGCATGAGACGGAAAAACTCACGAAGAAGACAGTGAAAATAGGTTAGGTTTGAAGAGAATAGGAGGCGTTTTTGAGAAACGGGGAAGAAAACTAGAAGAAACGGGCATGGGAAGTAGTCACAGTCACCACCTAGCCAGATTAGGGTTTGCACACTATAAATAGGAGCTAGGTCCACAAGACAATTCATTTGCACACTTGTCTTGGTTTGATTCGCATAGGAGAGCTTAGAGCAGCACAGAGCATAGAGCAGTCAGCACGAGGATGGATATTCCAGGTGAGGAGCATCGATTCGAGCGTGTTCGTCGATTCGACAGGCCAGCAGAGGCAGGACCCCCAGTATGTAACTCAAAAAACTTTCCCTATGGTTGCGTTAGAGGGTCATAAATGCTAGGAGAAAATTAGGGAAAATAGATGCGCTGAAACCCAGAATGGCGCATATGTTGCGCGAAACGGTGCATTTGTAGTTTTGCGGCACATACATGCAATTAGACGGCGCATATGTAAAAATGGCGCATATGTAGCATAAGTTGGCGCATACATAATCTTGCAGCGCATGTATGAAATGTAACGGTGCATACACCGGAGCGGCGCATGTATAGCATAAAACGGCACATACATGTGTTTCTACAGCGCATATACCAGAAGTGGCGCATAAGTCAAGAAACGACACTTTCATCGAGAAGCGGCACATTTACCACCTGTTGTGGTGCATATGAAATAGATAGGCAAAAGACTTAGCAAATTGACTCGATTGGTGTCCTATTTGACATGATAATCGATAAGCTATCTCCGAGATTACAGGAATCTAGTCAAGAGATGTAGTGTGCTGTTTGGATCAATTTGAAATGCTAAGTTAATTGATATGTTTTCTATAGATATGTTGAGTATGGAACTTGCAGTTTTGGATTGACACTTTACTTTGCGTGCTTACAGGAGGATATACGAGATACACTTCAGTCTAGGGAGCAGTTCCCTATGCCTATGCTGTAGAGATATATGCTGACGGAGATAGATAGAGAGGCGCTCGGCGCTATGGGACTTGACTATGTATGCTTCATGCCCGATGTTCAGGCGAACCGCGGATTGCTGACGGCTACAGTGGAGAGATTCCATAGTGAGGATGGGACCTTCCACCTCCCTACTGGTGAGATGACTATCACATTGGAGGACGTTTACATGATTCTACACTTGCCTATTCACGGTGATTTGGTGGAGTATGATCCACAAAGAGGCGCAGGACTTGCTGAGTGCAGGCAAGTGTTTGACGACCCTGATCTAGTAGGGCAGGTTATCCCATGGCAGGACATCTACGAGTGTTATGACTACTTCTCAGGTATTGTAGCAGGATTGATCGGAGGTGTGCTATGCCCCGACAGGAGGTCACATGGGTTCCCTATTGGATGGGGTAGGATCATGCAGAGGATGATTACAGAGGGGACTCGATATGCATGGGGAGTCTGTGTACTTGCTCATTTATACCACGATATGCATCAGGTAGTATATCACAGGAGTACGAGCCTATCTGCAAGCGTGTCACTTCTACAGTTTTGGCTATGGGAGCACATAGCGATCACGAGACCGATCCGTGTGTTCAAGAGGTAGAGAGGAGAGCCATACATCTATGGCTATGCAGGAGTGATTTCCCAGCACAGACTGGGGAAGCTAGAGTACTGGCGACACGCATTTGATGGAGTAGATGTGGTCGAGTGGTGACCATATCTAGACTGTGAGCCGTGGGACGATGAGGCAGATGAGCTACCTTACTGCTACCAGACACGATGGCTAATAGGATGGACACACTTCATCCTGGAGAGACAGATAGTTACCTGGGTATAGAGGCAGTTCGGGAGGAGACAGGGCATGCCATAGGGGCAGGCTTAGTTTGCCAGGACACATGCAGAGAGGTACAGATGGGGGCCGATGGCATCCTATGAGGAGGCACTGGCTGATTTTCGGCAGACGCCATACATTTCTTGGGATATGAGGAGGATGATTGCAGATGCAGGGATGACACAGGATTATGAGGACTAGTTTACTACACACCCCTTTTTGAGAGATTTAGGGCCTGGGGTGTTGATGCCGCAGATAGATGAGGTAGACTCAGATGAGGAGGGTCAGGTTGGTCGAAGGAGAAGGGGGAGAGGGAGAGGAGGACGAGGAGGTGGCCGAGACGGGGGAGATGGGGGAGATGACAGAGATGGGGGAGATGGCCGACCTAGACAGAGGAGGAGAGTTGAGGAGGGGTCGATTCACGCTGAGCAGGCAGTGCCATCACAGGTTGGACAACATGTACCACAATAGGCACAGATGCCACCACCTCAGCTAGTGGTATAGCAGCAAGGACCGCAGCCACAGGGGCAGAGACAGGAAGAGGCATCTCAAGGTCCAGCACAGTCAAATGTGCAAGAGAGGGCGATAGCCATCCTGAGGGGAGAGATTAGACAGTTGAGGGCACAGCTCAAGAGAGCTGACAGCCGGTGAGAGATAGACGCAGAGGTGATTGCGGGATTGGCCAGAGAGAGATATGGCAGACACATGGATACAAGTTATCTGTGTAGAGTGGGATACCGCACTGGTAGCCTTGGGGACAGATGCAGCGACTAGCTTCCTAGTTGGGCAGGTGCAGCAGGCACAGGCACAGTTAGCTCAAACATAGACACAGCTAGCACAAGTGCAGAGCGAGCTTGCTAGAGCACAGGCTCAGGCTCAGTACTATCGGGGGTTGTATCATGGTGCTATACCAGCGAGTCAGAGGATTTCTAGCTTCAGGAGCTAGTCTGCGGCCTCCCAGAGAGCAGGTCCATCGAGGTCAGGGGCTTTTGTGATGGGTCCACAGCAGTCAAGGGCTAGTGGAGGTGGAGACACTATTGGCAGTGGTGGTCCATAGCAGCAGGGGTAGCAGAGACTTGATCCACATACTTCTTTTGATGGCCCAGATGGCCAGATAGACTTGTACCTTTTTTATATTTTGAGACATGTATCATCATCCGTTGGGATGTACTTTTTGTATATGACACTGATTCAGAGACAGATACCTTGATATTGTACATTTGGACACCTTTTATATGATAAGTATATGATGATGCAACTATGTGATTCTCTCTATATGCATGAGTTTATGATGCATTTCTATAGTATGATGACATGTATGTGTTTATCTGATGTAGACTTAGATGTTTTACTTGATGCTATGAGATGTTATCTAGATGCAGCTTTTGATATGATGTTATGTGATGCTATATGATCTAATGCAAACTTAGATGCTTTTATTTGACATGTTTCTAATGTGTGTGAGTGCAAATGGTATCTATATGATTATGCACTTATGAGATGCACTTATCTATGTTTTTGACATATTCTATTTTGAGACTATATGATGAATGTATATGGATGACCTGATGCAATTACTATGTATGCAACTGATTTAATCATGTAAATGACTATCTCACGTGATATGATATGCAACTATATGTTATGTTTTTGTGATGTCCAAGTGTACTCTATCGACACATGAATGACAGATTGATAGATAGAAGACTGATTGATTAGAAGAATGACTCGATAGAAAGACTCACAAGATTGACTTTGTAATGTTACTTTGTGTTGCTTTTGATCTTTTATTGCATGGGATATGGATGAATGAATGTATAATGGATGGATTGATTTTGACATCTTGACGGTGCAAGTATTTTGAAGTGCTTTATTTCATCATTGGGCGATTTTGTTTTTGGTACTTTTTCTGAATGTTGTAAGTTAATGCAAGCATCTAGGTATAATTGAATTGAGATGACCTAAGCATTGTTTACATAGATTTTGATTTAGCAAGTTAATACAAGCATCGGGGTATAATTGAACCGAGATGACCTGAATATTTATTGTGTATCAATAGTCAAGGATTGCCCCCTTTCATGTTAGACCTTGGATGTCCTCGATGATCTTTTACCGATCATGTCCTTAGACAAGGCGTCACATTACTAAAGTTTAATCCACAAACAACAAACAAAGAAAATAATCATGCTCCCATCATAGCATCTCTAGCATTTGGCATCCTCGAGTAGCATAGAAAGGCATGATAGCAAAAATCAAGACTCTGTACCTTAACCATGTTTCCAATCCACAAAACATTTTTGCATTTAAATGTGTTTGTTTCTTGCCATAAGTTGGGTAAAATCATTTAGAAGGCCTTAAGAGTTTGCTTTGCTTTGCATAGGTTAATGTCTTGCGTCAAGATTTATACTTGAAAGCGGCCTTTACTTGCACTTGCTTGTCTGGTGAGAAGATTTCACAATCCTTATTGGTGAGATGGACCCTAAGGGACTGACCTAGTGCCTCGGGGGCCCATTGCTAAATGGCCTTGCCTACGTGACGACACAGAGGCAACGTAGTTCGAGGTAAACCCTAATGGACCATGGATGGACTAGAAGAAAGATGACAAGTAATGGGACCATTGGAGCCTCAGGGGCGCATAGAAATATGGCCTTGCCTATGTGATGACACAGAGGCAACGTAGTTCATGGACTTGGACCATGGAGACCAATGAGAGACACTATACTAGGCTGACACTGTGGATAGGATATGGGATAAAACCTTGGTTGACAAGGCAACAATGAGATAGAGTATCAAGCCATGATAGGTTATTGATGGGTTTTTATTATGGAGCGGATATGGATTGGATGGGACGCAAGGAAGAATGGACACAAGGTGATTGGTTTCCCAAAGATGGAGGAAGCGGTTTATCACAAGTAACGCCTGTTTGCTAGGTTTTCACCACTTGCTTTTATTTGCATGAAAGCTAGAAAGTAAACATGACACCTGATTGCCAGGTTTTCATCATGATACCTATCCAAGGCGCCTGTTCACCAGGTTTTCACCAAAGGACAATTTTTTTGTATTTTTCTAATTTTTTTGATTATTTTTTTTTCTGATTTTTTATTTATTTATTTTTATTTTTTTTATTTTTTTGTATTTTCTGCCTCCCTTACATTGGAGTTCTCCTAGGTATAGAACCGGCGAAGATGCATGTTGTTGATAGGGTCATCTAACAACTCACCCTCTGATGTTGCTAACTGATATGCCCCTGATCCATAAACAACCACGATCACATAAGGACCAAGCCAGTTGGGTTCGAACTTGCCCTTCTTTTCTCTATCCTGTTGATTGCGGGGATTCTCTTTAAGTACTAGGTCTCCAACCTTAAAGATCCTTGGGCGAACTCTATGGTTATAACTTCGTGACATCATTTGTTGATATGCTTTGAGATGGTCAAAGGCTTTCTGTCTCCTTTCCTCTAGTAGCTCTAGTTCTTGCAATCTGGAGACTCTGTATTCTTCATCTGATATGAGACCTTTTAACGACACCCTGAGAGATGGTAGCTCAACCTCAATGGGAAGGATAGCTTCTGAGCCATAGACAAGGGTGTAAGGGGTAGCACCTGTGGGAGTGCGTATACTGGTTCTGTAGGCCCATAAAGCAGGATTGAGTTAGATGTGCCAATCATGGCTAGCATCATTGACAGTCTTCTTGAGGAGTTTAAAGATGGTCTTGTTGGATGCTTCAGCTTGGCCATTGCCTTGGGAGTAGTAGGGTGTAGAGAAGCAGTGTTGGATTTTGAATCAGTCACAGAGTTCTTGGACATCCTAGTTTTTGAATGGTCTTCCATTATTCGTGATGATGGATGAAGGAATTCCGTATCTGCAGATGAGGTAATTCAGGATGAATGAGGATATTTGCTTACCTGTGATGGTGGTGAGGGGAATGACTTCAATCCACTTGGTAAAGTACTTAGTGGCAGTTATGATGAATTTATGGCCATTGGATGAGGGTGGATGGATCTTTCCTACAAGGTCAAGTCCCCATTGGCAAAAGGGCCAAGGTGTCGTTAAAGGTCTCAATTCTTGAGCTGGTGCATGTATCAGGTTCCCATGTATTTGGCACTGCTTGAACTTCTTTACAAACTGATATGAATTTGTTTCCATGTTCGGCCAGTAATAACCCAAACACATGAGTTTCTTGGCTAAGGAAGGACCGCTAGAGTGTGTTCCACAAATCCCTTCGTGTACGTCTTGTAAGGCGGTTATGGATTCTTCTCGTTCTAAACAACGGAGTAAAGTACCATCTAGACCATGTCAGTATAGGGTGTCGGCAATAATGGTACAGCGAGAGGCGAGGCCAATGACTAAGGCTTCATACTATGCTATGTTATTGGTGCATGGAAATAATAGACGATAAGACTTTGGTATAGTGTCGCCATGAGGAGTTACAAACAAGATTCCTACCCCCAATCCATGATTTGTGTAGGATCCATCAAAGTAAAATTTCTAGGAATATGTTGAGCCACTGAATAAGGATTCATCTAGAAATTCAAATTGCAATGGTGTGGTGTCCTATATTGGTGCATTTGCTAGCTGGTCAGCAATGACTTGTCCCTTGATAGCTTTTCTGTCTACATACTCAATGTCATATTCGCTTAGGAGCATTACCCATTTGGCTAGGCGACCTATTAGAGCAGCTTTGCTTAGTAGGTACTTCAGTGGATCTATTTTTGTAATGAGTTTGACTGGATGTGCAAGCATATAATGTTAGAGTTTTTGGGAAGCAAAAACTACCGCAAGACATGATTTTTCTATCTAAGAGTATTGCAACTCGTAGCCCACCAATGTGCGACTGATATAGTAGATGGCTCTTTCCTTATTCTCATAATCTTGTTGTGCTAGAAGAGCCCCAAGAGCTGTAGGTGTAGCAGATATGTAGAGTATGTAAGGGTAAATTGGATCAATAATGAATATCAATGAATAAACAATAACAGATACCCAAACTCAATGGAATAGTGAAACTGAGGAGATCAAACAAGATAAAGCAATGAATAACACAAATGCAAACCTTCCTTAGATCGAAACTTCCATTATTCGCCTATCACAAATCATTCTTCGAATGTATGAATGATGCCCTCAGAGAGCACTTCCTTTCTTTGTTCAAGAATGTCAATAGTGAATGGCTGTAGTAATGATGCATAATACGTAGGTAACAAAGGGTGATCACAAGCAACAAAGGAATAACGAGGGTGCCAAAGGCACGTTGTAATTCCTGCAGAGTAACGATGCTAAAGCTTGGATGAATGAAATGGAAGAATGAGGTTCAATTTATAGACTTGGAAGAATGAAGATCAACGGTATAGAAAGAATGAGAACATCAACGATTGAGAATAGTTGAGGAACGTGCAACGAATAAGAAGAAGACAAGTGTCACACAAAAGCTGTTTTATTTGAGTTAACTACTTTTTTTTCTAAAGATAAGACATGCTTTTCATAAATTATCTTCTAATTTAAGAGATATTGATAAAAACAAAGCTGATTGAATAGATAACTCAACTTGAGATTTGCTTTTGCATGATTTTGAGAGAAATTAAATAATAAATTATTTAATTGTGTGTACATGGAGAAGAAGACTTATTTTTAGAAGATTTGGAAGAATATTTGAAGAATTTTGAAGATAAGAAAGCAAATTAAATAAATAAATTTATTTAATTGTTGTGCATGATTTGGAAGAATAAATAAAATATTTGATTTATTTTATTTTAAGAGATTGAGAGGATTTAAATAAATTTGATTTGATTTATTTAAATTTGGAAGAATGAATTTGATTTAATTAAATAATTAAGAATTATTTAATTGTTTCGAAGAATTTAATTAAATAAAGGATTTTATTTAATTGTGACTTTGGAAGAGGTAATTAAATATTTTGATATTTAATTAACTTAGAGGAATGTGAATCGTGTCATTTTTAGGCGTATATAGTTTATTATCTCAGGATAAGAAGAATACCATTTCCCATTATAGTAGTCTCTTAGTCTATTAAAGACTTAAAAGGTTCTAACACCTTCTACTCCAATAACATCAAGAAGAAAGAAATTAATCATAAATGATTTTATAGCATTCGAGCTCTCTCTCTCATTTTCTATTCATAAATAACCTAGAGTTATACATGTTTTCACTTTTCCTTGTGCTCAAGGAACAAACAAGCACTCATGGTGCAGTAATGATGATACATCATATTGGTTTCACTTAAGCAAAATAATGAAGCTTACAGCTTCGATGATAAGTTACGAAGCCAAAAGGCACATAAAAATAAAGATTCAAGTCGAACCCTTTTAATTTCCACTTCTCAATTTCTAAAGACTCATTGTCACAGGGAACTAGCATTGTTATAGTGTTTCAAACTACTAATAAGATACAGTGACTCATGGGTTCATAACACATTAATTTTCATCTCTGTAATAATATCTTTATCGGTAATCATTCCATACAAAGTAATTATTATTTAGAAAAGTTTGGTTCATCAGATAATATGGCTTCTTACCAATATCAAACCATAAAAACAATCTTCACATTAACAAGGAAGTATGGATAATGACTAACCATGGTTTTATGTTTTAAACAGATGCCCTTCGAGCACCAAGATAGTAACAAAGATGTCAGCTATGCCACAGTCTCATGATTAATAATTGGCTGAGATAGAAAATGTCTTTATGACGTAGGCCTTATTACATAGGCCTGGTTTCATAACTCATAGAAACATTCAAAGAAAATTGACTTCAAAACTCTAACAGAATGATTATAGTATCTCATTATCATCTGCCTAGAATAGGTGCCAAACCAATATTATGAGCATATAGAAGCCATTCAAAGGCAAACAATAAGCAAGATACAGTTAATTGTATTATACAATTTCAAGCTTACCTAGATTCGTCGAGTCCCTAATTGTGAATGTAGGTTTCTGTGTGAAGTTCCTCCTTATTGTGTTGATAATAGGGAATACTGAGAGAGGGGGGGTGAATCAGTATTCCACAAAACCACTTCTTAACAAATATATTTATCCAATTTCTAAAGTTAATAACATGAAAGCAGAATAGACATAGAAACAACAACCACAAAGACATAACACATGAACACCAGGATTTTTACGTGGAAAACCCAAAAAGGGAAAAACCACGATGAGTGTTAGCTCACATAAATATATAAGTTATATCAATACTGAAATACAGAGGCTCACTACCTACAGGGCTCACTGCCCAAAGAAATGCTCACTGCAAGAAAGGCTTATTGCCAAAACAAGATCACTACCTAGAGAAAGAAAGAAGAAACAAGAATGACTCACTGCCAAGTTGAACTACTTGAATTGCATCTACACATGATTGGTTGCAACTCCAATGAAGTACATAATTACTGTCTCAAAACTCTTCATGTCTAACCGCTCTGTTTCCCTACTCTGTTTTTACATGGGAATAAGATCTCTCTTCTTCTGCTCTTTATTACTTCCACAAAATTTCCTTCCTCTTCATGTTGCACATATATCTCTATATCACATTCACATAACATCACCAAACACTAAATTTGATCCCATATATATATCCGCAACCCTTAAGATCTTCATGTTAGGTTGGCATACTCAGATGAAGCATATAGTAAATAAACTTGTAGCTTGTCAGCCAAATCCATTCATCAAAATACATGGCGGACCTAAATAATATTTGAAGTACCTTCTCATATGCTGGCTCCAACTATAGAACCACTTAGGATAAAGTTCTAATCAATAGAACTTACTGTACATAAATCAAATTGTCATGTCAGCCTCAAACCCAGACTATCAGTGACTCAATCTAACTGTCAGATCACAACTTTCACTACAGACAACAATACTTGCTCAAAATCATATCAAAGACTCCTTAGACATCACAGATCATACCTTCAGAACTGTAGAGAAAAATATTCTTTAGCGGCAAAATGCAGACCATCAGAACTCAGACTCTATCACAGTCAAACTCTATCAAACACTGTAGCGATACTCGGCCACTTACAACTATCTTTCTAGTGAACTTCAGATCTTACAACTCTAGATTTAGATGCTTCATACAAGTGTTTACAACACCTCAAAACTGCATAAAAAAATATCCACTTGCGAAGAAATGCGGATCATTTTACTTTGCACTGTACACTGTCCCTATCTTACTTCTGTTCATCTAGACTTAGATATTTTCTTCAAGTGACTTCTGGAGGAATTCATGACCTAAAAAATGGATTATATCATCATCAAGTAGTTATGAGTCATCATACCTGAACTACATTTGCAGGTCTTCATCTATAGAGGCATATTGATCCACTTTATGTTCCTTACTCTGAATACTATCCATAGTCATTCTGGCCTTCCAGTCTTGAATGCTCTTGTACCTTGTTGCCAAATCAAGTTGGTCTTCTAGAGTGATGTCTTCTTTGCCTTGTTGCCATCAATGAGAACACTCAATTATTCAACATATCAGTGTCTCTTGCCAACATCTTGCTTATGATCTTCTACTCTTTCTTTGAAGGCTGTTTGTTTTGTTTCCCTATGTTTTCTTTGAGCTCTTCCTAAGATTTCCTTACTCTCTCCTTTGAGCCATGAAAAACATCCACCACCAACTTCCCGTTTCCCACTCATGGGGATAACTAAGACCAAAACTAATTTCCACCGAATCTCCAACCGACTGGTGTATGATTGATCATGAGGTCTTTTGTTAACAAGGCTCACTTCCATCATGAGTTGCACTTTCTCCACTTCCTCCACAATATGTGGAGGGTCGAATTGTGCCTAACTACTTAAAATAATTGCTCTCAACATAAGAGACTTATCAAAGCATGATAAGGATTTAAAGCTATATCCTATGATTATCGCTTATATATCATATAAGTAATATAATACAAATATAATTATAAGTTAAACTATTTTAAAACCATGAAAAATATTATCACAAGTATGGTGCTAGCAATAATCACGCAATACAATGCGAATATGGGGTTGAGGCTTTCTTCCTCCCCCTTCGAAATCTGAAACTGACGTTATTAAAATTAAGTCGATATATATATATATATATATATATATCAGGAATCTCCTACAAAAGACAATGATTAAACTCTACTCATTAATAATGTTCCCTGAACATTATTCAACCAAATTGACGTAGATAACATAAAAAAAACCCTTAACAACAAATCGACACTAGTCGAATTAAGATCGACTAAACAAGGGAAGTTAACCAATACATACCCTGTCTCGAAGGTTCACGTAATGTACAGCTTGGAACTCAAATGTCAAACCTAACTTTTCCAAAACATCTATCCCCTTCTCTCTGGTGATACTCTCCTTCCATTCTTGGAGGTGGAAATATTTTCCTGGTTACACTCACAATCATAAAAACTATGATCAGTGTATCATCAATAAATCATTATACTTCATGCTTAAATAATCTCAATAACATATAATCTCATTTCTAATTCTGAGCATTACTCATAATTCATAAAATCAATGATTTATTCTAACATTTTCCTAATGTCAATTCATTAATCTATGATTAGTTATCCACTTAATCTCATGATAGTAAAAGTAAAACATAGTCAAGGTTTTGGGGATGTAACATATCTCCCCCAATAAGAATCATCGTCCCCGATGATTTATGTATCTAGAGTTTATAACATTAAAAGAGTTTTGTTCATCATAATAAAAAGATTAAAAGAGATGAGGGAATCTTTGATAAATATCATCATAAATCTCCCAGGTGGCATTCTCTTCTGCATATTGGTCCCATTAGACCTTGCATTGAGTAGTTTCTTTATTATGCAAGCGTAGCTTATGTTTTTTGAGCACCTTGATGGGCTCGATCACTACCAACCCTGGGTCCTTCACCTATATGGCATTCCAATGAAAAATAGGAATATGGTTATCCATTGCAACATACTTTTTCAAATAAGAAACATGGAAAATATTATGTATCATGGCAAGAGCTGGCAGTAGAGCAATCTTGTATGCAACTGGGTTGACCTCTTCGACAACTTTGAAGGGGGACCCACATACCTAGGAGCTAGTTTGGATGTCTTTCCAAACTTAATGGAACTCTTTTGTGGTTTGACTCTTAACAGGACTTTCTCTCCTATTGAGAAATGTCTTGCTATGTGCTTAGCATCCGCATAGCTTTTCTGCCTATCATTCGCTTCCGCTAACCTTTTCTTAATCAAATGGACTTGTTCTTCCATTTCTGGACCAAGGCTAATCCTATCTTCTAGCTTATCCCAGCTTATAGGAGTTTGGCACTTCCTTCCATATAATGCTTCAAATGGAGCCATCTTAATAGCGAAATGATATGAATTATTGTAAGCAAATTCCACAAGAGGAAGATAATATTCCCACTTGTATTGCTAGTCCATGCAATACATTCTCAATAGATCTTCCAACACTTGGTTTACTCTTTCTATTTCGCCATCTATCTCAGGATGATAAGATAAGCTTATGTTTAACTGAGTTCCAAGTGAGGAAAATAAGGTTTGCCAAAACCTTGATGTCATATGGGCATACCTATATGAGATAATCTTCTTAGGAATGTCATGCAATCTGAATACTTCTTGCACAAATTTGCAGGCTATGACTGGTGCTCCATCTGTCAAATTCCTAGGTATGAAATGTGCTACCTTAGTGAGTCTATCCACCACTACTTAATTTGTGAGGGACTAGTATTCTATTATGAAAGAGCCCGTTGTAGTTCATTTAAGACAAAGTAAGCACAAATAAACTTTTTACCAACTAAATATAAGTTATTTTTTCTTTCATTTGAAATGTTAAAAGTGTCCTACTTAGACTAGATTCCTAGCTTAAGTAGGAGTAATGGAAAATGAAAACAATGTAGGAATTGGATTTGTGCTAATAAATAAAGTGTATAAAGAATAATTCCATCTATAGAAATGATAACTTCAAAGCTGGAACTTGGACAACATTGCATGAGGTAGAGGGTCTAAAATGTGGCGTTTATAGTATTAGAACACCAACATGACCATAGTGACATTAGCACAATTGTCTTTGCTCCTACACATTAAAAAGAAATTATAGGAAAACAATAAACTACTAAAAATAAGAGAATATGATGAATGTAAACCTAATTGATTAATCTTTTATAACTAAGTAACAAAAACAAAGGAAAACGAGGAAAAAGGAATCAAATCACTAGGTTTCAAAACAAAGATTCCTAATGAAGTATAGATGATGAATTGAGTATAATTTCCACAAGATAGAAAAATTGTTAATCCCTCTATTTAGCCTTTCGACTTAATGACAATCAATGATAAGGGGTGTGTGCACTCAAAATCTTGACTATAGTTATCAAATAGAAATATTGTGTAGCTATGCACTATGCTAAATGATTATGGAATTAAAGGGGACGAGTAATCCAAATAATTGTGCTAATTATGAAAAGGACATGAATAGATGTGTGTAAATTTGTAGATTTATAAAAGAGATTTTATGCTAAATGTGATAAGATAGAAGAACCAACAAAAGTAAAAGGACTACCCTAAGTCAAGAGAGGACTACAAAAGGAGCCTTTTAATATACTTTAAAGATAAAAGTAATTCTCTACAAGAGAGAATGTCCCTAAATCAAACTTAACTTCAAAGAATGGAAATCCTTGGGTATAGAATAAATAGAGAAAAGGGGCAATTAGAGGAGCTTAATGAAGGAGCTTCAACTCCTCTTGACTCTCTCAAGAGCAAGAAGAAGAAGATGATTTGTTGTGGAATTTATGAAAATGTGATAATAATACAAATATTATAAATAGAAGGAAATTAGTAATAAAAATCCAAGAGTGATGAAGAGAGTGATTCTCCAATTGATTTTTATTAAGAAATCTACAAATGGTTAATTTGTAAACTATAAAATTAGAAATAATATATGAAATAGATTTTACTCAAGTAAACCCAAAAAGGGTTCTCTTAATGAAGAGGATTTTGGCTAAGATGGAGAATTTTTATGATTGTGTCTCTTGAAAGGAATGTGGAACTTGCAATAAAAGTAAAATCTCCACAAGCTCTTATAGAAGAAAAGATATAGAATGCTATATAATATGGTGTGAGTGAATGATAATCAACAAGAGAGCATGAGAGAATGAGAGCAATTATGAGAGCAACTTGGAAAACTTAGTATGCAAAGAAATGGCAAGAGAAACAACCAACCTAAGAAAACTTAATTTCTTCCTTTTCAAAGAGAGAAGAGAGAAATTTGAAAAGGTAGAAGTAGATTGGAGGATGTTTAATGCCAACATGGGAGCTAATAAGAAATCATCTTAGGAAGTCATGCCATTAATTTATGACCAACAAATCATTTGGCAGTTGTCAGAATATGTTATCATGACTCTTATAATATTTTATTTTTGTCTTTTCTATGGATACTATCTTGGGAGCTATTGGAAAGAACAAGTAGGAACATAGTCCAGAGATCTTAGCCTGAGTTTATTCTTTAAGTTTGTTTATACCCCAAATGTGATAGTGATAAAACAACATATAAATGTGATAAGGTATAACATAGTGCGGTAAGATAGAATACTATATATAGTATCATACACAACATAAAAAATTAAATATTACTCTATCAATCCTTATATCTCCATATTATATATATGACATGTATTACAATAGCAGGGCTATTAAGTCTCTTCTCTGCATTATCCTTCTATACCTTCTATTATCTTATTCCTCTTCTTACTTATTCTATCATACTATCTATTACATATACATGGTGTTAGGGACGTGTCCCTTATAGAAAAACCTAGGAATCATCTTGTATGTCGGCCCTGTCCTCCACACTCCTTTTGTAGTGAGTTGCAGTAGGTTCTGGTCGATGCCCTATTTCCTACCAACATCACCACCCTTTTTGAAACTATGTCTTGTCCTCAAGACATGCGACATTAATTGCTAGGTAGGATGTTCTTGTAGACAACTTTGAGCTACGTGAGTATGGTGTCCCACTACTTTTTATCCTATTGCAGTACTTGTACCTGGCCCTCTAACTAAATTTGTGTGTTTTCTGCTTCTCCAAGAATGGAAGGTATCTAAATTGTTACATCTCCAACTTATGATTTAGCTTAATCTTACTTTTGTGTGGTAATCATGATGATTAATCATAGTTTAATGATTAGATATTTGTAGAAAATATCAGATTTAATCATTGATTATGTGAATACTAACTAATGATTAGTTAGACATGAGATTACATGTTGATATGATTATTTAATTATTATGATTTACGAATCAGATGATTATACACTAATCATGGTTTTATGATGTTGAGTGTGATTAGGAAAATAATCTTCCTTTGAAGACAAAAGGAGAGTATCATCCAAGATGAAGAGATAGATGTTGGGAAAAAGGGTCAGATTGCCATCTGAGTATCGAAGCTAGTCCTTAAGAATCCTTGAAGGATGATTGAGTTCATCTTACCGGGTTAGTCATTTTCCATTTCTTTTAGTGTCGTCTTGACAAGGTGAGATATCTCGACATCTCTTGTGTTGATTGAACTTAATGATGTTTTTAGAATGTCGATTCTAGTCATTGGGTGATTTCGTCAAGTTGTCGAGTATTTCTTTATTCCCTTATCCAATTCCTTACTAGAATCTTGTGACTACTAATATTATTATTATGTTTTCTTTTAAATTTTGCTTATGGTCGTCATGGCAAAGAAGGGGGAGTGGTATTCGACCCCAAAGCCATGATTTGATAGTGCCACCCTTTTTAATGATGTTGTCATTTAAAGACATTTTAGATTATTTTGTTTCCCTCAAACATCTTGTAGATGCAATGGAAACTATATACAACATAATTGTGCTAACCCTCATAATCAAGCACCTTTATTATTAATAATATAGACAATTTATATTTCTAGGCCGACCACCACCCATGAGGTGTGGGGTGAGTGGAGGCCGATGTGGAACTTATCCACGTTGCCACTCAATGATATGGAGTATAGTGGACTGTTGGAGCCCCAATAGCCCGCGGGTGGCAAAGTTAGTTACGGGGTTTTTATCCTATGTGGACCAAAAAGGTGGCGGAGGCTATGTTGCATGGGATGCATGCAAAAGTGGGGAGAACACCTTTGTTATTTTTATATGTATGTTTTTTCGGTGTGCTTGGGGGAGAGAGAAAGAACAGGTGAGAAGGAGTCAAAGTTTTATATGGAGAATGCTTGCTACAGCAGTATCTAAGTGAAGAGCATCGCGAGCTCGAGTTAGAGCTATCGACGGGCAACCAAAGAGACTCTCGATAGGGTATCAGGTATGAAACCTGATAGTATTATTAACTATTGTGATCGACTATATCAATATGGCATTTTGTTGTTAGTTTACTATGCTATCTATATACGAAAAATTTGGCCAAAATGAAAATGATAAAACAATGAAAATGCCTTACCTCAATCTCAAACCTTTCGATACCTCAGATATCTCGAATGATAGATGCATGCATGATTGATTGATGAGGATTAATTTGATGTTGATTTCTCATATTCGTAGCATAACACTAAGATGAAGATGATAGAGGAAAATAGATAGATGAAGATGAGAAGATTAGAGGAATTTTGGCAGAGTGAGGACACTAGAAGATCCCTCAAATGGCTTGTGAGAGGCCATATTTATAGGCAAGAGCTGATATGATTTGATGGCCAAGATTAAAAGTCAAATGTGTGATGTGTATGGCTAGGATTAAAAGTTAATTTTAGTGCCTATGACACACATTAAGTGGGTTATGACATGAGGCTAAAAATAGGATGTGAGGGAATAAGTGGGATTCTTTTATTTATTTTGGAGAAAAAGATATTTATGACACACAATAAGTGGGGGTAAGAATAGGATGTACAATAAGTAGGGATAAGAATAGGATGTGAGTGGGAATCTCATAATTTAAATAATAAAATTATTTAAATTATTTTTGCATGTGAAGAGTTGTAGTCATGTGACATATGTTGTAATGTGGTAAAAGATGAGGGATTTAATTCAAATAATTTATTTGAATTATTTGAGACAAATGAAGGGGAATTAATTAAATGAAGGGGTTTATTTAATTAATTGGAAAGGTGACCAAGTGGAATTTATAAGTGGGATAATGTAATGACCTAGGGTAAAATATTACAAGATGTCTTACAAGGTCGTGTATCGACTAGGTAATGTTATGACATGGACAATTTTTGGTGTCTACATTTTGCCCCTCTTTGAGATAATGTTCGAGATGATGAGATTTATGTCGAGTAACATCATTTCAAAGAAGTTAAGGTATGGATAGAAGATGAAAGGATAGGATGATGATGCCCCCTCGAGAGGATAGGCGGGTTGGACAAACACGGGTAGACTCTCGAAATGAAAGGGGTTGGTCAAAGAGAAAGATGAGGGAATGGATATAAGAAACGGAAGGATGTGTTATGTTGCAATGAAAGTGAGCAACCATGATGTTTGATATAGCACTAGACGTTATGCACCAAGGTATAAAGACCAAGGTGACGATGTGTCTCGTGCCCCAGCATAATACAACCTTGTCTAGATACAAGATATGAATATTAGCTGGGAATGATATAAATGCAAGAAGAAAAAAAATGATAACACACACAAGCAAGCAAGCATGCACAAATGATTCAAAAACAAACAAGGTATTGCCCCTGTCAAGTTGTAAACCAATGATTAAGTGATTGATTGATTGATTTGACTGATTGATAATGATTGATGATTGATAACGTTGTTGATGTGGGAATGATTTATCCCGAGAACAACGCAAGGAGTGTGTAGTTGATATGGGAACGATATATCTCGAGAACAACACTAGGATTGACGATGATAAATACCATTGATGATGATGATGATTGATTGATTTGGTTGATAGCAAGATTGGAACAAAACCAAGGATGCAATTGGATAATTTAGTAGGATTGATTGACTTGATTGGTATGGATTAAAGATGATTTGCATTTAAGTTTATTTCTTGGATTGATTGGATTGATTAGAAGAAGTGATTTGATTTGGAGGAATTTGATTGAATGAATTGATTTTGATGATGTGATTGATTTGACTGATTCAAGTTGATGATGTGAATTGAATTGATTGAAAGAAATGATTTGATAAAGATTATTTTGATTGCTTGGATTTTTGTTGAATATTTGAGTTTTTTGGATTTTTGCAAATGTTTTGATTCTTTTGGATTTTGGAAATATTTTATTTTTTTTGTGTTTTTTTGACAAGTTTTGATTATTTTTGTATTTTTGAGAATATTTGATTTTTTTGGATTTTGAAATGTTTTGATTTTTTTTGGATTTTGAAATGTTTTAATTTTTTGGATTTTGAGAATATTTGATTTTTTTGGATTTTGAAATGTTTTGATTTTTTTGGATTTTTGGAATGTTATGATTTTTTTGTATTTTTGGAATGTTTTGAATGAGATGACAATTTGGGTAGCCTTTATGCTAGATACCAATGACAAGGGAAAACCAAGTCTCGATGCAAGGATAATGTAGGATTTGGACGAATGGATAAAAGGGATAGGTGATAGGAGATGGAAAGCTCATGATAAGTGGATGGAATGGATGTATACATAAGAGGGAAAGGATGCGATCTCCAAAGACTATGTCACAGGAATAACTTGCCCCATTCTAGTTGTAATACTTGTTTAGAGTAAAATTACATTTTGTTAATCTTTTATTCTTTAGATGTTTGAATCCTCCTTTCACCCTAACATTGAAGGATCTAAGGTCGAGTAGCAAGCATTATCATACCCTAGGTCACTTGCAAATGAGGAGAAGCTTGGATTAGGGAATTAATTATCAATTTTTCCTTCTCTTATGTCTAATTAACCATTAAAAACCTAATTATGCAAATACGACATCAAATTGACGAATAACAGAAAAAGCTCTTACAAACGGGAGTAAACTAACAAATTATAGAATACCTATTTTCGAGGTTCTAAGGTGGAATAGTCAGGGACACTAGTGCGGGCACCCAAGTCCAAGGTACCTACTTTTTTGGGGAATCTGGACCTCCTTCTGACATTGATCATCCCTATAACTTCTGTTTCCTGAGATCTGTCTATGGAGGACACTTTTGCAAGTGCCCTAGTCCTAAAGTTCCTCCTTTGTCTAACTTTTCTTCAGATCCTAAATCCTTGATGCCTGCCACTCCTTCCTACAACTCCACTTTTCCCAAACGCAACACCTGTAACTTGCAATCACAAGACTTGGTTTGGGGTTGTGGTGTTTAGAGATTTGCCTCAGTCAAACCCTAGAGGACACTTAAGTCTCTGAACATCGTTGTTAGATAAAGAGGGCGTGCCCTTGTGAGGCAGAGGCCAAAACCAAAGGAATCAATGATAAAAACACAATGATAAGTCACCTTATAGTGAATCTCTCATGGAGGAAGATGTTCTTCATGCCATGAGGAGATTGAAGCTCAAATCTAAAAATATCAACACATAAAACACACAAGTCTGCTCTTGCAACACAATAGAAAGCCTTGAATCACCTTGAGAACACAATAGCTTGCTAGTCATCATCCAGTTGAAATCTAGTTTACAAATGAATGCCTACACATGCTTATATATGCACCTACAAGCATTCCCGCCAAGATATTAAAAATCAAACTTTACCGTGTCGGCAAAATAACCTCCTAATGGTCATAAACCGACACCCAAAAATTAGGGCTGCCTAAAAATAGGGCAGGACTAGGGCGTGGGCGCCCAAGTCCTCCCCCCTATTTTAGGCAGGGTATAGCTCAAGGGGTCCACCTAGGTCCTATTTGCCATGGGACTTAGGTCTCATTCCATCGGGATGCCAAAATATGAACTAAAATGTCCTAAATGCACTCTAAAGACCCAAGAGCTAAACCTTATGAGGGAAAAGCCCCCAAGGGGACATTTTCTGACATTACATTTAGCCTCCACTTTAATGTATGTATGAACATAAGGCCCAAACATGCATTAAAGTAAGGTCACAAACACAGAAAACACATCAAGCACGGAGAAGACACGCCAATCTCATAGAAGACAGTAAAAGGCACGCAAAACACAGAGAAGACAGTTATAGTCATGCAGAACACGAAGTAGATAGTCAATGCATAGAAGACACATTAATGCATGGAAGACAGAAATGATATCTTTTCTTTTCTTTTTCTCATATATATGAAATGCAAATGCAAGTACTAGAAAGTAAACAAACCTCCCATAATACATGAAGCACTACTCAGGGGCGCTAGTCTCTGTATATATGGGGCAACACACACGTAATACACACAAAATCCTCCAAAATGCATGAAGCACTACTCAAAGGTGCTGGTCTCTGCATATGGGGCAACAAACACACCAAACAAAACAAGCACGCCAAAACACACACACTTGAAGACATAGAGAAAACACGTTAGACAAGCGATGGAGTCTACCTATTTCTAGGCCCAACACCATCTCAGGCACATTACAGGCACACATCGACGATTGGGCTTTGCCACAACAATCATTGAAGACACGCTTAAGGGTTGAGTTAGTCATAGAACCGCTCCCCGCCTCCGCAAAGGACTTTTGAAAATGACAAGATGGTGTAATATGATCCGATAAATACACCATCCCCGCCTCTGCAGAGGGCTTAAGAAAAAGGATATGCATGATATCCCACCTCTGCAGAGGGCTTACGTGATTGGTTGATTAATTGCAAACAAGCTCAGGATGCACGATGCACTACTTTGGAGTGCAAGTCTTTGCATCTGAGGTCAAACACATTGCTAAAATCTATAATAGATAGCTTACCTTATATATGCCCCCACCTTAAGGTGGTTGATATCAGTTATTGATATCAAGCATGTTAAGGTAGGAAGAAAACACACAAGGGAACACCGACTTTCATAAAGCCCATGCCCACCGGAGGTGACATGTACTTTACGATTGCCAAATGTTCCCACAAACACATCCCTGCAAGAAACATGTTAGTGTCTACAACATCATGATAGACAACAACATAAATGCTTATGATTAACCACACAAAGAGCCAAGGTTATAAAATGAATTCAGAGTTTGAGGATAACCAGGGGCTATATCACGAAGCTCTCCAAATCGAGTACCACCAAGGCTAGATTCAAAGGCAAACAAAGGTGCACGGAGCAGCAGTATTGTTAAGGTTTGTAAATGCGACAAAAACATCATCAAATTCACTACGTGGAAAGCACAAGTGCTTCCACTAGCCAAGCGTCGAATAAGATATACAACCCCATCGTCATATTAGGAACTAAGTCCATTTTTTGATTGCTCTCGAAAGGGACACTAGGTCCGCATCAGTATAAATGTTTGTCGTCATCCACCTGCTAGGTGGAAACACTAGAGGAAGGGAAACAATAAATAAGAGAGGAGAAAACAAGTGTCTTAGGGACATTCACGTAGGAGGGTGCCCCCAAGTCACCAACCACGATGCTATATCTGTAAAACACAACACACAATAACGAAATCAAAGAGAGGCAATATAGAAGAATGATGATACAAATAGAAGAAGGTCACAACAGAGGCGGTCTCTTGGTATCCCGAACCTTACGGGAGAATCTGAGGTCATTCTAGGAGGCCTAAATAACAGATAACACATCACGGGGGAGGCACATCATGAGAGAGATAAACATTTATAGATACTTACCTGTAGGGCCCCTGCCGGGCTAGAAATTGTCTATAAGCAAATCATCGTCAATATCTTCCCACTCCCTAATGTTGGAGGATAGTGGGACATAAGGTATCATAGATAAATTCATGTCTTGTTCATTATGTTGTTCATCGTTAGGATCCATAGGTTAGCTTGTGAAGTCATTATCGCTCTCATGATCATTGTCAATATTATCACCATATGTTTGAGCTATTAATTCCAAACTACCATGAGAAATGTCATGCTCTTCATCCAAAGTGTATTTTATCAGTTCTTCTACTACCTAAGGGTATGTATTGATGAGAGATGAAATTGTTAAGATCAGATACATAATCAAGGATCTCAAAAGTGTTAGGGTTAGCCGACAGAAGATATTAATTAAATGCAAATAAAGATTAAACAAAGAAATGGAAATACACAAAATTAATAACAGCGAGAGACAAGATTTAACATGGTTCACCCAAACTCAGGCTACATCCACCAAACAGAGAGTCCAATATTATTATCCAGTAAATCAAACTGATTACAACCAGCAATCCCTACAACTCAATACCACTGCAAATGCTACAATACAATATATCAAAACCCTAACCCTTAGCCGCTTTTATTAAGCCTTTTTGTCGGTTACAAAAATTAGGGTTTTCTTATGTTGGTCATAAAAAATAGGATTTTTTAAGTCGGCCCTAAAAAAAATTTTCTCAGGGGCTACCGCCCCCGAACCCCAGCGAGGATACATGGCTAGTGTACAGTACTTTCCTGATCAGTCGCCACCTACCAACAGAAAGAAGATGACTCCAATATATCCTTGTGATACATGGCTTGTATATAGGGCATGACATAAGGATGTTTACTAATGAATTTGTGAATATTTTCAAATTTTGACATATATTCATGTAAGGATTCCAAAGAGCACTGAGAGGCCATGTTTATATGCTCAAACCAATGCCAAATCATATTTTGAGAGCTTTTCAAAATTGGTGCAAAAGATAAGAGCAAAAATAGCCTAAAATGCTTGATTTTTCAATACTTTTTCAATGCCAATGAATGAAACAAAGGATGTTGTAAGGATTCTGATCGAGGAAAGCAAGTTATATTTCTGATATCAGTCCAAAACAAAAATCTAATCACTCTCAACATACTCTTGATGCAAATCCAAGATAATGCCAAGTCAAAATATAGTGAAAATATGTCAAAATGAGCACTTTTTTCACCAAAATTCAATGCAAAAGAGCATAACAAATGGTGTTGTGAAGAAAATTATGATGGAAAGTAAATAATATCAGCAATAACATTCACTTTATGCAAAAATACCCAACACAACACGCTTTTAGCGCCACTTAAGGTCAAACCCTAGTGAAAAATGGCAAAAATAAGTTATTTTTCACGATTTTTCAATTCCAAGACCTAGTAAAGGAGGTGTTGTAAGGAATTTTAGGAGGTACAGAAAATAATATCAATAATATCAGTCACCTAAATCTATAAAATTGATCACAACACGCTTGGAATGTAAACTAGGTCAAACCCTAGGGCAAAAATGGTTAAAATGTGTAGTTTTTCGCCAAATTTTCACTACAAGAGCCCTTTAAAAGGGTGTTGCGAAACTTTTTGAGGGGTATAAAATGATTACCCTGATAAAAGTAAATTAATTCAAAAAAATCCTTCACAACACAAATACAATGTGAGTTTAGAGAGTCAATAAGGCCGATTTTAGTGAAAATTGTTGTTTTTGAAGCCCTAGGTTTGAAATCTTGACACAAAATACTATGCAAATGATTTGAAGTCTGATTTATGATTAAATTGACTTACTTTCAGATCTAAAAATGATTTGTAAGTCTTAACATGCAAAATGCCCATGCAAATTTAATGAAAATGCACCAAAATTGCTAGTTTTTATTGAAATTTTCTATGTAAAAATGCAAATATTTTAAATCAAAATTCAAATTCACACTAAAATAAAATACTACAGCCAAATGCAAGTTTGAATGAGCCTATAAAATAAGTAGAAAAATCTGATAAAATATTTTGCCTACAAACCCTAGATTTTGGAATTACTAGGTTATATAAATTTTTCAAAACTTCCACAAAACCCTAGGAATTAAATGATGAAAATGCAAGGAAAATTTCTAATTTTTTGGATTTTTCTGTAGTTTATATCAGATCTGATGCAAAAATCATGAATTAGGAAAATTTAGAAAGAATTGATGCAATTTAGTAAGCCAAACAATGCTTTTTTTTGTATTTTTCCAATTTTTCAATTTTTTTGAATTTTTCTCAATGCAATAAAATAGATGACCAAATGAATGAATGAAACCACACCAAATCTTAAGACAAACACTCAGCAAGTTGCAATTTAACTCTAAAAACATGGGTTCACGAAAATGTTTAGGGTAAAAATGGATTTTGTTAATCTTTGTTGTTTAGATGTTTGAATACTCCTTTCACCCTAACATTGAAGGATCTAGGGTTGAGTGGTGAGCACTATCATACCCTAGGTCACTTGTGAGATGTAGGGAAACTTGGATTAGGGAATTTAATTATCAATTTTCCTTCTCCTATGCTCAATTCACCATTAAAACCGTAATTATGCAAATACGACAACAAATTGACGAATAACGGAAAAAGCTCTTACAAACAGGAGTAAAATAACAAATTACAGAATACCTATTTTTGGGGTTCAGAGGTGAAATCGTCGGGGACACTAGTGTGGGTGCCCAAGTCCAAGGTACCTACTTTTTCAAGGAATCTGGACCTCCTTCCGACACTGATCAGCCCTGTAACTTCTGTTTCCTGAGATCTGTCTGTGGAGGACATTTTTGTGGGTGCCCTAGTCCTAAAATTGCTCATTTGTCTGACTTTTCTTCACATCCCGAAACCTTGATGCTTACCACTCCTTCCTACAACTCCACTTTTCCCAAATGCAACACCTACAACCTGTAATCACAAGACTTAGTCTGGGGGTTGTGGTGTTTAGAGGTTTGCCTCAATCAAACCCCAGAGGACACTTAAGTCTTCAAACACCATTGTTAGATAAAGAGGGCATGCCCTTGTGAGGCAGAGGCCAAAACCAAAAGAATCAATGATAAAAACACAATGATAAGTCACCTTGTAGTGAAGCTCTCATGGAGGAAGATGCTCTTCATGCCATGAGGAGATTGAAGCTCAAATCTGTAAATATCAACACACAAAACACACAAGTCTACTCTTGCAACATAATAGAAAGCCTTGAATTGCCTTGAGAACACAATAGCTTGCTAGTCATCATCTAGTTAAAATCTAGTTTACAAATGAATGCCTACACATGCTTATATATGCACCTACAAGCATTCCCACCAATATATTAAAAATCAAACTTTACCGTGTCGGCAAAATAACCTCATAACGGTCAGAAACTAACACCTAGAAATTGGGGTTACCTAAAAATAGGGCAGGACTGGAGCACGGGCACCCAAGTCCTCCCCCTATTTTAGGCAGGGTACAGCTCAAGGGGTACACCTAGGTCCTATTTGCCATGGGACTTAGGTCTCATTCCATTAGGATACCAAAATATGAACTAAAATGTCCTAAATGCACTCTAAAGACCCGAGAGCTAAACCTTATGAGGGAAAAGCCCCCAAGGGGACATTTTCTGACGTTACATTTAGCCCCCACTTTAATGTATGTATGAACACAAGGCCCAAACATGCATTAAAGTAAGGTCACAGACACAAAAAACACATCAAGCACGGAGAAGACACATCAATCTCATAGAAGACAGTAAAAGGCATGCAAAACACGGAGAAGATAGTTACAGTCGCGCAGAACATGGAGTAGACAGTCAATGCATAGAAGACACATTAATGCATGGAAGACAGAAATGATATCTTTTCTTTTCTTTTTCTCATATATATGAAATGCAAATGCAAGTACTGGAAAGTAAGCAAACCTCCCATAATACACAAAGCACTACTCAGGGGTGTTGGTCTATGTATATATGGGGCAACACACACACAATACACGCAAAACCCTCCAAAATGCATGAAGCACTACTCAAAGGCACTAGTCTTTGCATATGGGGCAACAAACATGCCAAACATAACAAGCACGCCAAAACACACACACACTTGAAGACACGGAGAAAACACGACAGACAAGTGATGGAGTCTACCTATTTCTAGGTCCAACACCATCTCAGGCACATTACAAGCACACACCAATGATTGGGCTTTGCCACAACAATCGCCGAAGACACACTTAAGGGTTGAGTTAGTCACAGAACCGCTCCCCGCCTCTGCAAAGGACTTTTGAAAATGACAGGATGATGTAATCTACTCTGAGAAATACACCATCCCCGCCTCCGTAGAGGGCTTAAGAAAAAGGATATGTGTGATATCCCGCCTATGTAGAGGGCTTACATGATTGATTGATTAATTGCAAACAAGCTCAGGATGCACGATGCACTACTCTGGAGCGCAAGTCTTTGCATTTGAGGTCAAACATATTACTAACATCTATAACATATACCTTACCTTATATATGCCCCAACTTAAGGTGGTTGATATCAGTTATTGATATCAAGCACATTAAGGTAGGAAGAAAACACACGAGGGAACACCAACTTTCACAAGGCCCATGCCCACCGGAGGTGACATGTACTTTACGATTGTTAAATGTTCCCACAAACACATCATGATAAACAAAAACATAAATGCATATGATTAACCACACAAAGAGCCAAGGTTATACAACAAATTCAAAGTTTGAGGATAACCAGGGGCTATATCACAAAGCTCTCTGAATCGAGTACCACCAAGGCTAGATTCAAAGGCAAACAAAGGTGCACGGAGTAGCAGTATTGTTAAGGTTTGTAAATGTGACAGAAACATCATCAAATTCACTACGCAGAAAGCACAAGTGTTTCCATTAGCCAAGTGTCGGATAAGATATACAACCCCATCGTCATATTAGGAACTAAGTCCATTTTTTGATTGCTCTCGAAAGGGACACTAGGTCCGCATCAGTATAAATGTTTGTCATCATCTGCCCGCTAGGTGGAAACACTAGAGGAAGGGAAACAATAAATAAGAGAGGAGAAAACAAGTGTCTTAGGGACAGTCACATAGGAGGGTGCCCCTAAGTCACCAACCACGATACTATGTCTGTAAAACACAACACACAACAATGAAATCAGAGAGAGCGGCAATATAGAAGAATGATGATACAAATAGAAGGTCACAACAGAGGCAGTCTCCTAGTATCCTGAACCTTACAAGAGAATCTGAGGTCATTCTAGAAGGCCTAAATAACACAACACATCATGGGGGAAGCACATCGCAAGAGAGATAAAAGTTTATAGATACTTACCTGTAGTGCCCCTGCCGGGCTAGAAATTGTCTATAAGCAAATCATCATCGTCATCTTCCCACTCCCTAATGTTGGAGGATCATGGGACATAAGGTATCATAGATAAATTCATGTTTTTTTCATTATGTTGTTCATCATTAGGATCCATAGGGTAGCTTCTAAAGTCATTATCGCTCTCATGATCATTGTCAATATTATCACCATATGTTTGAGCTATTAATTCTAAACTATTATGAGAAATGTCATGATATTTATCCAAAGTGTGTTTTATCAATTCTTCTACTACCCAAGGGTATGTATTGATGAGAGATATGAAATTGTTAAGATCAGATACATAATCAAGGATCTTGAAAGAAGATGACACCAATATATCCTTGTGATACATGGCTTGTATATAGGGCATGACATAAGGATGTTTACTAATGAACTTGTGAATATTTTCAAATTTTGACATATATTCATGTAAGGATTCCAAAGAGCACTAAGAGGCCATGTTTATATGCTCAAACCAATGCCAAATCATATTTTGAGAGCTTTTCAAAATTGGTGCAAAAGATAAGAGCAAAAATAGCCTAAAATGCTTGATTTTTCAATACTTTTTCAATGCCAATGAATGAAACAAAGGATGTTGTAAGGATTCTGATCGAGGAAAGAAAGTTATATGTCTGATATTAGTCCAAAACAGAAATCTAATCACTCTCAACATACTCTTGATGCAAATCCAAGATAATGCCAAGTCAAAATATAGTGAAAATATGTCAAAATGAGCACTTTTTTCACCAAAATTCAATGCAAAAGAGCATAACAAAGGGTGTTGTGAAGAAAATGATGATGTACAGAAAATAATATCAGAAATAACAGCAACTTGATGCAAAAATACCCAACACAAAACACTTTTAGCGCCACTTAAGGTCAAACCCTAGTGAAAAAATAGCAAAAATAAGCTATTTTCACGATTTTTCAATTCCAAGACCTAGTAAAGGAGGTGTTGTAAGGAATTTTAGGAGGTACAGAAAAGAATATCAATAATATTAGTCACCTCAATCCATTAAATTGATCACAACACGCTGGGAATGCAAACTAGGTCAAACCCTAGGGCAAAAATGGTCAAAATGTGTAGTTTTTCGCCAAATTTTCACTACAAGAGCCCGTTAAAAGGGTGTTGTGAAACTTTTTATGAGGATTATCAAATTATTACCCTAATAGAAGCAAATTAATGCAAAAATAGCCTTCACAACACACCTATAATGTGAGTTTAGAGAGTCAATAATGCCGATTTTACTAAAAATTGATGTTTTTGAAGCCCTAGGTTTGAAATCTTGACACAAAATACTATGAAAATGATTTGAAGTCTGATGTATGATTAAATTGACTTACTCTCAGATCTAAAAATTATTTGTAAGTCTTAACATGCAAAATGCCCATGCAAATTTAATGAAAATGCACCAAAATTGCTAGTTTTTGTTAAAATTTTCTATGTAAGAATGCAAATATTTTAAATCTAAATGCAAATTCACACTAAAATGCAAGACTAAATCCAAATGTAAGTTTGAATTAGCCTCTAAAATCAATAGAAAAATCTGATAAAAGATTTTGCCTACAAACCCTAGATTTTGGAATTACTAGGTTATATAAATTTGTCAAAATTTCCACAAAACCCTAGCAATTAAATGATGAAAATGCAAGGAAAATTTCTAATTTTTTGGATTTTTCTGTAGTTTATATTAGATCTGATGCAAAAATCATGAATTAGGAAACTTTAGAAAGAATTGATGCAATTTAGTAAGCCAAACAATGCAATTTTTTTGTATTTTTCCAAATTTTCTCAGTGCAATAAAATAAATGACCAAATGAATAAATGAAACCACACCAAATCTAAAGACAAACACTCAGCAAGTTACAATTTAAGTCCAAAAACATGGGTTCACGAAAATGTTTAGGGTAAAATTGGATTTTGTTAATCTTTGTTGTTTAGATGTTTGAATCATCCTTTCACCCTAACATTGAAGGATCTAGGGTTGAGTGGTGAGCACTATCATACCCTAGGTCACTTGTGAGATGTAGGAAAACTTGGATTAGGGAATTTAATTATCAATTTTCCTTCTCCTATGCTCAATTGACCATTAAAACCCTAATTATGCAAATACGACAACAAATTGACAAATAACGGAAAAAGCTCTTACAAACGGGAGTAAAATAACAAATTACAGAATACCTATTTTCGGGGTTCAGAGGTGGAATAGTCGGGGACACTAGTGCGGGCGCCCAAGTCCAAGGTACCTAATTTTTTGAGGAATCTGGACCTCCTTCTGACACTGATTAGCCCTGTAACTTCTATTTCCTGAGATCTGTCTGCGAAGGACACTTTTGCGGGTGCCCTAGTCCTAAAAGTGTTCCTTTGTCTGACTTTTCTTTAGATCTCAAATCCTTGAAGCCTGACACTCCTTCCTACAACTCCACTTTTCCCAAATGCGACACCTGTAACCGACAATCACAAGACTTGGTTTGGGGGTTGTGGTGTTTAGAGGTTTTCCTCAGTCAAACCCTGGAGGACACTTAAGTTTCCAAACACCGTTGTCAGATAAAGAGGGTGTGCCCTTGTGAGGCAGAGGCTAAAACCAAAGGAATCAATGATAAAAACACAATGATAAGTCACCTTGTAGTGAATCTCTCATGGAGGAAGATGTTCTTCATGCCATGAGGAGATTGAAGCTCAAATCTGTAGATATCAACACACAAAACACGCAAGTCTGCTCTTGCAACACAATAGAAAGCCTTGAATCACCTTGAGAACACAATATCTTGCTAGTCATCATCCAGTTGAAATCTAGTTTACAAATGAATGCCTACACATGCTTATATATGAACCTACAAGCATTCTCACCAAGATATTAAAAATCAAACTTTACCGTGTCGGCAAAATAACCTCCTAACGGTCATAAACCGACACCCAAAAATTAGGGCTGCCTAAAAATAGGGTAGGACTAGGGCACGAGTGCCCAAGTCCTCCCCCCTATTTTAGGTAGGGTACAGCTCAATGGGGTCCACCTAGGTCCTATTTTCCATGGGACTTAGGTCTCATTCCATCGAGATGCCAAAATATGAACTAAAATGTCCTAAATGCACTTTGAAGACCTGGGAGCTAAACCTTATGAGGGAAAAGCCCCCAAGGGGACATTTTCTGATGTTACAATACTTAGGATTTGACATGACAAATCTTATGACAAAAGGATGAATGGATCAGGCTTATGACAATAGGATAATGATAGGCTTGTTTGGAAGGATGAGGTATAACAAAAGATATCCAAAGGATATTTCAACATTTTGCCCCCAATCTTTATCAATATCAAAAGGGGGAAGGGAGGAGGGAATGGAATCAATATGATAGGTATGGTAAGATAGGATAGGAAATGATAGGATGAAAATGATAGGTTGGAAAATGATAGGTTGGATGAGACATCGTGCCTGCAAGTGTAAGTGACATAGAAGATCAACCTACACATGACGCCTGTTGCTAGATTTTCATCACGGTACTTATCAAAGGTGCATGTTTACCAGGTTTTCACCATTGGACGAAGGGATTTCTCTTTACTTTTTTTCTTTTTTCTTTTTGATTTTTTGATTTTTTAATTTTTTGATAGGAGAAAGATAGGACTCAAGTGTCTAGTTCCATGAAAGGTGATAGTCCTGCTAGATGGATGTCGTCGCATGGACCATATCAAGTCATTATGCTCATTGATGTTGGTAAGGGAGATTGCATGAAAGTGAGATGGATGAGGTAGATAGTGGACTATGATGTGGATTATGGAGAGATGATAATGGATTATGAGGTGGATTATGTAGGATTTATGCAAAAGGATGGATGAAAGACTTATCCAAAAGCATGGACCATAGGAAGGTGATGGGCAAGATATGTAGGATAATAGGTGAATGATGGGGAGATGGAGGTATGTGAAGTTGTGGAATGGAAGGGAACCATGACCAACAGTTGCACACACTGTGTTAAACATTTAAGCTTTTGATTGGAAGGTGGCATAGAAAGCAATGGAGATGGATGATGAAGTGCTTTAGGTACCCACATAGACTTAGTATTTTTATGATTTATGCTCTGCTTGTGGGTTGGAGGAATTTGAGACTTTTAAGTGGAATGGGACTTTTGGATGGAAGATGATGGTTGGGATTTTTGTGATGTGAATGCCTCATTTGACTTTCTTTCTTTCTTCTTAGGTACCCAAACCATTTTAGTTTTAGCCTTTTCTTTTGAAGGTATGGGCTTGGATAGATTTTTGAATGTACTTTGTTTTGACTCTTTGCATTGATGTCCTAAGGCATGAGGATCCTTAGGATTTTTGTCTTTATGAAAGGAGGCATCCAATTTTTTATTTTTGAATCCCTTAGAATGGGTGGAATGAGTGGAAGCTTCATGTTTATACAATATTTACATTTGTTGGCCATGATTAGGAGTGTGAGGGAATGTGTAAATGGATGGATTTGGCATTGGGAGAAGTGGTGGTAAAGTAGATGGAGGGATATTAGGAGTTGGAAGAAGTGGAGGTAAATTGGATGGAGGAAGGTGTATGGTCACATGCTTTTGACATTTGTAAGATGATGGAGGTGGAATGGCAACGTATGTTTTGGCGGTATGATAAGATTTGTGATGGAAAGTGGTGGACTTAGGAGGAATGGAGGAATTACCAACATCTTTAGATTGTTTACCTTGGGGTGTATATCCAAGGCCATATGAGCGTGGAGGGAATTTGACATGGATAGGCTCCAAAATACCTTGTTCATGAAGGCCTAAGCCTTTACCTTGGTAGTTCATGTTTTGGAGTATGCGATGGACTATGGGACTAGGTGTAGTTTGAACATTAGACACGAGTTCCTTATTGGGTGAAGAAGGTGAACTGGTGGATAAAGATTGTTGTGTTCCCAAGGAGTAACGTTCATGAATGAACGTGGATAGACCAAGTGGATATGATGGTGGATTAGCAATGGGGTTGATAGTGGAAGTGGAAGGATCAATAGGATCTTGATAATGTGCATGTATATCCAAGCTATTGGTTTGATCTTCAATGTGTACTTGGGAGAAATTTGTCTCATCATGACAAGTGGATGTTTGGGGATCATGGGTAGGTGGAGTGATAAGCTCTTGATCATGAAATGCATAAAGTTTGGCTAAGAGGATCATCATGGTTTTCATGATTATAGATAGAACCTTGATCACAAATGGGAGTAGAAATAGGATTAAGTGTGCTATAAATGGGATAAATTTGCTCATGATTAGGGTCATGATCATAAATAATATCTTGATCATAGAAAATATATAGGTCATGGATGAGTTGAACTTAGAGATGCTTTGTTCTTGATTTAGATGAGGGCTTGATATTTCCACATGCTTAGGATTAAACTTTTGACATAGATCTTGGTTTGCTTGAATAGAAGTGGATGACTTTTGGATAGGTTCTTAGTCAACAACATGAGAGGGAATCTAACATCCACGTTCTAAAAACATATTAAAATCAAGAATTTACCATAGAGTAATTCAATAAGGTAAAAATGAGAGAGAAAATTTTCTTTTTATTTAACATATAATTAAGTAGCAACAAATTGCAAGATTTCTATCCTGAAATAAGCAACATAATATACAAAGATGACATTTTGTCTTTACAATTACAAATATCTACAATAGATAATGTTTTACATAGTCTCAAAGGTATACTGCATCTAGAAATCTGACATCTTTATCACAAACCTTGGCATGTCTTCTGCTAGAGAGAGAGTATCTTTCCAGTGATTTACCTCCATCCACAGACTAATGGTCTCCCACACATCTTCCACATAGGAAGTGGCCCTACCCTTCATGAGGAATATAGACCAAAGGTGACCAAGGGTAATTTGCCTTCTTGAGTACATAGTGTTGTATCCTACACAACTCTATCAACCATACAACCCTAGATACCCTCTAGCTAAGTATGATTTCTGATAGGTTGTGCAATCCAGATACAGTAAACTGACAATGCATGCAGAGACATATGCATTACTATGGCCATAGTTTCAATATAAATTGACGTTCACAATGAACGTTGTCATAATGTTAACCCACCCCAACTCGACTTGGATACTATCATATTCCTACAGTTTGACTTGGTCAACTACGTTTAACTTATGAATTCCTGACAATTTCAATATTTTAGTCTTCTCGACCTAAACAAGTTTACATTCATTGTCTATATTCCATAGACCTTTTCGACTACCTTTCTTTACGAGGATTCTCATTGCATCATTGCAATACCCAAGATCCAAGACTTATCAATTCATAAGAATTTTAAATCAATTAATAACGACAAAGATGGTTACCTTACCCAGGCTAAGCATCATAGTCTAGGAAATTATTTCCTTTCTTACAAATAAGAATAAATATACATAGTTAGGGTACTTGTCCCTTCAATCATGATTCTATATAATGATCACAATGATTTAACATAAATAAATACCTTATTTGGTCAAGTTAAGGTTTAACTAAAGAGTTTCATCTAACTCAAACCTAGTCTTGTTGACTTAGGTGGATTCACAAGACACTATCATTGCTCCATAGACCTTATGGAATGACTATCTATTCTTGGGTATCTCTTTGCATCTTTGCAACATTTGAGATTCATCACTTATCGACATGTAATAGCTAAGAGAAGTTGTGACCAATAAGGTATAATAAACTTTGTGGTTGACTAACCATTAATAGTACCTCTTGCATGCTTGCAAAACCTGAGGCTTATGACTTATATCTCAAGTCAACTTGTAATCAAACAAAGAGGTTTCTCTACCTAAGGGTAAACATTATCGACTAACAACAAATCCCTTTTCCATAAGATAGATGAAACATTTATTATTTAGGCTTCTCGACCCTTTATTGTCTACCCCCATAAAATAACTAAAACAGGTTATAACCATAAAGGTGTCATTAAATAATCTTTAACCCTTCTAGGTTAAACTAGGGTTTTATTTTACCCTTGAATAATCCATTATATCAAAATAACCCTATCTCATAACTTCAAGACTAAGGTTTATAAACGACCTTTGGTTTAACTCAACCAAGGTTAAGAATACTATGGTTTTGTAATAGACAATAACTTCTATACAAAAGGAATATGAATACTTCCAACTTACCTTTACATGATGTCATTATCCATCACTTCTTATATACTCATATATGATTCCACTCAAGTTCTTATCTAGCTAGACTTAGTTTAATCAAATCATAATGGTTTACTACAAAGTTATTCTCATTTACATAATACGTTGTAAGGATAGTCCTATGGACCTTAATGTCCCTATCATAACATTTCAAATGAGTTATCACTCGATTTATATAAAAGGTGGCTTCCCAAGTGTAATAATATTTCTAAGTTCTCTTTGAAAAGAAACCATTATAGACATATATAAACTTAACAAGAAATGGTTTTAAACTACCATTAACCCACCTCAAGGATTTAACCATCTTACTCAACTACATGAAAACCTATCATAGTTCTTCATGGCACTAATATATATATGAGAGTGGTATAACTATCTTATAACCAAACTCTCGACCTGCCACAATATCATACCATCTCATTATATCGACTGGATTTTCTATATAATCGACAACTTTAAAAGGAGACCCTCTACGAGTGTAAAGGAATATAATGAACAATGATTCATTTCAACAGTAAACTATATAACAATTAGACTTTGAATAAATGTAAAGGTGTTTGACTCAGACTAATTAGTATATATGTGCATCGACCAGCCAGTTATAATGGCGTTATCAATTACTTCTAATAATTTAATATATAATGAAAACAATCTTTATACAGTTCATTGGTTATGCATCGATTATCATAGATCAGACTAAATGATAAAATTGATTCTCCTATTTCAAGCATGTGAAGGACGTTAAGAACCAATGATAATTTGATGATATCATAACACAAACAAATGTGTTACGTGGTGGCAGCTCAAATGAGTTTATTGTTTGCAGAGACTAGTGACCAGTCAGCGCCTATACAATGTCGCCTTCACCTCCCTGTTCCTGCAGCAATCTCTATCCCTATATCACAGCGACCTCTGTGTCTCCCCCTTCCTCCTATCCTTGATTCCTCTATATGCTTTTCTCCTAATGAGTCACAGAGTATTATGACTCTTCATTGCTCATAATGAATTGGTTATCTTCTTTCTACCACTTGCTTAGTTTGAAAGGGAATTGGAGTCAACAATCCATTACTCATTCAGTTTTTAACCGATCCCATTTTATCAGCAGAGAATAACACATGTTTTGGATAAGGCACAAAATGTGGGAAATTCATCAAGTGTAACAATAATACCACGTTCCCTCTTGAAAGAGGTCGACACAAGCATTAAAACCGTCGGTGGTCATTATTGATCACTTTAAGTGATCCCCAACTCCATTACTTGAATTAATGAAGGCATTATAATTAACATGCCCAAGGCTACTCAAATGGATAAGTTTATTAAATAATATGAGGTATTATCCTCATTCCATTTATAAATATATCTATTTGCTTATATCAAATATGATTCACATAACATCACCTCTATTAGATAGTTATGGTTTAATCAATAAAAAGATAATATTAAGAGAAAGGATTACAGATAATGTGATTGGGTTGAGTTTACCTCCCCATCACAATCCTTCATTAAAATCACGTCAACTTGACGAGATCGACATTTGACGTTAAATGTCGACAATAAAAACACTAAGTGACTTAATAATAATAACACTACCATTTTTCGACAATAACGTCGTAACTTTTATGTTAAACGTAAATGGTCATAATTCTTACTCAGATGACATCGTTTATGTTACAAATGAGTATGATGACACACTACGACTTGAAAAGATTCTTAAAATATCAACTACCTGTCGATTGGGTTGAAAAATAAACTAACAAGACTTACCTCTTACGACACTAGTTCACTTTTTCATTAACACTAATACTCGTTTGGCAAATCATCACTCGTAACCCGAGGTCTATATCTCTCTCCTTGAAAGATACTCTCTCTCTCTCTCTCTTTTCTCCGAGAGTCATCTAACAACCTGTAATCCTGTATCAAACTTGTAACCAACAAATTATGATCAGTGCATCATTATTAAAATAATAAACCAAATCTCAGAATGCAATATTAAATCAACAACAATAAAATATTCATTTCCATAATTCCATATATGACATTCGATTTAATCTATGTCTTTCCTCGACATTAATCTAAAAATCATAATAGATTTACTTATGTCCAAGTAAAAGTAAAAAGTATAGCAAGACAAAAAATGGGGATGTATCATATCCTTCCCCTAAAGATTCATCGTCCTCGATGATATAAAGTATCAAAATGTGACTAAAATAAGTTCATTGTTTTCAACTGGTAACAACTTTAAATAAATGAGGAAACTTTTGGTAAAATTCATGGTAATCCTCCCATGTAGAACTATCCTTTGCATATTGGTCTCACTGGACCTAGCACTACATAACCTCTACATTACACAAGTAGTGCTTGCAAACTTCAAGCATTTAATAAGCTCGATCATAACCATTCCTAGGTTATGTACTTGTAAAACATTCTTAGAATATAATATTCATATATTACATAAATATATTTTTCATATATGAATCACAAAAAGCATTATGCCTCCTGGCAATAACTGGTAATAGATTGATTCTTGTAATCAATAGAATTCATAATCTTGAAAATTTAGAAGTCCTTTATACTTAGGAACTGGTTTGGAATACATTCCATACTTTATGAAACTTTTTCTGGGGTTTGACCCTCAAAAGAACTTTTCTTCTCTAACTGAGAATTGTCTTATTGTATGCTTAACATTAATGTAACTTTTTATTTATTAATGGTTTCCATCGATCTTTTCTGATCAGCTTAATTTGTTTGTCCATTTCAGACAACATTTCTGGACTAATGCTAATCCTATCTTCTAGCTTACTCAACTTATAGGAATTCGGCATCTTTTCTATCCAATGTTTCAATTCAAGCCATCTTAATAGCAAAAAGTTAGGTATTGTTAAAAATTTCACAAGTGATAAGTAGTCTCCTCACATATATTGCTAATCCATGCAATACATTTGCAACAAGTCTTCCAAAACCTGGTTAACTCTCTCAGTTTGCCCATTGGTTTCAGGATGATAAGTTGTACTCACATTGAGTTTAGTCCTTAGCACAGAAAACAAAGTTTGCCAAAACCTTGATGTTACATGCGCATCTCTATCCGAGATAATCTTTTTAGGGAAGCCATGCAATCTAAACACCTCTTACACAAATTTGCGAGCTAACACTGGTGCTCCATAAGTCAAATTCCCTTGTATAAAATGTCCTACCTTTGTGAGTTTATCAACCACAACTAAAATGGCATTATGTCGATTCCTAGACATAGGAAGACCTTGTTGGATCTAGGGCATACAACTGAGAGGGGGGGGGTGAATCAGTTGTATAAAACTTGCTCTTACTTTAAACACTTGATTGTTCTTTGTTAGTTAACAGCATATCAATTAACCATCTATGAAAGCATAATGCATAAACTCAGAGCAGATGAACATCAACACATTGAACACCAAGATTTTGACGTGGAAAACCCGGTTAAGGGAAAAACCACGGGGTGATTAACCCAAGAATTATTCTCTGTTAGAAGAATAAAGAAGAATGAATGGCACATGCCAATTAGGGCTCACTGCCCGAGCACACTGCTCACAAAGAGGCCCACTGCCTACAAGGAGACACACTGTCTACAAAGTGATAAAAATCACAATCTTGAATTGGAGAATGACATCTCTACTATGTCCAGATCAGTTCCATTTAAGCCCAAAACCTCTGCTCTGTCTTTCGCACCTCTCTTTGCTATCCCACACTCATCCACTCCATACACACTCGAAATGAACTCACAAACCTTTATTTATACAAGACATCGACTTAGGAACAATCATCTAAGTCGGCAATCAACCATAAGAATATCCGCAAGATGAATAACACATCCGGTCGGCCACCACAAGAACATTCACAGGATGATCAACTCATCCGGTCGGCTAGTCTGAACAAGAACTTCATCCGGAAGAATATCTTCAATTCTGGGCTCTACTACCAATGCAGATCAACAACACAACCTCAACACGATCCAAAAACCTTCACAAGCCTGCCTGAATGACCGGATACATCCGCACTTCCTTTACTTACTGGAATCTCTTGTCTTCCTCATCCGGAACTTCAAGAACACAGTCTGTCGCCACTGTCATAATGTAAAAGGTACTTCTGGACCTCCAAATCATACACAAATCAGGATGACACATCACAAGGACATCCCAAACACTCCTTCCAATCCGCAGATTAGGATAATACAATTCCGGACCTCACCGGACCTTTCTGTGATCCTTTGTCACCTCTGAACACTTGCCGGAACCGGTTCCATACCGACAGCCACAACTCCTTCAGATCTTCATGTGGACCTCTGAAATCTTAATTGAAGCATCTCAAGACTCATATCTATAGACCCTTTAATCCGCATCCTCCGGTTCTCATCCTATACAGTACATTTGCCTTCTTCTCATCACTGTTCTTCACTGTTCCTGACTGAGGCTAATTTTCTCAATATCCTCAGCACACTGCTCATCCAATCCGTCTTGTCAATGCAATATGAGTATGTTGACATCAATGACAACACTGGTTTACCTCATACTTGCAACAATCTCCCCCTTTGTCATTGATGGCAACATATGATGTGAAAAACCATCAAGACAAGAACTTCTCCTTTCTGTCACAGCTCCCCCTATCAGCGACATGTCTTCTCCCCATTTACTACTCCCCCTTTGATCATCAGCTACTTGTTTTTCACATGTCTTCTCTCCCCCTTTGACATCAATGGCAAAGGGCTCATACTTGCAATTCTCATACATCAGAATCATACCAGCTGCTCCCCCTCAGTTGCAGCTCCCCATCATCAATCCGGATCACAAGATATGACTGTGATATCCACCGGACTGATGCACATCAGTGCATCCTAGTTCATCACCGGAGGGGCCATGACCCCTAACTTCTCCCGGAGATATTCAAAAGAGTCCTTGGGAAGAGGTTTAGTAAAGATATCTGCAATCTGATCCTTGGAGGGAACATACTCCAATCTGACTTCTTCCTTCTTCACTTGTTCTCTCAAGAAGTGAAACTTGATAGATATGTGCTTAGTCTTAGAATGCAATACCAGATTCTTAGAAATATTAATTGCACTTGAATTATCACAGAAAATTGTGATAGGCTCCTCATATTCAACTTTAATGTCTCTTAGCATCTGCTTCATCCATAAGATTTGAGTGCAACTACCTACTGCTGCAATGTATTCTGCTTCAGTTGTAGACAGAGATATTGCATCTTGTTTCTTGCTTAACCAAGAAACCAATCTCTTCCCCAAAAAGAATGCTCCACCACTAGTGCTCTTCCGGTCATCCACATCTCCTACCCAATCTGCATCTGTGTAAGCATGAAGAGAGAAATCTGGATCTCTAGGGTACCATAGACCATACTCAACTGTTCCTTTCAAGTACCTAAAAATTCTGTTGATTGCCATAACATGAGATTCTCTAGGATCAGCCTGGAATCTTGCCACAAGACCAACAACCTGCATTATATCTGGTCTAGTTTGAGTGAGATACAACAATCCACCAATCATTGATCTATACTTTGTCTGATCTGCCTTTAGAGAATCATCATCTTTGCTTAACTTACATCCGGTTGCCATAGGAGTGTTCATTGGCTTTTAGTCTTCCATACCAAATTTCCTTAACAATTCTTTCACATATTTGGTCTGAGAAATGAAGATCCCTTCTTTTGTTTGAGTAATTTGCAGACCCAAGAAGAAATTCATTTCACCAAGCATAGACATTTCAAACTCACTTTTCATCTGATTTGCAAAAGTTTTGCACATACTATCTCTTCCTCCAAAAATGATATCATCCACAAATACTTCAACAATCAAAATGTTTTCATGATCAATTTTGAAATATAAGTTACTGTCAGCAGTACCTTTGTTGAATCCAATCTGCACAAGATGCTTATCCAACCTTTCATACCATGCTCTTGGGGCTTGCTTCAATCCATACAAAGCTTTCTTCAACTTGCAGACCATATCATCATTATCAGACAATTGAAATCCATCCGGTTGTTCAATGTAGACTTCTTCTTCCAGATCACCATTTAGGAAGGCAGACTTGACATCCATCTGATATACCTTGAAGTCTTTGAAGGCAGCAAATGCAAGAAGTAATCTGACTGCTTCAATTCTTGCCACCGGAGCAAAAGTCTCTTCAAAGTCAATTCCTTCTATTTGAGAGTAGCCTTTGTAGACCAATCTAGCTTTGTTTCTGATTACTTCACCAGCTTCATTTAGTTTGTTCCAGAAGACCCACTTGGTTCCAATTACATTCCTGTCTCTAGGTCTGGGAACAAGATCCCAAGTATGATTTTTCTCAATTTGCATCAATTCATCTTCCATTGCTTTGGTCCAGTTTTCATCATTGCAGGCTTCATTTATTGTTTTAGGTTCAATCTTTGAAATCAGACAACATTCATCCTGATTTTGAGCAACATTCCTTCTAGTTTGTACACCTTTGCTTCTGTCACCTATGATCTGATCTTCAGAGTGGTTCAGTCTTACATACCTTGGAATTTTGGGAGTATCCTGCACTGCTGCTTCTTGATCAGGCTCATTCAAACCTATCTCTTCTTCCTGATTTACCAGATCAGGCTGACTCTGTCTCACCGGAGAGGATTGAGTTCCTTGAACACTGTCTTGGTCATCTTCATCAAACTCATAAAATCTTGAAGGCTTCTCAATTCCTTCATCAACTTTCACATTGGTGCTTTCTATCATCTTCCTCAATCTCTTATTGTAACACCGGTATGCTTTGCTTTGAGTGGAGTAACCCAAGAAAATTCCTTCATCACTTCTAGCATCAAACTTTCCTAGATCTTCATCTCTTTTAATATAACACTTGCTACCAAATACTCTGAAATATTTCACAGTAGGAGTGATGCCAAACCAGAGTTCATAGGGGGTCTTACTGGTGTTGTTTCTGATTTGAACTCGATTGAGAGTGTAGACTGCAGTGCTGATAGCTTCTTTCCAAAACATTTGAGGAACATTTGCTTCCAACATCATTGTCCTGGCAGCTTCCTGGATGGTTCGGTTCTTTCTCTCAACTACTCCATTCTGCTGTGGAGTCCTAGGAGCAGACAACTGTCTCCTTATACCCTGCTTCTCACAAAAGTCAATGAACTCACCAGATGTAAATTCACCACCTCTATCAGACCTTAGACACTTTAGTTTCAATCCGGTTTGATTCTCTACCATAGCTTTGAAGATTTTGAACTTCTCAAATGCTTCTGATTTTTCTTTTAGAAAGGTAACCCACATCATCCGGGAATGATCATCAATTAACAACATGAAATATCTATCACCTTGCAGACTCTTGATTCTTGTCGGACCACAGAGATCAGTATGTACTAATTCCAACAATCTGGTAGAAGACTGATCTTGGCTTTTGAAAGAGACTCTGCTTTGTTTACCTAGCTGACATTCTTTGCACAAACTATTTGTAGGTTTCATCAATTTTGGAAGATCTCTTACAGCCTGAGTATTGCTTATCTTGATGATGTTATCAAAATTTACATGACACATTCTTCTATGCCATAACCAACTCTGATCAATTTGAACAAACAAACAACTTTTATTTGAACCAACCAGATGAAAGATATTACCTTTTGTCTGAGTACCGGATGCAATTTCAGTTCCGGAGCTTGTAAAGATTCTGCATTTTCCATTCTTGAACCAGAGATCATAGCCTTTGTCCACTAACTGACCAACACTGAGAAGATTGTGCTTCAATCCTTCAACATATAGTACGTTACCTGTTTTGCTCTTTCCATCAAAGGAAATAGTTCCCCTGCCTCTGATTCTGCCAGCAGAATTGTCACCAAACTTTACCATTCCTCCTTCATACCTTTCCAAATTCAAGAACTTATTCTTGTCACCAGTCATATGGTGAGAACATCCACTATCAATAACCCAATCATCCTTTTCTTCCACTTGAGCAGCCAAAGCTTTTTCAACAACTTTGTGATTGACAGATTCAGAGAGTATTGAATCTTCTTCCTTGATGGCAATAAACACCCACTCATTTCCGGATTTGCTTCCTAGTTCTGATTCATCATCTGTTACTCCTTCATTGTCATCTTCTTCATGAACATAATAGCAATTCTTTTGAAACCTTTGTCTGTTAGTATTAGACCTTGCAGATCTTTCCGGACATCTTGAAGCAAAATGACCAATCTTATTGCAGTTGAAACACTTAAAGGGTAGTTTTCCTTCATACTTACCGGATCCTCTTGGCAGTCTCTTTGCAATGAGGGCTTCAAGTTGAGCTATTTCTGCTTCTTCTTCTTCCATGTCTCTTCTTGCTTGATCATACCATGACATTTTCCTTGATGAGTTTTCTCCCGGATCAAATCTCTGTTTGCCTTTCACATAGGCACTGGCTTTGAAAGCAGATTCAATCTTGGGAGGATCATCTCCAAACTCGGTCATTTCAAATGTAGCTAGTTTGCCAGCCAGTTGTTCTCTTGTGACAGTTGTGTGGGCTCTGAATTCATCAATGGCAACAACCTTGATTTTGTAGGCAGCAGGAAGGGATCTTAGGATTTTGTAGACAATCTCATTTTCATCTAGAGTTCCACCAACATTTCTAATTCCACATACCAGCTCATTCACTCTTAGCATAAAGGTAGTGATGTTTTCATCATCTCTCATCTTCAATCTTTCAAATTTCCCTTTCAGACTTTGCAACCTTGCACTTTTGACAAACTCATCTCCTTCATACAGAAGTTCCAGTTTAGTCAGGATCTCATATGCAGTTGGTAGGTCAATAACATTTGAGAGATCTGAATCATTCAATGCGCTTAGTAGGGCTTCCTTGGTCCGCAGATTATTTTCAGCATCTGTAATCTCATTCAGAGTTGTCGGACCACCTTGTGGAGGTACATATGGTTTTGAGACCATAGCCAAGTATGATTTTCCCATACATTCCAAGTGACACTTCATGCGACCTTTCCAGAGAGTGAAGTTGGTTCCATCGAACTTCGGACTATCCTTCTTGTATGACGACATCTTGGATCTCCTCAAGCGGTTAAGCTCCTTTCAGAGGAACGTGGCTCTGATACCAATTGTTGGATCTAGGGCATACAACTGAGAGGGGGGGTGAATCAGTTGTATAAAACTTGCTCTTACTTTAAACACTTGATTGTTCTTTGTTAGTTAACAGCATATCAATTAACCATCTATGAAAGCATAATGCATAAACTCAGAGCAGATGAACATCAACACATTGAACACCAAGATTTTGACATGGAAAACCCGGTTAAGGAAAAAACCACGGGGTGATTAACCCAAGAATTATTCTCTATTAGAAGAATAAAGAAGAATGAATGGCACATGCCAATTAGGGCTCACTGCCTGAGCACACTGCTCACAAAGAGGCCCACTGCCTACAAGGAGACACACTGTCTACAAAGTGATAAAAATCACAATCTTGAACTGGAGAATGACATCTCTACTATGTCCGGATCAGTTCCATTTAAGCCCAAAACCTCTGCTCTATCTTTCGCACCTCTCTTTGCTATCCCACACTCATCCACTCCATACACACTCGAAATGAACTCACAAACCTTTATTTATACAAGACATCGACTTAGGAACAATCATCTAAGTCGGCAATCAACCATAAGAATATCCGTAAGATGAATAACACATCCGGTCGGCCACCACAAGAACATTCACAGGATGATCAACTCATCCGGTCGGCTAGTCTGAACAAGAACTTCATCCGGAAGAATATCTTCAATTCCGGGCTCTACTACCAATGCGGATCAACAACACAACCTCAACACGATCCAAAAACCTTCACAAGCCTACTTGAATGACCGGATACATCCGCACTTCCTTTACTTACTGGAATCTCTTGTCTTCCTCATCCGGAACTTCAAGAACACAGTCTGTCGCCACTGTCATAATGTAAAAGGTACTTCCGGACCTCCAAATCATACACAAATCAGGATGACACATCACAAGGACATCCCAAACACTCCTTCCAATCCACAGATTAGGATAATACAATTCCAGACCTCACCGGACCTTTCTGTGATCCTTTGTCACCTCTGAACACTTGCCGGAACCGGTTCCATACCGACAGCCACAACTCCTTCAGATCTTCATGCGGACCTCTGAAATCTTAACTGAAGCATCTCAAGACTCATATCTACAGACCCTTTAATCCGCATCCTCCGGTTCTCATCCTATACAGTACATTTGCCTTCTTCTCATCACTGTTCTTCACTGTTCCTAACTGAGGCTAATTTTCTCAATATCCTCAGCACACTACTCATCCAATCCGTCTTGTCAATGCAATATGAGTATGTTGACATCAATGACAACACTGGTTTACCTCATACTTGCAACAGACCTTGGACAAAATCCATACTAAAACTTGCCATTTCTACTCTAGCATATCATGCGAGTACAACAATCCTGCAAGGTGTCGATGCTCTACTTTTACCCTCTGACATTCTAAACAGCTTGCTATAAATCTTGCAGCATCTTTTTTCATTCCTTTCCAAAAAGAAAGAGGTTTAACATCTGCTAGAAGTTTGGTCACTCTTGGATGTCCAGGATATGGTGCGATATGAACTTCTTTCCTTACTAGATCCCTTAATCCAGCTGAATCAGGATCATACATTCTACCTCTATACCTCAATAGTCCATTTGACTCTAACAGAAACCCATCATACCTTGAATCTTTAGGATTTACCACAAGAGCTTGTTTGACTTGCTCATAATATTCATCACCTAATAAATTTTGAAACACTTAATCTTTAAAGTTTGCATGAATAAATATAATTGAAGAAATATGTCCCCTCCGACTCAAAGCATTAGCTACTCTTTTCTCTTTTAATAAATCAATTGCCTCTTGATATTTATCTATTTACTAAAAACTGCTTCCCTTAACCATTGCAGAATCACTTGCACATGTTGGTAATGTTCTCCTTCATTCTTAGAATAAATAAGTATATCTTCCAGAAAGGCTAGAACAAACTTGTCTAAACAATCTCTAAAAAAATTATTCATGAAATTTATGAATACGACAAAGGTATTCGTAACTCCAAAAGGCAACACTGCAAACTCATAGTGCCCATTTCTTGTCCAAAAAGTTGTTTTATGGTTATCCTCCTCATCCTTCAATCTTGACTGATGATATATTGATCGCCAATCAATCTTTGAAAACACTGCAGCTCCACGCATCTAATCAAAGAGGTCATCAATATGTGGTGAAAGATATTTGTTCTTTATCATTGCTTTAATGAGCATACAATACTAAATACACAATTGCAGAGCTATGTCTTTTTTCTTGACAATGATAACTAGTGCACTCCATGGTGAAATACTAGATCTAATCAAACCTTTAGCTAATAATTCTTGTTATGGGGCTTTTGATTCCATTAATTTTGTAGTTGTCATATGGCAAGGTACTTTTCTAGGTAACTTATCCCAAAACTCTAGGAGGAATAAAATTTTCAGTTGCTCCAATCACCTGTTCCATCAACTTTGGTGGAATGACTTTCTTAATATCTAGGATAGTCCTAAGGCAAGCCTATCCTTTGCTTCCTTTTAGGGTCTATGGTTTCAGGATTTTCATTACTCACACTATATTCTTGGTGATTTTCCTTTCTCGTCCCATGAGAAATCTCATTTTCCCCCTTCAGGGTTTCCTTGATCTCTTACTTTCTTTTCCAAAATACCAAGTCCCTCTTTGTTTTTTACAAACATGGTTATGATTGCTCCAATTTGTTCAAGAGATTAACTGATGGTTTATTTTCTTCTAGACTCTCACCCTTGTTTGGTTCTTGTATGAAACATGTCATTTATCTCTCACCAGAAAATAATAAGTTATCTAATAGTTTTCTGAATCTAATGTGACTCATTACATCAAACATATTTAACTCATAACAATCAATAGATTGGTACAAAACATTCTCATCTTTATTATAATTTATTTAGGAGTAACTACATCCTTATTTATATAATTGATACGATAAGATTACATGCCACTGTCGATTTAACGATCTTCCAAGTTAACAAACATAGAGGGTGGATGTACACACAAGTACTCCTCCAACACCTTTTTCCTAAAATAGAAGTATCGCAACAACCCCCAAGTGACATGTCGTGACTGACTATAGTTTACTAGATTTAACTACACAAGTAGAAATAGTAGGATTCTTGGCTAGTTCAAACGTTGTTTTTCTTTCTAGCCATATCCGCTTAAGTGCATTAGCAAAAGTCTCTGAATCCTCCATCCATGCACCCTCAGAGTAAATAATATGCTCTTTAAGTTTCACTTCTTCGATAGGTTCCTTCTCAACTACTAATTCAGGCAAATGCTAGAGAACAGATTTTTTAGCAGTTTTCTTGGTTCTTCTCCACGCCATTCTGGCACAAGAAAATTCAAACATTAGCTAACCACATAATGTTGAATACAGGTTAGCATAGTGGACTCATATGCCCTAGTGCTAAACTTGGTAGCTCTGATACCATATGTAACATCCACGTTCTAAAAACATAGTAAAATCAAGAATTTACCATAGAGTAATTAAACAAGGTAAAAATCAGAGAAAATTTTCCTTTTATTTAACATTTAATCAAGTAACAACAAATTGCAAGATTTCTATCCTGAAATAAGAAACATAATATACAAAGATGACATTTTATCTTTACAATTACAAATATCTGCAATAGATAATGTTTTACATAGTCTTAATAAACACAAGTCTCAAAGATATACTACATCCAGAAATCTAACATCTTTATCACAAGCCTTGGCATGTCTTCTGCTAGAGAGAGAGTATCTTTCCAGTGGTTTAGCTCCATCCACAGATCGATGGTCTCCCACACATCTTCCACATAGGAAGTGGTCCTACCCTTCATGAGGAATATAGACCAAAGGTGACCAGTGGTAATTTTCCTTCCCGAGTACATAATGTTGTATCCTACACAACTCTATCAACCATACAACCCTAGATACCCTCTAGCTAAGTATGATTTCTGACAGGTTGTGCAATCTAGATATAGTGAACCGATAATGCATGCAGAGACATGCATTACTATGGCTATAGTTTCAATATAAATTAGCATTCACAATGAATGTTGTCGTAATGTTCACCCACCCCAACTCGATTTGGATACTATCATATTCCTACAGTTTGACTTGGTCAACTACGTTTAACTTATGAAGTTCTGACAATTTCAATATTTTAGTCTTCCTGACCTAAACAAGTTTACATTCACTATCTATATTCCATAGACCTTATCGACTACCTTTCTTTATGAGGATTCTCATTGCATCATTGCAATACCCAAGATCCAAGACTTATCAATTCATAAGAATTTTAAATCGATTAATAACGACTAAGATGGTTACCTTACCTAGGTTAAGCATCATAGTCTAGGAAATTATTTCCTTTCTTATAAGTAAAAATAAATATACATAGTTAGGGTACTTGTCCCTTCAATCATGATTCTATAAAATGATCACAATGATTTAATATAAATAAATACCTTATTTGGTCAAGTTAAGGTTTAACTAAAGAGTTTGATCTAACTCAAACCTAGTCTTTCTGCTTAGGTGGATTCACAAGACACTGTCATTGCTCCATAGACCTTATGGAATGACTATCTATTCTTGGGTATCTCTTTGCATATTTGCAACATTTGAGATTCATCACTTATCGACAAGTAATAGCTAAGACAAGTTGTGACCAATAAGGTATAATAAACTTTATGGTTGACTAACCATTAATAGTACCTCTTGCATGCGTGCAAAACCCGAGGCTTATGACTTATATATCAAGTCAACTTGTAACCAAACAAATAGGTTTCTTTACCTAAGGTTAAACATTATCGACTAACAACAAATCTCTTCTCCATAAGATAGATGAAACATTTATTATTTAGGGTTCTCTACCCTTTAATGTCTACCCCCATAAAATAACTAAAACAGGTTATAACCATAAAGGTGTCATCGAATAATCTTTAACCCTTCTAGGTTAAACTAAGGTTTTATTTTACCCTTGAATAATCTATTATATCAAAATAACCCTATCTCATAACTTCAAGACTAAGGTTTATAAATGACCTTTGGTTTAACTCAACCAAGGTTAAGAATACTACAATATTGTAATAGACAATAACTCCTATACAAAAGGAATATGAATACTTCCAACTTACCTTCACATGATGTCACTTTCCATCACTTCTTATATACTCATATATGATTCCACTCAAGTTCTTATCTAGCTAGACTTAGTTTAATCACATCATAATGGTTTACTACAAAGTTATTCTCATTTACAGAATATGTTGTAAGGATAGTCCTATGGACCTTAATGTCTCTATCATAACATTTCCAATGAGTTATCACTTGATTTATATAAAAGGTGGCTTCCCAAGCTTAATAAGATTTATAAGTTCTCTTTGAAAAGAAACCATTATAGACATATATAAACTTAACAAGAAATGGTTTTAAACTACCATTAACCCATCTCAAGGATTTAGCCATCTTACTCAACTACATGAAAACCTATCATAGTTCTTCATGGCACTAATATATATAAATATATGAGAGTGGTATAACTATCTTATAACCAAACTCTCGACCTGCCACAATATCATACCATCTCATTATATCGACTAGACTTTTTATATAATCGACAACTTTAAAAGGAGACCCTCTACGGGTGTAAAGGAATATAATGAATAATGATTCATTTCAACAGTAAACTATATAACAATCAGACTTCAAACAAGTGTAAAGGTGTTCGACTCAGACTATTTAGCATATATGTGCATCGACCAGCCAGCTATAATGGTGTTATCAATTACTTCTAATGATTTAATATATAATGAAAACAATCTTTATACAGTTCGCTAGTTATGCATCGATTATCATAGATCAGACTAAATGATAAAATCAATTCTCCTATTTCAAGCATGCGAAGGATGTTAAGAACCAATGATAATCTGATGATATCATAACACAAACAAATGTGTTACCTAGTGGTGGCTCAAATGAGTTTATTGTTTGCAGAGACTAGTGACCAGTCAACGCCTATACAATGTTGCCTTCACCTCCCTATTCCTACAGTGATCTCTATCCCTATATCACAGTGACCTCTGTGTCTCCCCCTTCCTCCTATCCCCAATTCCTCTATATGTTTTTCTCTTAATGAGTCGCGGAGTGTTACGACTCTTCATTCCTCATAATGAATCGGTTATCTTCTTTCTACCACTCACTTAGTTTGAAAGGGAATCGGAGTCATAACAGTCCACTCATTCAATTTTTAGCCGATCCCATTTTATCAGCAGAGAATAACACATGTTTTGGATAAGGCATAGAATGTGGGAAATTCATGAAGTGTAATAATAATACCACGTTCCCTCTTGAAAGAGGTCGACACAAGCATTAAAACCATCGGTGGTCATTATTGATCACTTTAATTGATCCCCAATTCCATTACTTGAATTAATGAAGGCATTATAATTAACATGCCCAAGGCTACTCAAATTGATAAGTTTTATTGAATAATAAGAGGTATTATCCTCATTCAGTTTATAAATATATCTATTTGCTTATATCAAATATGATTCACATAACATTGCCTCTATTAGATAGTTATGGTTTAATCAATGAAAAGATAATATTAAGACAAAGGATTACGGATAATGTGATTGGGTTGAGTTTACCTCCCCATCACAATCCTTCGTTAAAATCACGTTGACTTGACAAGATTGACATTTGACGTTAAACGTCGACAATAAAAACACTAAGTGACTTAATAATAATAACACTGCCATTTTGTATGACAATAACATCGTAACTTTTACGTTAAACGTAAATGGTCACAATTCTTACTCAGACAACATTGTTTATGTTACAAATGACTATGATGACACACTACAAGTTGAAAAGATTCAAAAAATATCGACTACCTGTCGATTGGGTTCAAAAGTAAACTGACAAGACTTACCTCTTACAACACTGGTTCAATTATTTGTTAACAATAATACTCGTTTGGAAAATCATCACTCGTAAGCCGAGGTCTTTATCTCTCTCCTCGAAAGATACTCTCTCTCTTTTCTCGGAGAGTCGTCTAACAGTTCCTATAATCTTGTATCAAACTTGTAACCAACAAATTATGATCAGTGCATCATTATTCAAATAATAAACCAAATCTCATAATGCAATATTAAATCAACAACAATAAAATATTCATTTCCATAATTCCATATATGACATTCGATATAATCTATGTCTTTCCTTGACATTAATCTAAACATCATAATAGATTTACTTATGTCCAAGTAAAAGTAAAAAGTATAGCAAGACAAAAATTGGGGTTGTAAGAGGGAAATGAACTCATGGGAGGAAAATTTTCAATAGGCTCGAGGGGTTGTGGACCACATGATGGGGTTGAAGAAGCAGACATGGGATTCAAAGTTTCTTTGGTAGGCTCATCAATGAGTGCTTGACATGGGGATGGTCTATTCTATGCTAGTAGTCCTTGGAGAAAATCATCAAAGGATTCATTGGTTGATGGATTAGAGATTGAGAAGTTTGATGGTGATGTTGGTTTAGGACTAGTAGGCTTTGGGATAGGCATTCTATTGGATAGGGATGAAGGACTAGTAGATGGATTGGTATATGATTCCAAACTTAAGTTGGTATTTCCCTTGTCAAGAGTATCACTAAGATGGCTTAGGGATTCTTGATCTTGGTGTGAGGAGTGACTAGCACTAGCATTCTCATGTTTTGGAAGATTTGGAGATGGATATTACATGAGTTGTTGGACTTTGACTAGGAGTTGTTGTATTTGTGGTGATCGGTTTTGTTGAAATTTTTAATGAGGGCTTGGAATATTTGTATGGTTTGTTTCTCTAGGGGTTGGGGTACTTGGTGAAGTGTTTGAATGAGGTCTTGGAGTTCTTGTGCTAGGATATTTTGCTCTTGTGTTGGGGTTGAGTTACACATAGATTGAAGTTTTTGGATTTTAGTTTGTTCTTCCAAGTATGCCTCAAAATCTACAAGATCCTCATCATCATCAAGGGTGAATTTTGGATCACCTTGGAGTATGTATGGTTTTGGATTGTCATCATGATTAGGAGGAGGGGATCCTCAAAGTGTGACCTTAGGCTTTGGATTAGGATAAGGCTTGCTTAGGATTATGACTATTTTGACAAGTGTTGACTAGGATTAAGATGATGATGTGGAATGATGGGATGATTAGGATTGGGTTAGAATGAAATTTGATTGGTTATGACAATGATGATTGTGTTGGAAAGAAGGTTTAGAATGCCTTGTCTTTATGTGTTTGTGTTTATAGCTTGATTTGGTAATGATCAAACAAAGGATCACACATGTACATACACGATTCACTCATGCAAGACACATAAGCAAGTTTGAATTTAAAATTGAAATATGTGATTATTAAGGAAGCACACATGGAAGACACATCAACAAGCCTATAACTAGTCAAGTGGGGTATGGCCAATTAGGTCATAAGCTAGGTTGCACAAGGTCAACTAAGGAAATGAAATGAAAGCGAAATCTTGCCACATAGTGGAGAGAAAGGGGTAACCCACCCGTCATCTTCACTTCCCAAAGGTATAAAGTTCTTTGGGACTTAGCCAAGAGTGACAAGATTTCAACTCCTAAGGAGGGTGTCTTTCGATTCACACCTCGGTTGAGGTCGTCCCTTGAAGTGGTGTGTCTCCAAGCAGGCCTCCTAGGTAGGGTAAACAAAAGCAAACCAAGTGAAGTACACTTGATTCACACTCACAGTTGTTAATTGACCCTTAGAAATGAGATGTGTGTAAGAAAACAATGCAAGCACTTGTTTGTTTTAGATCCAAAGCCAAATGTGTAATAAGACACTGGTTCGTTTTAAGCCCAATTTTTTATGTGTAATTAAAGACAAGATTCATTTTAAACCCAAATCCAAATGTGTTTGCAAACAATGATTAAGAGATGAAAGATGGAATGTATACACCTGATTGTTTTTCACTTTCCAATTTGTTGTTGTGCCTGATCGAAACGCTGCTCCAACTCCTTTGATGCACTTACAAGTCACAAAATCGAAAAAGAAACAAGTAAACTTGCAAAGAAGAAAGCTATGTGAAAAATGAAGAATCTGATAAAAACTAATTAAGATGAGCAGATATAGCAAAATAAATTACATAATCAGAAAATTCAGAAGATTTCATGCACTTTTAAAAAACAAATCATCGAAATTGGATCAATTTTGCTCAAGATATGCTCATTTGAAGTTTAAAAAGAAGCTGAACTTTGACTACGAAAAAAGCCTATAAAATGACACATTCACTTGATAATTTCTTCTCCACTACAAAGTTTGTCTAGTTAGCTTTCTGATGAGTCCTTGTTTGCATGATTTTGACTTCGTATGCTCCTGTTATAGCAAAAAGAAAAAGTCTCCCTCCTTATGGCATGTAGAAAGAACAAAGCAAACTTGAAAGTTTGACTGTTGACCGCCAAGTGATGTGGTCACATGTGTATAATCTATTTGGCAGTCAAGTTTTGTTTTTATGCTGGCAGTTAAAATCATAAAATCTTTACCAAATGCCAAACCTAAATGTTGATTCCAAATACTAAAGGCCAATTACCAAACCCTAAACGCTAAGTTAAAACCTAAAGTTGAAACCTAAATACTTAAAAGCTATGTCAAAAAGGCTGCAACTAGGGCTTTAAGTGTCGATATGGGCATGGTTTGAACAAGGTCAAAGATGGAGGATGTAGGGAGTCGACAGGGTGGATATGGATGAGAGGGTGGCAAGAGAGTGGATTAAATGATAAAGAAGTGGATATTAGGTTTAGCGGACTGTGAGGGTGAGACTTACCATGACAGTTAGGTCTTAGACTGGCGATATTAAACTTTATGCTATGTCGAATGTTAATACTACAGATTTAAAGGCCTTATGTCGATGGTTTGAAGAATTAGGGTCTAGGTCGCAGTTAAGGCTTAAGACATAGTTAAATGTTTAAATGCTGACGTTTGGATTTAAGACACGGTTAAGGATTTATCGTCGATAATGGAGACGTCTGGGGTGGTAATGACCAGGGTTAAGGTCTAGGAGGTGACAACAAATTTGGACGACATGGCAGGCTTAAATGGAGGTAGCTAGAAGGAGGCGACAGGAAGAATTCTAGTGGTGACGACCTTTTAAAGATATTGACTGGTTTTTCTGTTTTGGCAATGGTGGGGGAGAACAAACCAAGGGTGGTGACAACTCTATGTGAACAATGATAGGGCCAAAGGATGGTAGAAGAGGCAGCATTCGGGAGGACTGATACAAATAGTCGACAAGGATCTTCAAAGTAACACAAGTCAACAGAGAGAAATCTTTAGAACCAACAAAGATTTTTAAAAAACTTCCATTCACAAAGACCATCCAATCCCTGCAATTGTAAATGACACCATAGAGACTTGTGAATCAGTTTGTATGGTATGGATACGTATTGTATGGGCTGGTATCTTAAAAAATTTCTTGTGAGCAAACTGTTGGCAAGAGACACTGTGTGGCTTCATGAATGTTGTCATTGATGGAAACAAAGTCTTTCCCACACATTTGCAGCACATAGTATGTCTCTACCAGAAGATAGATTGAAGAGTGCTTGGTTTGGTGAGTAAGAACAGAGCATGCAACAAGATCTGACAATCAGGTCTGGATCTCTCAGATGGTGTAACTCAGCAAAGTGCGGACTTGGGCAAGTCAAGAGGAGTATCATGACTACTATATTCTAGAGATTGAGCCTCCAGTGATGAATGAGTAAAAAGATATGAGCATCTAAGTGTTGGGTTCCTGACAGGTAGAGTAGACTGAGGAAGAACTGACCGACAGAGCATCAGACTTTAATCCGGATGAGAAATTGATGGTGATCAAGCTATTTGAGGGATCATACATGGTTGGCCGACATGATTGATGACTTCTATGTCTATGTCTTTGATACGCATCACATATTTAGCATGGATTCAGCTGACAAATTAGTGTCTTGGAAATATCTTGAGTATTCCGGTTACTGACTAGGATAGATGTTGAAATCCTTGATGTGGATATATATACCAAATGGATTTCAGTATGAAGGTGTGGAGTTGTGATATAGTGTGCAAGGAAAGGCAGAGAGAAGTGTGGAAGCAATAATACAAGTCCGGTATGTGATAGAGCAGCAGTACTAAAGTAGAGGAAGAATAAAGTGCATTAGATTAGTATATTAAACCTAACCGAAACTGAACCTCAGCATGTGCAGATGCCTCTCTTCAGTTCAAACACGTGGTTACCTTCTATAAACATTGTAGACAATGAGTCTCTTGTAGGCAGTGTGCCTCTTGTGAGAAGTGTGCTCGGGTAGTGAGCCCTAATTGGCAAGTGTCATTTTGTATTCTTATTCTTTTAACATTGAATACAATATTGGGTTAGTCACCCCGTGGTTTTTCCCTTAACAGGGTTTTCCACATAAAAATTACTGTGTTATGTGTGTTGATTTTATTTCTGGTCTCATGGTTATATATGCTTATATGATTTGATGTTGCACTAATTGTTAACGAGGAAAGAAAGTTAAAATATTTAAGATAATTGATTCACGCCCCCTCTCAGTTATCTACTTTGTTTCCAACAATTGGTATCAGAGCCAAGTTCCTCCAAACAGAGCCTAACAGCTTAAGGAAGATCTGGGAATCTTAATGGATATGTATGGTATGAAGGAACAACTTCAGTCTACCCTAGATGATCTTGAGCATTCTCACTCTGAAGTCAATAACTTGAGAGAAAGACTCAAACAAGCTAATGATTTCATAAATGAGCTAAAAGAAAAACTAAGTATCTCTGTGAAAAAGAGAAAGGAACTTCTTCAACAATTAGCAAGTCAAAGCAAAGCCAATGATACTAATGAAGATCTGAATGAGAAAAACAAGCTATGTGAGAAGCTATCAAAAGAGGTCATTATGGTAAGACATGAAATGGAATAAGGGGTTATGAGATTCACCCAAGAAATTGAAGAGAAAAGAAAAATTGAAGACAATCTTAAACAATCTCTCAAGGAGAAGTCAGAGGACTGCCACAAAATGGATAGAATAATCAAGCATCTAGAATCTAATCTTGAAGAAGCTAGAGATAATGAAGAACAACTTGAGAATCAGATAAACACTCTTAAACAAGATCTTTAAATAGCAAATGAATACAAAGAAAAATTCAAGATAAGCTCAACCCAACTTCAAGTTCTTCTTGAAAGCCAGAAGAGGGTAGATGACAAGCGTGGTTTGGGTTATGAGAAAGGTGAAAGCTCCGGATCTGGTCAAAAGAGCTCTGGATCAGGAAATCAAAGAAACAGGCCTAGAAGACCTTTGGTAAGGCAACCAAATGCTCAAAGATATCCATCCTTCAATGGATACTACTACAATTGCAACAACTTCAGCCATAAAGCAACTCAGTGCAGAAGAAAAATGAATCAGACTAATTCATCCTTCTCCGGACAGTGTTTCAACTGCAAAAGGTATGGTCACAAATCTCATGAATGCAGAAATATAAACAACTCATTCAATGGTAGATGCTTTCCATGCAATAGAATGGGACATCTGGCTAATCATTGCAGATCAAGAGGATATTAGTCAAATATGCAAAGAAATGTTGTTTGCTACAATTGCAATAGATCTGGTCATACTGCCAAATTCTATAGAAGTAAGAATCAGGATAAAAAGGGTTCGGTGCATCATAATCAAAATCAAGACAAAGGAAAAGGAAAAGTGAATGCGGATGAAGTTCAAAGGGAGATGAACAAGATTTGGGTGAAGAGAAGTACATAAAATGTTGGGGATGGATCCACACTAGAACCTGGTGCAGATATTCCTTCCAAAAACTAAATAGATGAGCTCTGGCTCAGGGGGAGTCACGAAAGGAAAATAAATTCCCCCAGCCAGTCAATTGGTGCCTAAATTTGGCACATGAAATGTTGCGGATTAAACGGTTCTCAGAGAAATATCCAAATAACCCTTGGTAAATATATGAAAGATTTGCAAGGAGTTTTGAAAAGTTTAAGATTGATCCGATTTGACAGCCATCCGGTAAAAGCAGGATTTTCACAGTTAGATCCGGTATGATTCAAAATTAAAATATCTTGATCTGTGTATAAATGGCATGATTGGGGGGAAGGAGATACATTGTTAATTATCATTAAAAATAATTCTAAGTGCATCTTAGTGATTCAGAAAGATCTCTCTCAGAACAGGGTCAGAACAAGGCAACCGGAATGACTTAAGTTGTGCATTTATTGCAATAGGAAATTAAGGTTTACGCAGAGATATAAGGGTTCTTTTATTCATCATTTGCACATTTGCATTCGAGAAGAAGAAAGGAAGAGCTCTACATCAAGATCTTTTCAACCCTCTCAAAGATCAACCGTAGAATCTGACTCAATCAGCTATCTTTTCCGGCTCACATTGTGAACCCTAGAAGCGTAAAAAGGTATTTCCACTTTTAAGTATCTCTCTCTGAATCTTTTGCAAAGATGGCTACTCCAAATGTTGTTAAGATCACTGATAGGATGTGCCCAAAGTTCAAGAAACACCCCTACAAATCCCTAGAAGTTGATCCCTTAGGCGCCTTCTCTAGCATTTTGCATGGGGTCTACACGTAGAAGATGTTAGGGTGTACATACATGCCAATATTGAGGAATCCAAGTAGATGGATATCTATCATAAACAATTAATAGATGAAACGTTTGAACTTAAACCTCAATACAAGGCCATCCGGGATAAGCATTTTGGACATTGCATCCACTTCCCTTGTTTTGCAGAAGATGAATGGGTCCGGTATGTTCTTAGCAGAATACATGACAACTTCATGTGGTTGATGAAGCCCTTCAAGATAACAAAAGATGTCATTAGGGCAGTAACCGGATTGCACTCATCCGGTGGGTTGCCTGCACTCAAATCTGTCAAGAACCAGATAGTAAGTGAGGCTACCAGATCTAAGTTTGACAAATGAGCATTGAGAATAGAGGACATCACAGATCTGGATATAAAATTTGCCTCTATGATAATTGGTTATAAAATCTATCATTCCAGCAGGGAGAATTCTGTGTCCGGAACTGCAATTTATACAACATATCAGATGCTAAGGGAAAATGTTGATTATGACCTATGTGATCTTCTTCTGAATCAACTATTAGAAAACTTGCAGAAAATTAAGAAGGATAAGAAGAACTCATTCAAGTATGGTGGGATAATATTGTGTCTATTCTTTTACTACATGAATGAGCTACCCGAATCAAGTGGTTTGGTATGGCAAAATAACAGACCGGTTGCCATACAAATCAGAGACTACATGTATGGGCTTGGTGATGCCAAGGCTCAAAGCATAACACTTTGGGGATATTTTCACAACTTCCAAGGTATGATTCAAGCCAGAGAAAGAATTCCTCAAACAATAGTTGAAAAATATAAGGATATAGTATGCTTCATGGTAGATACTGATCAATGCCTAATGGAGGCAGCTGATCCCAGAACAATTTGGATTATGCCAATGGGATATGAGGTTGATGAGAAAATCTTGGAGCTACATATCCAACACTTGCTGAGTCAGCCTAAGGACCTTGAGGCAGAAAGGTTTGGAACCTTTGAAGAATTGAATGTAAAGATCCATGTTGAACTAAGGCAACCAGAAATAAAAAGAAAAATTAGAAAGGAAGTAGAGGAAATCGCCAAGAGATATGGCATATCAAAAGAGGCAGTTGATGCAAACAGAGAGAAAATAGAAAGATCTGTGAAAGAGAAACAAGAAACAGAAAAAGAAAGTGTTTCGGTGCAAGCCTCCTCCTGGACTAGATCCTTAAGGACCTCTACACCTACCACCTCTAAGAGCTCAAGAGCCTCAAAACCAGAAGCCAAGACATCTGGAAAGGGAGAAAAGAGAACAAAAATAAAGGCCACAAGGTCATACATAAGCCAAAAGGATGATGAAGAAACAGAGTCTGATGAGGAAATAAAAAAAATGAAGAAGAAGAAGAAGAAAACATCCGGGGAATCCTCTGCTGGTAAAAACAAAGAAGAAGAGGCAGAAGAATTTGTTGAAAGGCCTACTCTCTCTATTCATGATGTCATCAAGGCAGTCACTGTGGATGGGAATCTGCAACCAATGATTGAATTTTATGATGAATATAGTGACACTGACAAGAAGATCTTGGAAGATGCTACAGTCAGGTACCTAAACATTTATAATAAAGCATTCATTGAAATCATCTCTCTAATTCCCAAAAGTCTAGAGAAGGAACTTGAACTAAGAAAGGAGAATGCTAAGGCTAAGGACCTAGAGATCCGAGAGTAGATTTCTATTCAGCTCTATCCTTCCATTACTCCAAAACAAATGAACATGATCTTTAAGGACTGTAAGGATGAGTTCTGGAGCAAAGCAAGAATGAACAAACTTATGCTTGGAGGGACTGATCAAGTAGCAAAAGAAACAAAAGATATCCTCTGGAATGCCTTTCAAAGATTCAATCTTCCTATTATAGAGGAAATAGATGAAGAACCTTCTACCATGGATGTCGAAGGATTAAGTGCATCAGAAGAAGAATCTACTGAGAAAAATATAGAGTCAAAAGAGGTAGATGAGGAGAAGTCTAAGGACTTGGATTCCTTTGTTCCGGAAGAGGAAGTCCATGAAGAAGTGAACACCGGTCCTCCAGATTCCCCTGCAGACTCAGGTGCTGAAGGAGAAAGAAGAGAAGAGGAGAAATTGAGTCAAGAAGAGGACGTGAAGGGAAGAGAAGAAGAACAAACAGAAAAGATCTTTGATGACAATTCTGAGGTAGCAAAAGGAAAGAAGACTCAGTCTCTAGCAAGAGACACTACAGAAGCAGTGAAGAGCTTCTTGAACAAAGAAATGATAGAGATAGATGAACTAGAATTATTTCAAGTACCACTAAATTTTGATTCCCTTTCTCCGGTCCAGACAATGAAGATAGCATCTTTTGCTCAAGCTAAAGCAAAACAGAAGCTTCTCAAGTCTCACATGGAAGACTGTGAGCTGATAGAGATTGCATCTGGGATGCTGGAGAAGATCATGCCATTCTTGCAAAAGGATCCTTCAGCCTCTCCATCCGGTACCTAAAATCTTTGGTTAACTCTGTTAGAACCCATTTTGATTCTTTGGAGAAATTGACAGAAGAGAAAGTCTGAAAAGAATTTTTAGGGAAGAGATTCACTGAAATACAGGGACTCATAACCAATGACAGGAGGACCCTGGATATTGGGATAAAGAGCCTAGAAAATGCTCTTAAAGGTGGTGGAGAAATGTATAATTTTTTTCTATCCTGGTCTAAAGTGACAGAGGATATTGAAAAGAAGGTGAAAGAACAAGAAGATAAACTGTCAAGTTTATCTCAGAATTTTGATCCCCTCGCCACTTCTATAATGAATCAAGAGTGCCAGGCCATCGTCATTATAAATGAAATAAAGAGGCTTGAAAAGGAGAGGAAGAATATAATAAGTAGGATGAGTGAACTTAGAGGGATAATTATCCCTAAGTTAGAGGCCATGCATGAGGCCTTAACTGATGCTTAGACCACAGCCCGGACCAGTGATCCGGCAGACTTAAGAAGGGTAGAAGCTTATGCATTCTTGTTGAGTGGTCACATTTCAATTTTGGATAGGATGAAGCAGAGCTAGGCGACAGAATTTGTATAGTTGAAGACCACCTTTGCGGATATACTTAAGTGTATGTAAATATAACATGTTTATATACTTATGCGGCTATGTATAGGTTGATTTTTGTAAATTTTGGTTTGTGGATTCCACCCTTTTCCATTGATGTCAAAGGGGGAGTGAGGAATAGTGAAAAATGTTGAATCCAGCCAAGGGGGAGCTCCGGTAAAAAGTGTACATAAGACAGAGCATCAGCCAAGGGGGAGTTTGCTTCAACACTTAGTCATTTTTCACTAAGTGTTGACATCAATGTCAAAGGGGGAGATTGTTTGCAAGAGACACTGTGTGGCTTCATGAATGTTGTCATTGATGGCAACAAAGTCTTTCCCACACATCCACAGCACATGGTATGTCTCTACTGGAAGACAGATTGAAGAGCGCTTGGTCCGGTGAGTAAGAACAGAGCATGCAACAAAGTTTGACAATCAGGTCCAGATCTCTCAGAGGGTGTAACTCAGCAAAGTGCGGACTTGGCCAAGTCAAGAGGAGTATCATGACTACTATATTCCAGAGATTGAGCCTCCGGTGATGAATGAGTAAAAAGATATGAGCATCTAAGTGTTGGGTTCTTGACAGGTAGAGTAGACTGAGGAAGAACTGACCGGTAGAGCATCAGACTTTAATCCAGATGAGAAATTGATGGTGATCAAGCTATTTGAGGGATCATACATGGTTGGCCAACATGATTGATGACTTCTATGTCTATGTCTTTGATACACATCACATATTAAGCATGGATTCAGCCAACAGATCAGTGTCTTGGAAATATCTTGAGTATTCCGGTTGCCGACTAAGATAGATGTTGAAATCCTTGATGCGGATATATATACCAAATGGATTTCGGTATGAAGGTGTGGAGTTGTGATATAGTGTGCAAGGAAAGGCAGAGAGAAGTGTGGAAGCAGTAATACAAGTCCGGTATGTGATAGAATAGTAGCACTAAAGCAGAGGAAGAATGAAGTGCATTAGATTAGTATATTGAGCCTAACCGGAACTAAACCTCAGCATGTGTGGATGCCTCTCTTCAGTTCAAACACCCGGTTACCTTTTATAAACATTGTAGACAGTGAGTCTCTTATAGGCAGTGTGCCTCTTGTGAGAAGTGTGCTCGGGCAGTGAGCCCTAATTGGCAAGTGCCATTTTGTACTTCTTATTCTTTTAACAGAGAATACAATCTTGGGTTAGTCACCCCGTGGTTTTTCCCTTAACAAGGTTTTCCATGTAAAAATTACTGTGTTATGTGTGTTGATTTTATTTCTGGTCTCATGGTTATATATGCTTATATGTTTTGATGTTGCACTAATTGTTAATGAGGAAAGAAAGTTAAAATATTTAAGATAACTGATTCACCCCCCTCCTCTTAGTTATCTACTTTGTTTCCAACACAAACCCTAGCAAATTTATAGTCAAAATTCATGGAAATGGCCTTCTGGACACGATGGTGCAGTCAATCTCAGCCCATGAGGTCACCTAGAACAAATCCCTTGCAAAACTCAATAAACTAGGGTTAGAAAAATGCAAATTTTTGCAACAAAAACCTGCAAAAACTAATGATTAGATCCAATAGGGCATGTTCACATCAGGTTCACCAAAATGTGTACGAAAAATTTGGACAAAATGAAAATGATAAAACAGTGAAAATGCATTACCTCAATCTCAAACCTTTTGATACCTCAGATATCTCAAATGATAGATGCATGCATGATTGATTGATGAGGATTAATTTGATGTTGATTTCTCATAATCACAACATAACGCTAAGATGAAGACGATAGAGGAAAATAGATAGATGAAGATGAGAAGATTAGAGGAATTTTGGCAGAGTGAGGATACTAGAAGAAGTTCCCCCAAATGGCTTGTGAGAGGCCATATTTATAGGCAAGAGATGATATGATTCGATGGCCAAGATTAAAAGTCAAATGTGTGATGTGTATGGCTCAGATTAAAAGTTGATTTTAGTGCCTATGACGCACATTAAGTGGGTTATGACACGAGGCTAAAAATAGGATGTGAGGGAATAAGTGGGATTCTTTTATTTATTTTGGATGAAAAGATGCTTATGACACATAATAAGTGGGGCTAATAATAGGATGTGAGTGGGAATATCATAATTTAAATAATAAAATTATTTAAATTATTTGTGCATGTGAAGAGTTGTAGTCATGTGACACATGTTGTAATGTGGTAAAAGATGAGGGATTTAATTCAAATATTCTATTTGAGACAAGTGAAGGGGAATTAATTAAATGAAGGGGTTTATTTAATTAATTGGAAAGGTGATCAAGTGGAATTTATAAGTGGGATAAGTGGGATAATATAATGACCTAGGGTAAAATATTACAAGATGTCTTACAAGGTCATGTATCGACTAGGTAATGTTATGACATTGATAATTTTTGGTGTCTACACTATCGAAAGGGCCTTCATGACCGTAATCTTGGCCATGTGTAAACCACACTGTATGTATTACTATGTGTAAACACCATTGTAGTTAATGTTGTACCAAAGCTATGAATTCTCAAGATAATGTTGTGTTAATCTTTGAAACTTCTTAAACAATGCTATGTTTTAACTGAGACATGCATGTAGAGAAAACTATGTTTTAACCATGGCTCTTTTGTATCCATTGTTGGGAGAACACCACGACACCAGATGAATTGTGAGTTAACTCTTTAGGCCCTCGAGGTGATTCCTACAGTTATACGGTTAAGTCTGTAAAGCATTGTTAAATGATAAGATGGTCAAGGCCATAAGGTTGACCCCATGCATTGTAATGCATGCAAGAAACGCAGGTGCTGCTATGGCAAGGGTTTAAATGTATTTTTTCATTCTTAAGAACTTTCTTTATTATGTAATGAAATGATTGTACTCACTGTTGTGCATATAATAAACTATTATGGATGTAATGAGTATTGTGAGGTCTATCTCGGGTAGGCCGAGAGCCTCTTTCGAGTCTTGATTACATTTTTATTAATCTTTATCCTTGGTTGTGCACTAAGCACATAAAAGTCAGCCAAGAAGATTGATAATAACAATATTTAATTATTAATGATAGTCATTATGATGACTAAGAAGCATCTTTTGTATTATAAAGTACTTAATAACTCCTCTTCGAAGAAGGATAAATTGTATAAAAGGTAAATGGAATTATTTTGTGGGCAGCCTTATGTGCATGCTGGGGTATTAATTACTTATGATAATGAATACTATGGATAGTATGAAGCTTTTGCATTTATTATAAATGATAGCCATCTATTTTCAAATGGCCTTACTTCTTGAATGAAGCATAAGATACTTGAGATAGGGTCTTTTAATAAGACCGATAAACTAAACCCTAAGGTTATAGGTCTTAATTGACTTGAATTGAATGTAAACCCTATGATAAGGCAAACATGAAGGCATGAACATAGGTCATAAGTGGGAACTTGTTTCAGATATTATCATTTGATGAGAAGGGAACATAGTGATGTGGAGTCACAGGTTCCTCATTGCATAATTAATGTAACTGAATGTACTCCCATGATAGGAGTCGATTGTCCTAAAATTGGACTGAGTAAGAACTGAACCTATCTTTTCTAGACCTAGAAGGGTCGAGTCATGAATATTGTAGGATAAGACAACTTCTAAGTCGAGTCGACGTGGTGGACATACGACAACGTTCATTGCGAAATGTTTATATATGAAAATCTTTGGCCAAAGTAATGCATCTGTCTCTACATGCATTGTCGGTCCATAGTGCTCCAGATGGCATAATGTCTCTAGTAGTTTCATACATAGTTAGAGTGGATCTATATTTGTGTGAGCATGAGGCATTATGAAGGACACAACACCAGATACTCTTATGGAAAATCTAACGGTTCCTTATATCTATACCTTCCATGAAGGGTAGGGCTGCTTCCAAGTAGGAAGTTGTGCAGGGGACCGTTGGTCTGTGGTTGGAGGAAAAACACTCAAATGATGCTCTCCTTCCCAAGCAGAAGACAAGTCAAGGCTTATGAAGACAGATGTCAAAGATCCAAATGCAGTGCTTTTCTTTATATGACTTGATAGTCAACTATTTTGTATATTTGATGCCTTGAGCATAGCTTTGTACATGTATAGTGAAGGCCATTCACTAATGTGATATCTTTGGATATTGTAATTCTAAGTTTTGTTATATTCTGGAAAAGAATAACATGCTTAATTATGATGATGATGATAATTTCATTTTTGTTTAACTATGATTTTGTTAATCATGATGTGTTCATACTCTTAGTTATGATGAATATTTATGGTTATTTTTTGGGTAATATGAAATGTCATGTTACATATGGTATCAAAGCTACCAGGTTCAATACATGGACCTATGAGCTCACTACATAATGATTTCCTTTATCCAACATTAATGGTTGCTAATGTTTGGATGTTCTTATACTAGAATGGTAAGAATAAGAACGACACCCAAAAAGAAGGTAATGGGAAATGGACGTTACCTTAAGGCCTTGAGGGAGCGAGCCTCAATAATGAAAAACCTTGATAAAACTAGTTGCTTGGTAGGAGCATGGTTGACTGATGAGGAGACCTTCGTTGATGTTGTTAAATGCATCAAGCAGGAGTTGAGGAAAGTAGTTAGGATTGCTGCTCCTAACTCTAAAGATGCATCAGTAGAACCCTCTGCGCCTAAAGCACCCGCTATGGAAAGTAATCCTAAGGATTTTGATGTAAATAAGGAGGTTGTGGATGAGTACTTGCGAGTACATCCACCTCCTAAAACTAATTTTATAAATCTCAAGGATGAGAAATGAACATGGGAAGGTATCCCAATCTGATAATGACTTGCAGTAGCAAAATGTAAACAAAATTTTGTATCTATGGATGGATTATATGTAATCCGTGGAAAACTATAATGCATTTTGAATTTTGTTAAATCTTTTCTTTCATGTTAAAGATTACATGAATGAGAAAGGATTTACATTTATGAATGGATTCAATGGTATGAAAAACTAATTGAATGATTAATCTACAAACTTCATGAGAAGTAGATTACAACCTAGTTCAAATAAGAGCCAATATGGGAGATAGCCAGGAAGAAGGGCAACCTTTAGGCCACTCCGAATCTAAACTCAACCAGATCCTTGCTATGCTTCAAGGGACAAGAGCGAGAGTTGGGACTCTAAAGTAGGAGGTCAGGGGTCAGCAAGGACCCAGGCGAGAATCCTATTATGGGGGTGATGATGAGGCATGTCATAATGACACCACCCAAAGTGAGCATAGAGAGAATAACTCTGAGGCTAGACAAGAAGAGGATAGAAGAAGCCATTTGGCTTGGAATTATCCCGAGACATGAAAAAGGTTATGCCACCCAAATTTGATGGGTCTGTAAGTGGAGATGTCGTGAAGGCATGGCTTACGAAGATGGAAAAGTATTTCAAAATAAGAAATTACACTGAGATCACCAAAGCGGTATGGGGAGCATACCAGTTGGCGGGTGAAGCATCCACATGGTGGATGAATAAGAAAATGGAGTTAGGCTTGACGTCTACAAGTATAACTTGGGACAGGTTATGATATAGGTGCAGTTTAGCCGGTTGTCACCAGTACCATGGAGGTGACAGATACTAGGTGTTATCTGCTATATCTTAGGGTTAGTCAGCTTTCACCAGTACTATGGAGGTGACAGATGCCAAGAGCTACCCTTTGGTATGATAGGGCTTAGCCGGCTTTCACCCATACCATATAAGTGATAGATGCTAGGAGCTATCCCATACCAGGTTGGACCAACTTTTGCTAGTGGCATGGAGGCGATAGAGGTTAGGATCCACTGACTCGATGGTTCAGCGGGTTGTGGAAATCTTTTCAATAGCCACAGGTGATGTATGTTGTTATACCTACTCCTTAACTAGTGATGACAACAAGTAGTATTGGATGCTTTCTTGTCATCACAATTGGTTGTGAATGTGTATGTTGTTACCCTAGTCCATAGCCAGTGTTGACAACAAGTAGTATGGGATGCTTTCTTGTCATCACAGTTGGTTGTGAACTAGGAAAATGATGGGAGCTTATGTGAACTAGTGAACCAGGTAATGAGAAGGTGCATGAAGTAGGTTACATTCACTTTCTATTACCAGTTGGTCACTATGTATGTGTGAGTCACTCATTGTGTGCATCTATATTAGGGACTTTATGTGTTATCACACTTGAGCCCTTGCTAGTGATGAGCGCAAATAGTATGGGATGCTTGTTGGTCATCATAGTTGGCTGCAAATCAGGAAAAATAATGGAACCCATGGTGTACCATTAGGTATACCAGCATTCCTTTTCTAGGTTGGAATACATTTGATGACTTAGGGAACAAATTCTTTCTGCAAGGGAACCCTAGAGAAGTCAAACTAAGACAAATTTCTACCCTACAAATGAAAAGAGCTCAAAGAAAGGGATGCTAGCTTTTTGCTGTTAAAATAGAAAAACTAAATGGTTTTGAGGAAACCAATTTCCAAGATGATTTAATGTTCTACGAATCTCATAAACTCAATGAAGTTGGGAAGAAGGAGTCCATAGATCAGGAGAGATTAGATATGGACAAGTATCCTTTTCTTAGAGATTTTGAGGACATATTTCTAAATGAGCTATCGGGATTACCTCCTAAAAGAGCTTTTGATTTCTTCATAGATATAATTCCAGGATTGGAACCTATATCTAAATCCCCCTACAGAATGACCACTACAGAGTTAATGGAGCTAAAGGCTCAATTATAGGAATTGTTGGATAAAGGGCTGATTAGACCCAGTGTGTCACCCTGGGGAGCACTAGTCATATTTGTGAAAAAGAAAGATGGTACCTTGCGGTTATGCATAGATTACTGCATGTTAAATAAAGCAACAATTAAGAATAAATATCTATTGCCCCGCATTGATGATCTTTTTCATCAAATGAGAGGAGCAACTGTGTTTTCTAAGATCGATCTTTGGTCTGGGTATCATCAATTGAGGTTGAAGGATGAGGACATCCATAAAACAACCTTTAGAACAAGGTATGGGCATTATGAGTTCACTATCCTACCTTTTGGATTAACGAACGCACCTACAACATTTATGAACCTAATGAATAGTGTGATCTGGGATTGTTTGGACAAGTTTCTCCTAGTTTTTCTTGATTATATTCTAATCTACTCTAAAAATGAGGAAGAACACCTTTAGCATTTAAGAATTGTTCTTCAGAGGTTGAGAGTGCATAAACTATATGACAATCTCTCTAAGTGCACTTTCTTTCAAAGGGAAGTATAGTATTTGGGCCACATAATTTCAACTAAGGGAATAGCTATGGACCCAACAAAGATTAAGGCTATTTTGGAATGGCCAGTGCCAAGGAATGTACATGAGGTCCGAAGTTTCATGGGCCTTGCAGGGTACTATAGGAAGTTTGTGAAAAACTTTTCAAAAATTGCATACCCTATAACTTCCTTGCAGAGAAAAGGCAAGAGATTTGAGTGGTTAGATAAGTGCTAGGAGGCCTTTGACCAACTGAAGGAAACATTGACTTCAACACCAATTTTGAAAGTACCTAACCTAGAAGGTCAGTTTGTAGTCACTACCGATGCCTTAGGGGAAGGCTTAGGTGGTGTACTAGTCTAGGATGGACAAGTCATTGCATATGAATCTCGGGAATTGAAAACTTATGGACAAAACTATGCCCCTCATGATTCAGAGTTGGCAGCAATAATGCATTCTCTACAAATGTGGAGACACTACTTGCTTGGAAAACCCTTTGAGCTAAAAACAGACCACCAAGGGCTCAAATATCTGTTTACTCAACCAAATCTAAATGCTCGTCAAAGAAGATGGTTGGAGTTCATCTTGGATTATGATTTCAAAATTAAAATATATTCAAGGAAAGGAAAACTGAGTGGCAGATGCCTTGAGTAGGAGAAGACATATCTTCTCAATGATTTCCATACATTCTAATTTTAAGAATCAGGTACTGCAAAAGTCTAAGGGAGATGAGTTTTATGAGCAGGTAAAATAGGCCCTTTTGAAAAACCCCCAGAATCCAAAATATGATGGATTTTACCTTGAACCAGATGGATTATTAAGGTATAAAGGAAGGATGTATGTACCTAACTCTATGGAGTTAAGGAATATGGTGTGGAAGGAGGTTCATTCTGCACCGTATTCAGGATATCCTGGAGTAACAAAGCTACTTGCCAATGTGAAACCCTTATATTTCTAGAAAGGAATGAAGAGGGATGCTACAAGTTTTGTAGCTACATGTATAGAATGTCAGAGGGTGAAGGCAGAACACCATCACCCGGCAGGATTTTTATAGCCTCATGAAATTCCAGAGTGGAAATGGCAAATCATAAGCATGGACTTTGTGCAAGGACTTCCTATGTCAAGGAACAAGCACAATGCTATTTTGGTTGTGGTGGATAGACTCACCAAAGATGCACATTTTATACCTAGGAACTTGATGGATGGGGCACCCGTCATAGCCTGCAAATTTCTTCAAGAGATTTTCATATTACATGGCATTCCTGAGAAGATCATCTCAGATAGGGATGCTCGAATGCCATCGAGGTTTTGGCAAACCTTGTTTTCTTCACTTGGAACCTAGTTGAATATAAGCTCTACTTATCATCCTAAAACAGATAGTCAAACTGAAAGGGTAAACCAAGTACTAGAGGATTTATTGAGGATGTATTGCATGGACCAGCAATACAAATGGGAAGATTATCTTCCTTTGGTGGAATTCACCTATAATAATTCTTATCATTCTTCTATTAAGATGGCTCCATTCAAATCATTATATGGCAGAAGGTGTCGAACCCCTATAAGCTAGGATAAGCTAGAAGATAGGGTTAGCCTTAGACCAAAAATGCTATCAAAAATAGAAGAGCAAGTCCAGCTGATTAAGAAAAGGTTAGTAGAAGCCATTGATAGGCAAAAAATTTATGCGGATGCTAAACACATTTCTCAGTGGGAGAAAAAGTCCTTTTAATCATTGGGGACAATGATTCTTATGGGGGGAGATATGTTACATCCCCAACTTATGATTTAGCTTAATCTTACTTTTGTGTGGTAATCATGATGATTAATCATAGTTTAATGATTAGATATTTGTGGAAAATATAAGATTTAATCATTGATTATGTGAATACTAACTAATGATTGGTTAGACATGAGATTACATGTTGATATGATTATTTAATTATTATGATTTATGAATCAGATGATGATACACTAATCATGGTTTTATGATGGTGAGTGTGATCAGGAAAAGAATCTTCCTTTGAAGACAGAAGGAGAGTATCATCCAGGAGGAAGAGATAGATGTTGGGAAAAAGGGTCAAATTGCCATCTAAGTATCAAAGCTAGTCCTTAAGAATCCTTGCAGGATGATTGAGTTTGTCCTACCGGGTTAGTCCTTTTCCATTTCTTTTAGTGTCGTCTTGACAAGGTGAGATATCTCGACATCTCTTGTGTCGATTGAACTTAACGATGTTTTTAGAACGTTGATTCTAGTCGTTGGGTGATTTTGTTGAGTTGTCGAGTATTTCCTTATTCCCTTATCCAATTCCTTACTAGAATCTTGTGACTACTATTATTATTATGTTTTCTTTTAAATTTTGCTTACGATCGTCCTAGAGAAGGAGGGGGAATGGCATTCAACCCCAAAGTCGCGATTTGCTAGTGCCACCCTTTTTGATGATGTTGTCATTTAATGACATTTTAAATTATTTTGTTTTCCTCAAACATCTTGTAGATGCAAGGGAAACTATATACAACATAATTGTGCTAACCCTCATAATCAGGCACCTTTATTATTAATAATATAGATAATTTATATTTCTAGGCCGACCACCACCCACGAGATGTGGGGTAAGTGGAGGCCGATGTGGAACTTATCCACACTGCCACTCCATGATATGGAGGATAGTGGATTGTTGGAGCCCCAATATCCCACGGGTGGCAAAGTTAGTTATGGGGTTTTAACCCTGCGTGGACCAAAAAGGTGGTAGATGCTATGTTGCATGGGATGCATGCAAAAGTGGGGAGAAAACCTTTGTTATTTTCCATATGTATGTTTTTTCGGTGTGCTAAGGGGAGAGAGCATGAACAGGTGAGGAGTCAAAGTTTTATGTGGAGAATGCTTGCTACAACATTAGCTAAGTGAAGAGCACTATGAGCTCGAGTTAGAGCTATCGACAGGCAACCAAAGAGACTCTCGATAGGGTATCAGGTATGAAGCCTGATAGTATTATTAACTATTGTGATCGACTGTATCAATATGGCATTTTGTTGTTAGTTTACTATGATATCGAAAGGGCCTTCACAGCTGTAAGCCTGGTCGTGTGTAAAACACATTGTATGTATTACTATGTGTAAATACCATTGTAGTTAATGTTGTGCCAAAGCTGTGAATTCGCAAGATAATGTTGTGTTAATCTTTGAATCTTCTTAAACAATGCTATGTTTTAACTGAGACATGCACGTAGAGAAAACTATGTTTTAACAATGGCTCTTTTATATCCATTGCTAGGAGAACACCACTACACCAGATGAATTGTGAGTTAACTCTTTAGGTCCTCAAGGCCATTTCTATAGTTATACAGTTAAAGTCTGTAAAGCATTGTTAAATGATGATATGGTCAAGGCCATAAGGTCGACCCCACGCATTGTAATGCATGGAAGAAACTCGGGTGCCACTATGGCAAGGGTTTAAATCTGTTCTTTCATTCATAAGAACGTTATTTATTACTTAATGAAATGACTGTGCTCACTGTTGTGCATAGAATAAACTATTATGGTTGTAATGAGTATTGTGAGGTCTATCTCGGACAGGCTGAGAGCCTCTTTCGAGTCTTGATTACATTTTTATTAATCTTTATCCTTGGTTTTGCACTAAGCACGTAAAAATCAGCCAAGAAGATTGATAATAACAATATTTAATTATTAATGATAGTTATTATGATGACTACGAAGCATATTTTGTATTATAAAGTATTTATCAACTCCTCTTGGAAGAAGGAGAAATTGTATAAAAGGTAAATGGATTTTTTTTGTGGGTAGCCTTATGTGCATGCTGGGGTATTAATTACTTATGATAATGAATACTGTGGATAGTATGAAGCTTTTGCATTTTTTATAAATGATAGCCATCTCTTTTTGAATGACCTTACTTCCTGAATGAAGTATAAGATACTTGAGATATGGTCTTTTAATAAGACCGATAAACTAAACCCTAAGGGTGTAGTTCTTAATTGACTTAAATTGAATGTAAACCATATGATAAGGCAAACATGAAGCCATGAACATAGAAGGTCATAAGTGGGAACCTGTTTTGGCTATTATCATTTGATAAGAAGGGAACAAAGTGACATGGAGTCACAGGTTCCTCGTTGCATAATTAACGTAACTGAATGTACTCCCATGGTAGGAGTCGATTGTCCTAGGATTGGACTGAGTATGAATTGAACCTATCTTTTGTAGACCTAGAAGGGTCGAGTTATGAATACTGTAGGATAAGACAACTTCTAAGTCGATTCAAGGTGGTGGACATATGACAACATTCATTGTGAAATGTTTATGTATGAAAATCTTTGGCCAAAGTAATGCATCTGTCTCTGCATACAATGTCGGACCACAGTGCTCCAGATGGCATATTGTCTCCAGTAGTGTCATACATAGTTAGAGTGGATCTATAGTTGTGTGACCATGAGGAATTATGAAGGGCACAACACCAAATACTCAGATGGCAAACCTAACGGTTCCTTATATCTATACCTTCCGTGAAGGGTAGGACCGCTTCCAGGTAGGAAGTTGTGTGGGGGACCATTGGTCTGTGGTTGGAGGAAAAGAACTCGGATGATTCTCTCCTTCCCAAGCAGAAGACAAGCTGAAGCTTATGAAGACAGATGTCAAAGATCCAGATGTAGTGCTTTTCTTTATATGACTTGATAGTCAGCTATTTTGTATATTTGAATATTTGATGCCTTGAGCATAGCTTTGTACATGTATAGTGAAGTCCATTCACTAATGTGATATCTTTGGATATTATAATTCTAAGTTTTATTATATTCTAGAAAATAATTGTTATCACGTAGAATTGCACCCTACTTGGAGAGAGTCCAAGCATTCTAATGACACAAAGGGAATGATCTCGAAGTGTGGGACCTTGCGAACTGAGATCAGACCTCTAGAGAAGGCTGGCTTCCTCTCTCTAAGCCTAATGCTTAGAGAAAAAGATCTAAACCTAGTGCGAAAGCTTGCAGGGGAAAAGGGTTAGAAGGAAACTGAAATGAAAGAGTGATACACCAGATTTAGTGAGTGATAGTGATTCTGAAAGAGAGACACAATAATGATCTGTCATGAAGGGATTTCACATAGACTTATAGGGCTGATTGAGGCTTCGATATGAAGATCTAACCCAAAGAGGAGCCTCTTTACTCACAGAATAGATTATAACTTCAAGTAAAACACAGAAATTAGGACATAAGAGAGGTAAGAAATCATGCATATATTGATCATGAAGGTTAGAAACTATTACAATACAAAATAACTAGTAGTAGGAAAGGACACACTATAGCTAATCACATTCATTGGTGGATAAACAGGGAGACAGCAGAGGCCAGTTTCAGGCACAATGAGTCACATTCCCTTACCCTATAATTACACTAAGGGGTTTGACTACAAGAAATTTGGTGACATAACAGCCCAAAATTTACCATCCTCTTCAATAATGAGGTTATAATACATTTTATAGATCAAGCTCCTGTGCTGGGGATGTTGAAAATGCTGCACAGGATCCCAGGAATGTAGAACGTATCATTAATGCAGGAGCAGGGATGCAGAGGCAGGGGCATGGTGAAGGGATAGGAACCATGTCGCTGGCAGGTCCACAACCATCAGAAAATAGCAGTCCAAATGCAAGATAGGACAGGGCACTAAAGAGAAAAGCCCCAAAGTCATCGCCAAACACATGAAGATCTACCGGCAAGACACAGAGCCCATACGCATTGAAGAGTGAAGCCATCTGCCATGAAACCACCCTGCAAAGCCCACCAACTAGAGTTATTGTGAAAATATCAGCCTTTACACTCGCCAAATCGATCGCTGAGACGTCCTATCGGCTGAGCATGCAAAATCAAATCATATATTGAAAGTGAGAAAATTCCACTCAAAAGTCCACCAGATGAAAGAGGGGGCAAAAATAAGCACTTTAGCCTTCTGAAGCATGTTGAAATTCACCAAAATGAAGGAGATATGGGCGGTCAAAGTTACGGTCAACTGCATCTTGCATTTGTATATCACTTTGCATCTACATATACAACTGTTGTATATATCGGGCTGTCAGGGAGACTATGAGCTGAGTTTCCGATATGCAAAGTGTCGCTAATAACCCATGCATGTGCTTTTGTATATGCTTTGTATATGCAAATGTATAAATAATACAATTGCCAACATACAAAAGCGGGCCCTTACATTTGCATCACCTTTTGTATATATGCCCTTGCCACGTGTCATTACTCCATTAGTCACTGAGCTGAAACTGGGACCCACCGCTGCACATTTGCATCCTCCTTATTGGCCATCAGAAAGACCTCGAACTGAGCCGCCGATAAGGTCTGTCTCGCCAAAAATCTCTTTGTATGTGTCTTTGTACATCGCAATTGTATATGAGATACATTCGCATGTACATACAATTGGCGGACCCCAACATTTTTATAAAGCAAATTGAAGATAGCATCAGGTCCAGCCTTTGTATCTTACCTTCTTGTATGTTGCACTTTTTGAACCTTGTACATGAGACATACAACCGCGGACCCCAACGGATTATTTGCCATATTCAATTCCGCAGTCGGGTCCAGCTTGTATGTATTCCCTTTGCATCTTCCTTTGTATGTTCCTTTGTATTTGCCCTTTGCATGTTCCCTTTGTATGTTCCTTTGTATCTTGCATATGCTTCATTGGCAATCGGAGAGACTATGAGTTGAGCCACCGATAAGCATGTCACACCGAAAATCCTTTGTATGTATGCCCCTTTAATATGACCATGTATATGACTTTGTATATGCATTTGCATTTGCCCTTGTATATACAATTGTATATTGCATCTTTCCTTTGTATATTGCCTTTGTATCTGCCCTTTGCATATGCCTTAGTATATGCGACTTGAATCGCCTTTGTATATTCCCTTGTATCTTGCCATTTTATATTGCCTTTGTATATTGCATTGTATATGCCTTGTATGTTGCCTTGTATGTACCTTTGCATCTTTCCTTTGTATGTACCTTTGCATATCTACCTTGTATGTTGCCTTTGTATGCACAATATACAAACAAAAATACATATAACATAACCTACAACGAACTCGATGTACAATAACATTGTACATGACCAAGATACAAGGAAAAATTGTATTTGAGATGCAATTCGACCAAATGATAGAAAACCCCAAAACAAGGATGACGTCATCATCATATACATGAAACATGGCTAAGTATAAAACTGAGAAATCTCTGCGATAGAAAAAAATTGGAGAGAAAAAGATTTCTGGGTTTTTTTGGGTTTTCTGCAAGGATTTTTAAGGTGAGATTTTGAGAAATTTTGCAAGGTATAGCATGGGGAAATGTAGGATTTAAGACCTTCCTCTTTCTATTTAGGCTTTCTCTGATCGGATTTCTTTGATAGAAAGAGCCTGGAGACAGGAATATTTTGGGGCTAGGCAAAAATATGACAACAATAATAACATGCTTAATTATGATGATAATGACAATTTCATTTTTATTTAACTATGATTTTGTTAATCATGATGTGGTCATACTCTTAGTTATGATGAATATTTATGGTTATTTTTGGGTAATATGAAATGTCATGTTACATGAATCTTCTAAGAATTTTTCTTATCCTCTCTGAATATTCCTGTTAAGTGGGCTAATCTAAGGCTTACGACTTCCCTTAGCTATTTTACCTGTGCTTTGATCTGTTCTCTCTATTCTTGTAATTTTTGTAGCTGTGTGTGGGCATTCTCAATTTGTGCCCTAATTGCCCCATTCATATTTTTTAGTGGATCATATGTGGTTGCATTTTGAGCTATTTGTTTCTCCAGAATGTCTATATGATCCTTTATATTTTTAGTAGTTGTAGGCCATTTCAAGCAAAATTGATATAGTGCAGTTGCCTCTCCCATGGCTTGTTGGATGTTTTCGATTTGAGTTTCCAACTATGTCTGTGATGATGCACATTTCTTAGAAGCCTCGGCCATTCTTTTCCTGTTTATTTCCTCTATGACCTACTGTTTCACCTTTACTTCTTGATGTTTTAATTCTTCTTGTATGCTATCAACCAGTTGCTTCAGATACTGTGTTAGTGGTAGTGTTATGTCTCTTTGAACATTGGGCAGTTGATTCTAAATTGTATCTATAGATTCCTGTAGTTGTTTAATGCTATCTACGTGTTGTTGCAAGATTTAATCCCTCGCTGTGGTATGGAAGATGTCCCCTAGTTGTAACTTTTGAATTAGTGAGATTCCAGAGAGGTTGACCTATGATCCAATTAGAGGGAGTTGTAGCATTTGAAGATTTGAAGAGTGACCGATGGTTGTATTTGATTTTGTTGCACTAGGAAATCTTTGATTGATTGTATGGGGGAGGCAGAAGTGGAGACCTCTGGAGTATCTGTTTGCCCTATTTGTTGTGATCCTTCTCATTGTTCCATCTCCTGTATGTTCTATGGAGGTGAGCCCACTTGTTCTTGTTCCCTTACTTCTTCTCCCCTTAGTGTATCATATGCTTTCTTTGTAATGTCCTATGTTTCCTTCTCTACTTTCTGTCTTTCTTCCTTTGCTAGCCTCATCAGGGTATCCACCCTCTATTTTGTTCTTAGTTCTTTTGCTTGCATCCCTATTAGTTTTTCTTTTTGTTCAGTTGAGATGACAGGGTCCACCTCATCTTTTTCTTTCTATCGCATTCCTTCCTCCATTTCTAGGGCTTGTTCCCTTCTCTTCCTCATCGCTTCTGTCAACTCTTGAGAGAAGTCTTCCATTATGTCCTCTAGTGTTTGGTCACTTTTCCGCATGTGGATAATGACTACTCTTTCTATTATTTTCTTGTTCTTCTTGGAGACGTCATTATATAATTCTACAATATTCTTCAACATATCGTAGTGTTGGATGGCATTTACCAATGCATTCAAATCCAATATGGCCACTTCTTGCTTTGGTTTCTCTTGTTGTGCTTCTATTATTATTTTCACTGTTGATACTTTTACTTTCTTCTTTTGCAATAGTTTTTCTGGTTCTACTACCTCTTGTTCTTCTACTCTTGTTCCTTCTAACTAAATTATGCTCCTTTTTACCCCTTGCTTTTGCCTTTTCTTCTTCTTATCGGAGCTTAGTTGTATCAACACACTTGAGATTTCTTCTACTTTCAGATCTTTTTCTACTTGTGGTGTTGATATAGTTTGTGATGAGGCTTCTAGTTCTGGTGTAGATTAGGTACTCAGGGTACCAGAGTGCAGCTTTTCAAACTTCCTAGTTTGTGGGGTTGTTGATGTGTTGCTCTGTTGTAGTTGTGTAGTAGCCGGTGGTGCTGAGGAGCTAGGTTGCAGTGGAATACCCCATTTTTCATGTAACTTCTCCTTATTTTTCTCCACTTTTTCCTCTGCATCTTTCTTATGTTGCCTATCCATAAATTCCCTATATGTTCCAAATCTCTCCACATTTGGATCTTTCAATTTGCTCAATAGATTTTGTGCATAAGCTTGTATTTCCTCCATTGTAACTTCGTATGGCAATTTAGGTATCCAATATGTCCTAGGTTCTACCAGCTCCATATATGTATAATCCTTGTCTACCATGAATGTAATATGGTATATATACTATTTAACTAACTCATAAGGGATCCTTTCCCTAGCTTACATGTTTGTCTGGAATGCTTTGAAGAATCCCTAGAAAGCGATAGTAAATGAGGGTTTGTCTTTGAAAATTTTACCATGTTGGGTGATTTGTTCTACAAATTGTGTCTTCTTTCCATATCTTGCCTCCATAATTGGGTAAAGCATTCACGAAGTAAAAACTGAGGCATGTATGATCAATGTTCCATACCTGAAGTTATAATTTTAGGTCTTCGTTTTCTATAGATTCTCCATCAATTGTTCCCTCAATACTTCACATAGGTCAAAATCTTTGTCATCTACTACCATTTGATATGCCATGTGAATGGTTGTGCTAGTGGCTGACCCTTCATGGTTTGTATAATAAATTTTGTAAGCAATTCCCATGGTTGCGTATCTTACCGTGGGGTTGGCAATTTCATTAACACTCAGGCTCCGCCTATCTGGTGTTGTGCTAGTAAGTTCTATGACCTTGTCATTTTTTATCACCTTTTTGGATGGTACTTCCCCTACTACACTTAGCCCCGTGATCGTTTGGATTGCTTGTTTGGTTATGTGGTATGGCCTATTCAAGTATATGAATTCATCATGTATACGACTTTATATAATTCTTACCCATTAATGGTTTGCACAGAAGTTTGGGTAGTTCTTCCATATATCTAATTTCTTCTTTTCTATCTCCGCATATCGTGGTAGATAGTTTGTTTGGTTTGGTTGGAGGAGTGTGCTACGTAGCTCCTCAAATTTAGTATGATCTATCTCTAAGATCGGTGCATGTATATATTTCCTTACATCCTCTGTGTAAATGACATCCGGTGGAACCCCTGAAAATGCACCATCTTTGTCTACCTCCATTGCTTTGTATGGATACTTTTTGTATTTCAACCTTGGCTTCTGAGAGATATCGATCAGTACAGGGGTGTCCATTTTTCTATAGCTGCTGTTAGGGTTTCTACTACTTTGCTTGTCTTGTTTGATCACACTTAGCTCTTTGATATTGTATCAGATGCAATTGTGTCTAAGTGTAGTCAGATTTAGGGTTATATATAGATCTAATGGAGCTTTAGTGAATTAATTATATTTTCCCATTTCTCTTTTGGCAGGTTTTTGTAGCCATTAAGTGTAAGCTGCGACTTAGCCGCTAATGGTCTTATTTGTATTTCCTATATTAGCTTATAATACATATGACACATTTATGAATTTCCCACGTTTATTTCTTACTCCATAGGTTGATGGTAATGTTCTAATCTTGTGCCATTAACATACCCTATTACTACGTTTCTGTCAATTTGCCTTAATCTTACCACTCCTGATTCTGAAATCTTGTGTATGTGATAGGGTCTGAGCCAATGAACTTTTAGCTTCCCCTACTTTTTAAATTTATTGTCATAGAGTAAAACTATATCACCTTCTTTAAATATGTTTTCAACCATAGATTTCTATCATGCCATGCCTTCTGGTGCTTCTGTTCTAAATTTTGATTATATAGCGCAATGACCTTGTTTTCATCTAATTTCTCTAGTTTTTCAATTATTTCTTCTAGGGAGTCATTCTCATTCAACTGTAAAGTGAGTGCAGTGCATAGATTTGGAATTATAAAGTTCATTAGTAGTGTTGTATCTATTCCATACACTAGTTCAAATGGTGTGAACTTAGTACTTCTTTTATATGAAGTACGGTAAGCCCATAGTACCACAAGTACTTTCAAGTCCCAATCTTATATGTCATTGTCACACATCTTGGTTAGTGTGGTTCCAATAATCTTGTTCAGAGCTTCACTTGCCCCATTTTCTTGCAGATGATAAGGTGAACTCTTGTTATGGGTAATTATGAAACTGTGTAGTAACTCCATAATCATGTTATTCACAAAATGTTTACCTTGATCACTAGTTATACTGAGTGGACATCCAAATCATCTGGTTATATTCTCATATATGAACTTGGCAGTAGTCTTTGTGTTGCAATCTCTAGTGGGTTCAACTTCTACCCATTTGGTTAAATATACAACCCCTGTAATGATGAATCTCACTTTGGAATGTTTGGCTGGGGAGTCTACTGGTCCAATAAAGTTAGTTACCAATTTTTAAAATGGGATTTGGGCTAATATTGGTTTGAGCAACATTTCATCTTGTGCAGTTGTTCTTCTTGTCTGCTGATAGATGTCGTATTGTTTTACATATGTTTTAGCATCTTTGTGCAATGTAGGCCACCTTAGTCTGGCCAATTTTACCCTTTTTACGGTTGTTTCTCCTGAATTATGCCCCCCTAATATTCCCTCATGTGCTTCTTGTAGTATGGTTTCTCTTTCATGTTCATACACCACTCTCCTTATGATGTCATCTTTGCCTATTCTATGTAATTCTCCTTCTATTAATGTATACAGTAAAGCTTTCAACATTAATGTTTGCCTATCTTGCATTGACATGTCTTCTAGATATTTTCCTATAGATAATAGGATTGCTATGTCATGTAATTCTTCTAGAATGACAGATATTCTAAATAGATTTATGCCGGTAGGTCTTCCTCCTGACTGTCTAGTTCTTCCCCTATCTCAATTCTAGATAGATATTCTAGACCTTGGTTATTCTTATTGGATTTCACCATTATCTTGAAGTCAAACTCCTGGAATAGGAGTAGCCACCGACATATCCTTCCTTGGGTGATTGGTTTGTTCAACAAGTATTTTAAAGGCTTGTGGTTAGTATTGAAGGTGAATGGTGTAGATAACAAGTAGTGTTTGATTTTCTTGAGTGCAGTGTGGATATGTTCATCAGTATTATAGAATGAGAATGTGTGTAGAAAGTCTTATTGTAGTTCATTCCATTCTCTTGTTTCAACCCTATGTTCTTGGTTTATGTACCAAGTTTGTGCAACTGGTGATAATGTCCAGTAAAATAATTGGATGTCTAATGTTGTATTGTACTCATTTCTTCCTTTCCAGGTCAATATGCACATCTCTAAGTGCTCTTGCAGTGTGATTTTCCCTTGGTATTTCGGTGTAATTTCATACTCTCCTTCTAGTACGTATCTAGTTTTTATGAGGATCTTGAAAATTGGCTAGTGCTAGATTGTGTGTTTGTGTGTATTCCACCAGCTTGCCGCATTGCATATTAACATGTGCTATATAGCATCTACTCTCGATTCTTCACCATGAAAAGTTTTCTCCATCTCTGTAAGATAACTATACAGGGTACCCACTCCTAAAAATTTTGGAAGTTTTATATGGGATATTCCTCTTGCTATGTGATTAATTTGTCGAGATACTTGGGGATGTGTTATGTAGTTGATCTTCTGGATTGTAGTGTGTGTTTTGTGGTGTGAGATCGTTAATGTGGTGGTTTGTGATAAGGATCCATCTATAATTTTGACCATAAAGACCTTGTGGAACCCTACTACTCTCTAGGTTTTAGTTTCTGGTTCATCTTATAGTCAAGCTGTGAGTACATCTTCACTATCCATGTTGTTGTTATCACTTTTTGTTTGTATCTCTCCCTCCAAATTTGGTTATTATAATATGTCATATTTGGGTAGTGTTTCTATGGAGTATAATTGTTTTGAGTCTTCGTCTATATAGTTTTATTGGTTGATTTCCTTTGTATAGGCTTCATCAATACGTCTTCCGAAGTGAATATGAATTACTCTAGTGTCATCTATGAAAGATATTTCTTCTTTTCTTGAATCCACAATTCCATTTGCATTAACAAACCATTGGAGACCTAATAATGCTTTAAAGGAATCAAATGGTTCCTTCATTGCTACTATTTCAAAATCTACCAACCATTTAACCCCCATTATGTTGATGTCTACCTTTTTCCAGGTTCCTAGTGTATGCATTGTTGACCCATCTGCTAGGCTAATATCGTAGGGTATTTTTGTCAATGTTGGTCTTCCTAAGTATTCCCATACTCTTTTTGGTAACATGTTTACATTTGCGCCCAGGTTTACCATAACCTGTTTGAATTTATGATTGTTTATGTGGGCATTTATCATTAGTGGTCTTGTCTTCCATTGTCTATCAGTTTTTCCCATTTTTCTAATTTACGGTTTGTGACCATGTTCTTTATCTAGTACTTACATAATTGTTTCTTGATTTGTTTATAAGGTTTTGTTGTTGTGTGAGTTGTGTAAGTCGTTTGAGTGCCCTTACTTCTTCTTTTGAAAAGAAGTGTGTTTGTTGTTGTTTCTTATGTTGTTCTTTGGCTATTAGTTGTTTTGATTGTTCAACAATTCTGTCATGTTGGTTTCTATTATGGAAGAAGTTATCTTCTTCCTTTTCTTCCTCTTCTATCTCAATATCATTGTTTACTAGTCTTGTGATATTTTTACCTTGTCTAGTAACTACTGTAGCTTTGGTTTTATTATTCTTTCTCTTTATATTTGTTTGTTTATGACTTGGCTTATTAGTGTAATGTTCCTCCTTTGATGTTTCCTCCTCTATGTTATCAGAGTCATACTTGTTTTCCTTATGACACCTTTTGGTTGTTTGTGTTATATCCTTGGGTGTTTTTCTTATAATGCAAGCTCCCTTTTGTGAATTGAATCCGTGTAAATTACCGCTTTTGGATTTGGGAGGTGCATTTCTAAAATATTGTTGGGCTTTATCACAAGAAAATAGATCATGATCGGAGCTACTACAGAATGTGCACTACATCTTCCTATCTCCCCAACATTTGTTAGCAAAATGCCCTTATTTACCACATTTATAATAGGTCTCATAGTCTCTCCTTCTTCTTCCTCATCCGTGACCTCGCCTTCCTCTATATCCATTGTACTGGCCCCTTTCCCCATTATTGTAATTGTTCATGTATGGTGCTAAATTAGGATTTGTGTTTTGCAGTGTATTAATATTTCTCTAATTAGCCCAACTAGGGGTTTTATATCCATGATTCTGGATGTATAAGGGTCTCTCTGCCAATCCTTTTACATATGCCATGTTCTAATTGTTTGCTCTATTATTGCAGTGTGCATTGCACCATGGTTCATGTTCATCATCATTTTTCCTTAGCCTAAAAAGTTGTGATGGGTAGTCTTCTATCTCATGGTCATCCCAGTCTCCGTATATACCGCAATAAAGTGTATTATTCTATTTTAGTATTGTCTTTAGATCTACTTTCATTGTGGTGGCCTTTATTTCACCTTTTTATCATTGGGCATTCATTTCAGAGGTGTCCTTCTTTTGTACAGTAAGCGCACCATATGTGGTGCAGGAGCACCTTGTTTATACTTAGTCAAATAATGTAAATAGTTGTCATTGTGGAGTTTCCTATGTACATAGGTTGTGTAATAATGTCTATAATGAGACCAATGTGGTGTATTTAGAAGATTTTAGCGATATTTTGTGTTAGCTGTCTAAAAAGTCAGATATAGAAACTTTTAAACTTGGAAATTTTAGGTTTTTATGAAGAATATGAAAAGACAAGTACCTCAATCAACAGGGAATTGAGGAGTCATAGATCAAGACATTGTTTTTACCTTAAAAGAAGTTCGAATGAGGAAGAGGAAGGAGATTTTTGGTGTTCCAATAAGTTTTAACTCTATTTTTTCTATTTTTTTCACTGTTTTTGTGTTGCTACAAGGCGTTGTATGGCCAAGTACGACTGAGTCCTGTACAAACTTTATTTGCATGTGATAGGGGTGTGTGTTAAGCATCTGATAAAGGTGGTTTGGTAAGTTTTCATCCAGTTTGAAGGTTTTTATAGCTATTTTTCTAATACAACTACTAACCCTGAACTAGGGTTTATGTTAGCACTTTTTCATGGCTTTCTAAGCCATTCTGCCATTTCAAACTTCACAAATTGGTTGAATGGAGATTAATGAAGTTGTTTTTGAGTCTTGTACGGTTGCAGTAGGGGTGGACTCCATGATTAGTTTTGAAGAGATTTAGTGCCTAATATCCCTATGTATTAGGCAAAAGAGGCTAGATAAAATAGAGGGTTATTGATTTGGTATGAAACCCATGTTTGCAAATGTCCAAACCTGCAAATTGATACATTTGAGATGTGTTGAAGCTTACAAAAGTGGGTTTTGAGTTTGGGGTGAAGTATTTCTCATACTTCCTTTGTAAAATAGGGCTAATTGCCCTCTAAGCACAACAAGACAGTCATTTTTTTGGTGTTTTTGTCTAAAAGAACATATGCCCAAATGGAGATATGTCATGTAAAAGCTAAATGGGTATCTAGAACTATGAGTCTCATGTGGGTTTGGGTTAGATTTGCAAAGTTATGTCCAAAAAACTCATAAAACAGGGCTACAAGCCTAAATCAGGCCTAGGCTGGGACAATCAATTAGTGAAGGAGTTTAAATTTGCATGTTAGTTTATAAGGAAGGTATTCACATGTCCACCCCTGTCATGCATCAAATGGTATCAGAGCTTAGGTTCTGATTGAGTATTGGGAGTTTTTGTTGAAAGGTGAGTATAGGAAATTGATAGATTAAATAGAGAACGTTGTAATCTGAGAAGACAAAATGCCTCCTAAAGGTAGTGCAGTCTTAGCAAAGGAGTTGAAGGAAATCAAGGAGTCACAAGAAATAGTTTTGACTAGACTTGCAGCATTAGAGACTAACCAAAGAAGAGGTAAGGCCATTGCTGATGAGAGTGACCAAGAGGATGAGGGTGAAAGTGGAGGCCCTTAGGGAGGAGTCCAAGATGGAGATGAAGAGTTGGACTCAAATGATATGAAGGTGGTTAAAATGCTCAAGGCAGTCAAGGGTGATGCTCTTGAAGTCAAGATGGAGTTGCCTATGTATAGTGGAAAATTGGATAGTGAGGAGGTATTGGGATGGATTGATGCCTTAGACAACTATTTTGAATACAAGGATGTGGCTGAGGATCAAAAGGTGAAGTTTGCAAAGACCAAACTGAAAGGACCTGCTCTCACATGGTGGAACTACACTCAAGAAGAAAGAGTGAGGAAAGGCAAAGCAAAGATTCATGCATGGGATAGAATGGTGGCTAAGGTGAAGAGTCAATTCTTGCCTGTAGACTATGAAATCTAGACTTTCAAGAAGCTACAAAACCTCAAGCAAAAGGAGTTAGATGTGATGGCCTTCACTGAGGAATTCCACAAACTAACCATAAGGACAGGGCACATTAAGAATGAAAAAGAAAAGGTTGCTAGGTACTTGAATGGCCTAAGACTGAACATCCAAGATGAAATCAGCCTCACTGCTCCTAGAACAATTGAGGAGTGTTTCCAATTAGCAATTAAGACTAAGGAAAAGATTAAAAGAATACAAGAGTAGCAGTCAAAGGGCAGAGGTAAAAACTTTAGAGGTAGAGGCAATTTTGGTGAGAGAAGACATTCCCACAAAGCACAAGGAGAACAAGAAAAACAACAAGAACAAAGTGGAGAATCAAGAGGCAATTTTAGGGGTAGGAGACCTAATGGAAGAGGAAGGTTTAGTGGGTCAGGTAGAGGTTCAAATTCTTTTTCAGGAAGATGTTATAGCTGCAATCAATTTGGTCATCCTGCATGGAAGTGCCTGGACAAACAAGCTTCAAGTCACATGGAGGGGAACACAGAACACAACTTGTGCATGAAGAGGACAGTGAAAGTGTCAATGCACCATCTCAACATGCTACACCTGAGATAGGTGAGACTTTGATGATGAGAAGAACTCTCATAAAAGTGCCTACAACCAAGGAGCCTCCTCAAAGAAAGACATTGTTCAAGACTACATGTAAATCAAATGGCAAGGTATGCAAGGTAGTTGTGGATTCAGGTTCTACTAACAATTTAGTTTCATTGGAAATGGTAGAGAAATTGAATTTGAAAAGACTTCCCCATCCCACACCTTACAAGGTATCATGGCTAAATTAGGGACAACAAGTGTTGGTAGATGAACAAGCATCCCAGTAGAGTTCAACATTGGGGGGTGTAAGGATAGAATCCTTTGTGACATCATTCCCATGGATGTTTGTCACTTGCTGCTAGGTAGGCCCAGGCAGTATGATAGAAAGGCCAAGCATGATGGCTACAAGAATATGTATGTGATAGATAAGGATGGCACCTCATTTACCTTGACGCCTATTCAAGATGAAGGAATTGATAAGCAAGTTGGGTCTAGTGTTATGGTAGTGAGGAAAAATGAGTTTATAAAAACCTTGAATGAAGAAGGAGGACAGGGATATGTAGTCCTGATCAGACCTACTATGACAACAACAAACTCAGAGGATGTGCCTAAAGAAGTGCAGATTTTGTTGGATAAATACCAAGACATAGTGGTTGATGATCTACCAAGCTCCTTACCACCCATGAGAGATGGAAGTCACCGCATTGACTTCATACTTGGTGCAAGTTTACCCAATAAGGCTGCCTATAAAATGACTCCAAATCAGAATGAGGAGATAAAGAAACAAGTTCAAGAATTGTTAGACAAAGGTTTAGTGAGGGAAAGCTTGAGTCCTTGTGCTGTGCCTACTATTTTGGTACCCAAAAAGGATGGACAATGGAGGATGTGCATTGATTCAAGAGCCATAAACAAAATCACAATCAAATATAGGTTTCCCATACCTAGGATGGAGGATCTAATGGATTGTTTGAGTGGTGCATGCTATTTCTCAAAGATTGACTTGAAAAGTGGGTATCATCAGATTAGGATAAGGGAAGGAGATGAGTGGGAAATGACATTCAAAACCAATGAAGGTCTTTATGAATGGATGGTGATGCCATTTGGACTCTTTAACGCCCCAAGTACATTCATGAGGCTTATGAATGAAGTGTTGAAGCCTTTTATTAGAAAATTTGTGGTTGTGTATCTAGATGACATACTTGTGTTTAGCAAGACAAAGGAAGAGCACTTGCAGCACCTTGATATGGTTTTGAAGAGGTTGCATGAAGAGAAATTGATGATAAATCTAAAAAAATGTGAGTTTATGAAGGAAGAGATGGTACACCTTGGGTTTGTCATCTCCAAAGGATCATTGAAGATGGATCCCTCCAAGGTTGAAGCCATTCTCAGTTGGCCAACTCCAAGATCAGTAGGAGAGGTAAGAAGTTTTCATGGGCTTGCTACTTTTTATAGAAAATTCATTAAAAATTTTAGTCATATATGTTCACCAATTCTTGATACCATTAAGGGAGACAAAAGGAAGAAGTTTCAATGGAATAATGAGGTAGAAGAAAATTTCAAATACTTGAAGAAAAGAGTGGCTCAGCAACCCATCCTTGCTCTTCCTGATTTCAATGAGATTTTTACTGTGGAATGTGATGCTAGTGGTTCAGTAGTTGGGGCAGTCCTAAGCCAAGAAGGCAGACCTGTGGCTTTCTTTAGTGAAAGGCTAAATGAAGCAAAAAGGAGGTACTCATCTTATGATTTAGAGCTTTATGCATTGGTATAGTCCCTAAGGAAGTGGAGGCATTATCTTTTGCCAAAGGAGTTCATTGTCTTCACAGATAATCATGCACTAATTTTCTTGAACAACCAAGACAAGTTGAGTCATAGACACATGAAATGGGTAGAATACTTGCAGGCCTACACCTTCACAATCAAGCATAAGAAGGGTCAAGCAAACAAGGTTGCTGATGCTCTAAGTAAGAGATCCATGATGGTGTGAGAGATCCAACTCCAAAGTGTAGGGATAGATGCATTGAGAGGTATGTATAAAGAAGATGATGATTTCAAAGATGCATTTGTTGTTTGTAATTAGTCTCAAGATACCTTCCACAATGAGTATTCTGATTTTGTGTTGCAAGATGGTTTATTGTTCAAGGGTGCTCAGTTATGTGTGCCTAAGTGCTCTATGAGAGAAAATTTGATAAGGGAGAAGCAGTGTGGTAGTTTAGGTGGTCACTTTGGGTGTGATAAGACCTTGGAGTAGGTCAAGAGATTCTATCATTGGCCTAGGATGCATGTAGATGTCAAGAAGTTTGTAGAGAGTTATGTAGTGTGCCAAAGAGCTAAAGGCTCAAGTTCTAATGCAGGAATTTATCAACCTTTACGAGTACCTAACTGCCCATGGGAGTCAATCAACATGGACTTTGTAATGGGTCTACCCAAGGCTCAAAGAGGGTATGATAGTGTTTATGTTGTTGTGGATAGATTTAGTAAAATGGCTCACTTTGTCCCTTGTAGAACAACAAATGATACATCTCATATTGCTGGACTATTTTTCAAAGAGATTGTAAGGATTCATGGACTTCCCTTAACCATTGTGTCAAATAGAGATTCTAAATTCGTAAGACACTTTTGGAGGACCCTGTGGAAAAAGTTGGGTACAAATTTGACATTCAGTTCTGCCTACCATCCACAAATAGATGGGCAGACAAAAGTTGTCAATATATCACTTGGGAACTTGTTGAGGTGTCTTACAAAGGAACATGGACAACAGTTGGATCTTGTTCTTCCACAAGCAGAATATGCTTATAATGACTCCATAAATAGAAGCATAGGGAAGAGCCCTTTTGAAGTGGTATATGGGCTGAAGCCAAGAGGTGTTTTTGAGCTTAGAGATCTGAGTGGATTGGAGAAAAGAAGTGCAGAGGGTGAAGAGTTTTCCATAGCCATGAAGGACATACATGAACAAGTTAGAGAGAACCTCAAGAAAAGTGTGGAAAGGTACAAAGAGCATGTTGAGCATGTTGATTTGAAGAGAAGAAATGTTCAGTTCAAGGTAGGAGATTTAGTGCTTGGACATTTGAAGAAAGAGAGGTTGCCTAAGGGAAAATACACCAAACTACAAATGAAAAAGATTGGACCATGCAAGGTGATTCACAAATTTGGAGAGAATGCATATGAGATAGAACTCCCTCCTGAAGTTGCTATCTCTCCCATATTTAATGTGGCTAACTTATACCCTTTTAAGGGACTTGTGGATGCAGGTATAGGTGCTGATGTTGATGAAGATTGGGTGAAAGACCTACCTCCTACTGAACTATTAAAGCTTGAAGCAATCCTTGACACTAAGGAGGTCAAAAGAACTAGGCATAAGGTCTCCAAAGAGTATCTTTTCAAATGGAATGGTTTACCTCCAGAAGATACAACATGGATGTTTGAGGATGACATCAAAAGGCATGGAACATCTATCCAAGAACTGATCTTAGGTGGAACCTGAGATTTCTTTCAACCCCAGGTGTATGGTGCAGGAGCACCTTGTTTATACTTAGTCAAATAATGTAAATAGTTGTCATTGTTGAGTTTCCTATGTACATAGGTTGTCAAAGTTTGTGTAATAAGATCTATAATAAGACCAATGTGATGTATTTAGAAGATTTTAGTGATATTTTGTGTTAGCTGTCCAAAAAGTCAAAAATAGAAACTTTTAAACTTGGAAATTTTGGGTTTTTATGAAGAATATGAAAAGGCAAGTACCTCAATCGACAAGGAATTGAGGAGTCATGGATCAAGACATTGTTTTTACCTTAAAATAAGTTTGAATGAGGAAGAGGAAGGAGATTTTTGGCGTTCCAATAAGTTTTAACTCTGTTTTTTCTATTTTTTTCACTGTTTTTGTGCTGCTACAGGGCGTTGTACGGCCATGTACGACCGAGTATTGTACAAACTTTATTTGCATGTGACAAGGGGTGAGTTAAGGATCTGATAAAGGTGGTTTGGTAAGTTTTCATCCAGTTTGAAGGTTTTTATAGCTATTTTTCTAATACAGCTGCTACCTTTGAACTAGGGTTTGTGTTAGCACTTTTTCATGGCTTTCTAAGCCATTCCACCATTTCAAACTTCACAAATTGGTGGAATGGAGATTAATGAAGTTGTTTTTGAGTCTTGTATGGTTGTAGGAGTAGGGGTGGACTCCATGATCAGTTTTGAAGACATTTAGTGCCTAATATCCCTATGTATTAGGCAAAAAAGGCTAGATAGAATAGAGGGTTATTGGTTTGGTATGAAACCCATGTTTGCAAATGCCCAAACTTGCAAAATTGATACATTTGAGATGTGTTGAAGCTTGTAAAAGTGGGTTTTGAGTTTGGGTGAAGTATTTCTCATACTTCCTTTGTAAAACAGGGCTAATTGCCCTCTAAACACAGCAGGACGGTCATTTTTTTGGTATTTTTGTCCAAAATAAAATATGCAAAAATGGAGATATGTCATGTAAAAGCTAAATGGGTATCTAGAACAGTGAGTCTCATGTGGGTTTGGGTTAAATTTGCAAAGTTATGTCCAAAAAACTCATAAAACAGGGCTACAAGCCTAAATCAGGCCTAGGCTGGGACAGTCAATTAGTGAAGGAGTTTAAATTTGCATGTTAGTTTATAAGGAAGGTATTCACATGTCTACCCCTGTCATGAATCAAATGGTATCAGAGCTTAGGTTCTGATTTAGTATTGGGAGTTTTTGTTGAAAAGTGAGTAAAGGAAAGTGACAGATTGAATAGAGAACGTTGTAATTTGAGAAGACAAAATGCCTCCTCAAGGTAGTACAGTCTTAGAAAAGGAGTTGAAGGCAATCAAGGAGTCACAAGAAGCAGTTTTGAATAGACTTGCAACATTAGAGACTAACCAAAGAAGAGGTAAGGCCACTGCTGATGAGAGTGACCAAGAGGATGAGGGTGAAAGTGGAGACCCTTAGGGAGGAGTCCAAGATGGAGATGAAGAGTTGGACTCAGATGATATGAAGGTGGTTAGAATGCTCAAGGCAATCAAGGGTGATGCTCTTGAAGTCAAGATGGAGTTGCCTATGTATAGTGGAAAATTAGATAGTGAGGAGGTATTGGGATGGATTGATGCCTTAGACAACTATTTTGAATACAAGGATGTGGTTGAGGATCAAAAGGTGAAGTTTGCAAAGACCAAACTGAAAGGACCTACTCTCACATGATGGAACTACACCCAAGAAGAAAGAGTGAGGAAAGGTAAAGCAAAGATTCATGCATGGGATAGAATGGTGGCTAAGGTGAAGAGTCAATTCTTGCCTGCAGACTATGAAATCCAGACTTTCAGGAAGCTACAAACCTTCAAGAAAAAGGAGTTAGATGTGATGGCCTACACTAAGGAATTCCACAAACTGACCATAAGGACAAGGCACATTAAGAATGAAAAAGAAAAGGTGGCTAGGTACTTAAATAACCTAAAGACTAAACATCCAAGATGAAATTCGCCTCACTGCTCCTAGAACTGTTGAGGAGTGTTTCCAGTTAGCAATTAAGGCTGAGGAAAAGATTAAAAGAAGACAAGAGTAGCAGTCAAGGGGCAGAGGTAAAAACTTTAGAGGTAGAGGCAATTTTGGTGGGAGAGGACAGTCCCACAAACCACAAGGAGAACAAGAAAAACAACAAGAACAAAGTGGAGAATCAAGAGGCAATTTTAGGGGTAGGAGACCTAATGGAAGAGGAAGGTTTTTCCAATAGGGAATTACCAATAATAAAGTAGTTTAACTACTAGTATTTATATGTTCTAGTAATATAATTTTATATATTCATTTCACACAAATAAATAACGACTATCGACCATTTCCTTGTCGACAGTCATGTTCTAACCTGACTTAGTTTCAACAATAACCTCAGCTTAATGAATCCAGTTGGCAATCGATGATTTGTCGAGTCAGAACCAAACTTAGACCAATTGGTCAAACATAACTTACCATACTCAATGAAGGTTCACTAAACTGTGAAAGCATGAGACTTAGATGGCAAACAATCTGTTCTTATTCATACGTTTATTCTCTTCTCTCTGATGATGCTCTCCCTCTTTTCCTCAGAGGGTGGAAAACTTGTTTCCTGGTTACAACTTGCAATCACCAAACTGAGATTAGTGCATCGTTAGTCAATCCATAAACCTTATGAATAAATAATCATGACGTCTTATAATCACATGTCTAAATTCTAATCATATAAACATAAACTCATAATATCATTGATTTATCATTATATTTTCACATAACATCAAATCATTAATTCATGCATAATTAACTACTAAATACGTGCAAGTAAAAGTAAATCATAGTCAAAATTTGGGGTGTGACAGACATTTACATGATCATTACATGATGCATTCTTTTATAGTCATTCTTATATATGCTTAAATGCTTACACAATTAGATTACATTTAGTTTTCATTTACTGGTTTTTCTCTTTTTACTAACACTAGATCATGCTTATATTTTGTAGACAATTGTAGGTGCTTACAAAGATTCATTAGTTTCATTGTAAAGCATATATAGAAGGCAATTTGATATAGTGATACTTTGTAGGGTCCACTACTTTATATGGATCCTCCACGGTATCCTTTGATGTTCAAATATTTAATTTACACCTATTTTGTAAGTGCTACATACTTTAAGATGTACGATCATTCCAAGATTCACAAACACCTCAAAGTCGGGATAAAATGTGCATACCCATGTCATTTCCCATTTGGTTTTGGGCCCATTTTGAGGAGGGTGCCTTGATACATACATTTATTGACAAGTACGTATTATAGTATAAATTCACATCCCTTGCCCTATGCCTCCTACCCATCTGTTACATATATTCATATACACTTTCCACTCACCCCTATCCATATGTTTACATATCCCCATACATTTGGCCTATTTGATTATTTATTACACCTATGCACATATATTTCGATACACACACTACCCATTGTGATTGGGTCTCTTTCATGTTCTAAGACGAGTTTATGATTGTGAGGATTCTACCCATTATGATTTGGCTTCTTTCATGTTCTAAGAGAAGTTCATGGTCGTGAGGACATCCTCGCAATCACAAACTTGTCATCCCTAAATTCAAAACTTTAAATTCAAATTTGGTTGACTCTGCCTATACCCTTCTCCCCTAGGGTTGACTACACATAAATTTGTGTGATATGTTGGTATGTCCTTGTATTTAAAGACATTCAATGCATTCATTTCACTTATCTAAGATTTGAGATCTATATTCACATATCATTTACGTTACACACTTCAATTGGTGCACTCAAAGGAATTTAGTTCTACACAAACATTCTAGGAGCATATGCATGACTAAAGAGTGTTATTTTTAATCATTTGTACACATTTTCTATGGATTGACCTAGGAGAACATGTTTGCATGTGAAATATTGGTAGCCCTACCAAGGTATTTATAGATATTGCCCACTCTTAGATTTTAGGAAGCCTAGAAGAAGTTAAGATAAATGAGGCAAAGTGAATAACAAAGGTGTAGATTTCATAGTACAAGTTTGCATGTACATGACAGATCCATAATTGCATGTTTGTCTCTAACCCTAGACTCATCCCCTACTAAGTGAAGAGAATATTCTAATCTCGAGGCAAATACTAGACTATCATTATTTGTTTCAAACCTTGACGTGTTCAGATTTCTATACCATTCATTTGAATCCTTCCATCTTTAGTTATAGAGTTTAATACCTTTGTTTCTATTTACATTCCAATATTTCAATAACTATAGCAAATGATCAATCCTAACTATCATTAATTAATCTAAATTAATTATACTTATTTATATACAGTTTATTAAATTAACATAAATTAACCTTACAAATTTTTTATTTTTGTTCACACATAAAATGCAAGGTTTATACTTTTATTTTACTCAAAATTATTTTTTATGTCTCATTAGGTAGTTTTAGACAAGACTATTAAAATGGTAACTATAGAAGTTTTTTTAAAAATTGAATTAGGGGAAAAGAACCAATACCTAAGATGGTTCCAATGGCTGAAATAATATTTGTGCATTTAAGGCCCAGTATTTTTAAAAGTTTAGCACTAGTAGTTGTGACTTTAAGGTTGTTAGTGTTGACTAAAGTACTAATAATTGAATGAAATGTGCCCTTTAGATCTAAAAGCAACCAATCATGTGATGCCACATCAGCACACCAACAGAGCATGACTTAATGCACACCTATTGGTCCATCCTTTTTTGGGGGAACTATTTGACACCTCAACAAAAAGCATGCTGATGTGGCATCATATTTGATGATGTGGCCCTGAAACCAGTTATAAGCAGGGGCCTTGCCAAATAAACTACTGTAAACATTTTAAAGTGATTCGAAATTGTTAGGTATGATTTTGAGAGGCGTGAAGTTGGGGTTCTCAATTACTGGGTCCTCTCCCCTAAATATAAAAGAAATTACCACACAGAAAACAAACTACTGGTCAAACAAACTTCAACTGAGCAAAAAGGAACAGCTCAATGAGCTGTCCACTATCAAACAAACCGAACAACAACAAATAGTTTACATATAAAAAAAATACATGACAAGAACTTAAAGAACAGCTGTAACCAATGTAGCAAACCAAAAAGCATAGAAACTGGGCAGCAACTATAGAAGATTTGGCAATCTGGTGTCTCCATTGTGGAGGGTTAAAGCGAAAGTTTCCTTCAAATAAATATATAGCTAACCCTCCAATTTGATTTTATGTGGGTTATAACTGCCCTGGGCCCATAAAGTATATTTATAAAGTGCGGATAGATGCCCTATGGCTATAATGAACAAAGGCTAACTACTTTTTATACAAGAAAATATACTTCTGTGCTACAGGCAAACGTCAGATATGAAAAAATTCAGACTTCTCCTGGAAAAAGTCGGCCTTCCATAGGTATAATTCAGTACAATTGAATTTTTTATTCATAAAAGTGGCCACTTGGGCAACTTCAGTACCAGCGGAAAGTAACCTTTCAAGTCCCCTATCGTGCCGACAAAATCATTTTAGGCTTCGTCAGTATGAAATCTGAGAGACTAATTTAGTAAGCTCCCTACTAAATCTAGTAGAATTACCACATTGCTTAGCTACTTTAATCCAGGCGGTCTACAGAAGCAATCAGATTCTGTGATCTGGTACACATTAGCGCAAAACTATGTTGATTTTACCATGGTCTGGGACATTTTAAGTTCGTACACTTCAAATGGCCGGTGGGGTGTTAATTATTTGGGCCACCCAAAATCCTAAATAATAAACAATGCACAGCTGTTGCTTTTAAGCTTCTAAGCTTATCCCCATATATGTCCATGTTCTCTGTACTCACATCTACACTGTACTCACATCTACACTAAAGCAATGTTGCAGATTCTATTTATATCTCTTCTCATTCCTCTCCTTTTCTAAGTCTACAAGTATTTGCATTTTTGCCTAGAAATTGTATTTTCAGCTACATTAAAGCAATGTCACAGAGAACTCGTTTCCAACTTGATGGCATTTACAACTTTTCAAAGCAGAAAGCAGAGGTCGAGGGACTGAAGGAAAAGATGCCAGGGATTGACAAGGTTGAATTGGGCAAAGATAAAGTGGTTAAATTCGTGCACAATCCCAGCACAACTGCTGCACAAATAAGTATTGACTCATGATTCTATCTCGTATTCTGTTCGGCTCTTCTTTTTCTTTCATTTCTCATATCCTAGCCTAAGTCTCCAATAGATCTAAAAATGACATGGGTTTTGCTTTAATCAATAAATTATGAAGTCTAAAATTGACATGGGTTTTTCTTTAATCAATAAACTATGAAGTCTTCCAGGTATGGGAATCAGGTAGGAGTTTGGGTTCTTTAAAAGACTAAAAATAGACATGGTTCTGTTTTAATAATTTTAGGTCTTTTAGGAGCAGAGAATCAGGTAGGAGTTTGGAGTTCTTCAAAAGAATAGACATGGTTTTGTTTTAATAATTTTGGGTTTTTTAGGAGCAGAGAATCAGGTAGGAGTTTACAGTTCTTAAAAAAAAATATATATATATATATATGAGTTTTGTTTTAATAAATATAATTTTGGGGGTTTTCAGATTCACAGAATCAGAAAGGAGATTGGGGTTCTTCAAAAGATTAAAAATAGACAGGGTTTTGTTTTAATACATATAATTTAGGAGTTTTTCAGGTGTAGGGAATTAGGCAGGAGTTTGAGATTCTTCAAAAGATTAAAAAAGGTATGGATTTTGTTTTAATAAATTTTTATTTTTTTGTGGAGTTTTCAAGTGTTGGGATTTAGGTAGGAGTTTGAGGTTCTTTAAAAGATTAAAAATATATATGGGTTTTGTTTTAATAAATATGACATTGAGGTTTTACAGGTACAAGAATGTATATTTTTGGGTGGGAGTTTGGGGTTCTTCAAAAGATAAAAATATATATGGATTTTGTTATAATAAATATAGTTTTGGGGTTTTTCAGAAATTAGGAAGGAGTTTGGGTGTCTTCAAAAGATTAAAAATAGATAGGGTTTTGTTTTAATAGACATAACTTTGGAGTTTTTCAGGTGTAGGCAATTAGGTAGGAGTTTGGGGTTCTTCAAAAGATTAAAAAATGGTATGGACTTTGTTTTAGTAAATATTTTTTCTGGGGTTTTCAGGTATTGGGATTCAGTTGGGAGTTTGGAGTTCTTCAAAAGATTAAAAATATACATGGGTTTTGTTTGAATAATATGACTTTGAGGTTTCACAGGTACAAGAATCAGGTAAGATTTGGGGTTCTTCAAAAGATTAAAAACAGACATAAGTTTTGCTTTAATAAATATTATTTTGACATTTTTAAGGTATAGGGAATTAAGTGAGTGTTTGGGATTCTTTAAAAGATTAAAAAAATTCATGGATAACTTTGGGGATTTTCAATTATAGGGAATCATGATTGTCTTTCTGGCTATAGTTTTATGATATACTTTATTTGGCTTCTGTTGATGTATAATCCAGGAAAAGCTCTGGAAGATAGGAATTTGCATCCCACTGACGGTCGAATTATAAAGAACTGATGATGGATGGTAATAGTCATTTCAGTTTATTTTCTTTTGTCTGGGTTAAAGATCCAATTAACATATATGATACTATTAAGTTATGTTTAGTTTCTGATAGGTTGGGGGGACTCCATAAACCCTGGAACCTTTTTGTGTAGTAAGGGTCTTTTACAGATCTGGCTTATTCTAAGTCTACATGGTGGATTTGAGCATTATTATATGCTAGTTGGCACTATTTCTGTTTAATGATATTTCTCTTAAGTCATCTGTTTGTATTTTATGATGATAATATGAAGTCCTATTTCTGGATTGTCTTATGAATTTTCCTATTTCTGATTATTTTAGGATTCATCAGTTTACATCGAATGATATATTTAAATGAAGCCATGTTTCAGTTTAATAATTACTTTCTGATGAGCTTCAGGGGCAGGCCCAATTATTAAATGATACTATAATGTTTAGTTTCTGATAGGCCCGGGGACTCCATAGACCTGAGAGCCTTTTTGTGGAGCAAGGACCTTTTACAGATATATCTGATTCTAAATCTACATGGTAGTTTTGAGTATTGTATATGCTATTTGGCACTGTTTCTGTTTAACAAGATTACTCTTAAGTCATTTGCTTCTGTTTAATGATTGCAATGTGAAGTCCTAATGTTTCTTGATTACCTTTTGAATTTTCATGTTTCTAGTGTTTTAGGATACCTCAGTTTCCATTGAATTATCATGTTTCAGGCTAAGTTAACTAATTATATGATACTATTATATTTAGTTTTTGATACCCGGGATGACTCCATAAGCCATAGAGCCTTTTTGTGTAGTAAGTGCCTTTTACAGACCTGCCTGATTCTAAATCTAAGGGTAGATTTGAGCATTGTTAATGCCATCTGACATTGTTTCTGTGTAATGATATTTCTCTCAAGTTATTTGCTTTTAATTAATGATGATAATATGAAGCCCTGTTTCTTGATTATCTTATGAATTTTCCTATTTCTGGTTGGTTTAGGATACCTCAATTTCCATTGAATGATTATTTTATGAAATCCCCTGTTTCTGTATAATGATTACTTTCTGATGAGCTTCAGGGCCAAACCCAATTATTATATGATACTATTATGTTCAGTTTCTGATACCCAGGGCAACTCCATATGCCCTAGTCTTTTTGTGTAGTAATAACCCTTCACAGATCTGGCTGTTTCTAAATCTAATGGTGAGCATTGTTATTATAATGCTATTTGCTTTTGGCCAGAAAAAGCCGAAAATCATGTTTTATTACTTTATTGAGAGGAAGAAATTTGTACTTTAACCCCCAGCACGCGTATTTAGGTGGCCCACACTGAATCCTGTTTGTGTCATATATATGATTATGATTACCGGATGATAGGAATGGGCGCTGACCCCACAGTGTTTGAAGACTGGATGGATATTCAGAGCACAGGGTTGGAAGAATTTAAATTGCACTCCCGAAAAGTAGCGTTGACGGCCTGCTAAGCCTAGTCCTTACGTAGTGTCGTCACAAAAAGCCAATAAGATGAGCGACTTAAAAGTTGAGTATCTTAATATAGATCAATTATGTTTCCTTAGGGTGAATCTAGGTCAATTGAATACAAATAAATAAGTACAGTTATTTTAGATCAATTAAATATAGATGGGAGTAGGAAATTCGATAATATATCTTAGAAATTGGATAAGATGGAGAGTGGTACATAATTGGATAATTGAAAAATGTTGTTTGTCTATTGTTAAGACTTTGGAAATGGTGTCTTTTTTTGTCATGTAATGATGGTTCTATATTCTTTATTAGAGAACAAGTCCATGGGCTTGGGATAGATTTACAATTATAGATTTGTACTTGTGCTTCTAATTTATCTTAGCAATTTCTAGGATTCTATTTTACAATTTCACATGATACATAGTCTTCTCCTCTACCTTTTTTGGAAGTTTGGAGATTGGTAGTATTGATGAATACCTTTTGAGATTGTTGTATGATTGAGTCATGAGGGTATTTGTGCCTTTATCAACCTCTTGAAATTGAACAAAATATCAAAAACAATAGGCAAGTGTCTAAGATGCAAATTATTCTCTTTTCATTACACCAAATTGAAGTGTGCCTTTGTATTGGTTACTCTCTAAAATGAGTGCATTGTAATTGTCGTGGATGATTCTTCTATCATTAGAATGAATGTGTTGAATGCTTTAAAATACTAGCACATAGCATCAAATCACATCAAAAGTGTGTTTAGTTGGTTCAAGGTAGAAGGGTAAAGGGGGTTGATTGACTAGATTTGGATTTTGAATTTTAAATTAGAAAGGGACAAGTTCATGACTGTCAGGTTGCCCCCACATTTGCAAAATTGTCCTACAATGGAATAATAGTTAGATCCAAGGGGCAAATGACTAAATGGAGGTAGGTGCATAGATAAGTGTGAAAAATAGGCGGATAAGGAGAATGTGTAGGATTGTGTGTGAATGAATATGGTAGGGCTAATGTATAGGGATATGTGTGTGAATGGATAATGAAGCTAAGGGAATGAGCCCAAATTTGCACAATATCATGCCATTTGTCATTATATACATGTATTAAGACATTACCTCAAAATAAACACAACTAAATGGGAAATGACATGGATATACAAATTTCACCATTACATTTTATCCCAAATTTGAGGTGCATGTCAATCTTAAGATGAACATGTATCTCAAAGTATATAGCACTCACATGCATTCAAGGTAAATATTCAAACACTCAAGGGATATTGCCATGGGGTCCATATAAATTAATGAACCCTATGAGGATATGATAATGTGCATTCACCTTCTCTCTCTATGTGTCTTTTTTATAAGATGGGTGTCTATAAGTACCTTTATCTATTTTCATATCTAAACATAGGAATGTTAGTGACAAGATATGCCCCCTATTTGCAATTGGTTGTATCCATAAGATATAATGAATTGTTTGAAGAGGAAAAATATTACATGAAAAGAAAATTTAATCTAAGCATGTAAACATATAATTGTGTAAGAGTATAAGCATCTAATCATGTAATCATATAATAATATAAGCATATAACAATAAGTGTAAATAATGTATTGTGTAAGCACATGGGCTAGTATCAATGAATAAGAATATTGCACCTAAAATGGCAACATAATGGTGGTGCAACCCTTAGTGGCCTAGTAACACTCATGTAAGTGTATTGAGTATTAGGATAGACATGTGCTTGCCAATGCAACATCCAAAAGCATGAGCACACAAAGGTTGGTAAGGCATTTAGTCTCTAGAGCTAATAGAAATAGGAATAATGGTGTGGAATACGACAAGGCATAAAGCCAAGATAGAAATCATAAAGCCACAATAGAAATTCTAAAGCCATGATAAGGTGCAAGAACCCATAACTATGTGTAATATTAAAATAGTGGGACAGGTCTCTAGGGTATAGCAATTGATTTGGATCCTAGGTGGTCTAGAGGACAATATTCTAAGCAAGGTCCTAGATGTGTTGTGAGTATGTGGGATCTATATGGAGACAAGAGGATTGGATAGAGAAGAATATGAGAATCAAAACATGTTATTTTATTAATGTGTGCTCTATACATAACAGACTCTCATGGAGTTGTGTGGTTGTGTGTTTTCTACTATCTATCCTATGTGACGTCTCACTAGTCCAATGCCTATCTATTTATGTTATAGATGTACATTTATACTTTACATGATTGTGAAGGAGGTGGTTGTGGTGGTTGAATTAATTGGTCTTTGATGTAGGACACTTCATCTTCTAATGGTTAGGATTCTGTTTGCACATGTGCTAACAAGTGACATGTCATGAAATGGCTCCAAAAGATGAATAGGTTTGTTGCACAATGCTTTGAGATGCTGTGCAAGGTTTTGTATTGATTCCCAAATTATGTGCCTTATGTGTGCTAATGTGAAGGAATATAAGTGTGGCACAATATGTAGGCATAGTTGTTGATGAAGTTGTGTGGTGTGATCCTTGAGATGATGTGAATGACACATAATGCAAAGGGTTATGCATGAGTTAGAAGACTTTGGATTCATGTGGCATGGTTCCTAGCATTGCAAGTGTGGTGCATGATCTAAAGAGCTACATGTGGGATTGCACACTGTGGTGCTAATGTCTAAAGGCATGTGTACTTTTGCAGGAGCACATGGATCATTTACCCTTCTTGAAAGAGAATCATCCAAATTGTGCCTAAGGAAACTTGTGTAATCCAATGTGGAGATTGCATGACATGTTTGATTTTGGAATCACTTTTGGAATTTGACATCTCTTATTGCCCATTGAGACGGTGATACTCTAAGGATTGGCTGTGTAAACACATTGGCGATGATGTAGGTAGAAATGTCTAAGGATTGTGCCACTTGAATCAATTGGCATGATGCCACATAGTAGCTCCTTATCGAAAGGATGAATATCATATGAGAAGTGACATTGATACATAACATGTCTACCTATGTGTTGCAAAAGCTAATCCATCCCAAAGTATAAGGATGTGGATAAAGTGTGATTGGTAAACTCAAGTGTGTGACAACAACTTCAAGAATGAGGTTCTTCATGCTACCACCATTAACCAAAAAGACCAAAGGTTAACCTTGCACCCAACTTTGAGAATGGAATAGGTGCTCTACTTTTGCATTTGGTGCAAATGTTATGGTTGTTTTTGTTTCACGGAGACACACAACTTTAAGGTTTGTGTTATCCACCTCTAGCTTATGGGAACCTTGTGCTTTTGTGCACACAAATAGGTTCTTTGCATATTGTTCTATGCATTGGTGTGGCTACTAGATTTATGCTTGTTTTGGTCATTTACCTATCTTCGATTGTTTGGTCAAGTGTCCAAAGAAGGCATTTTCTTTGGTGTAGGTGATTTGTCACATTTGCCCTTTACTCTTGACTCCTTAATAATAGTCACATAGTAATAGGCTTCTCCTGTCATCTTGACCTTGGCCAAATTCAATTTGGACTAAATGAATGGGTGCAGGCCACTATGATACTTGAGGACTCTATGTTACTTTGACTAGAATATGCCCAACTTTGTATAGAAGTCATGGAAGACATTGATGTAGGCATGGATATAATGGGCATGTCCTTGATATAGTTATCATAATTCATTATAGTAGTCATTATAGATATCTTCAGTATAGTATTCATCCTTGAAGGCTTCTAGGAAATTCTCTTAGGTATGCTCATATTTTCCTCCTATCTGGTCTTATTCCTAAAGCATATCATGGGCTTGCCCCCACTTTTTAATGAGTGGAGATTTTTAAAACTGTACTTTTGATATTTTCTGTTGGAGTATAGGACCACTGAGAGGGGGGTGAATCGTGGTCTAATTTCAATCCAAATCTAATTTTAAACTCTCTTGAATTCAACCATGTAAACTTGTTAAAATCACTTCAAACCTCATGGATATTTGATGTTGAATGAATCATAAAGATACCAAACTGAACAAGAGACTTAAATCACAAAAATGTATTATATGCAAATTGACAAACCATCAAGACAAATCAAGACACATAATTGATGAGTGGAAAACCCTCAAAGGGATAAAAAACCACTCTTAAAAGTTCACTTTATTGTGCCTCACTGGCTAAGAAAATCTCACTGATTACAACAATTGTCTCACTGACAAATAACCATGCCTCACTGGCTACAATGTGCCTCACTAGAAAAAATATACAATCTCAGAATAACACAAAGAGTACAGAGGGTTTCTCTATTTCAATACAAATCACTGAACTTACATATCCTCTTACAATCACACTCAATTCAATCTGCATTTCATTCTCAGTATCTCTACACAATTAGTTGCATATTGTCTTTATATTGGACATGATTCACTCTGTAAATTTGCTGCATAATGTCTTCATCCTATGCTTGATTCACCTCTACAAAAACATCTCATACATCTCTCAATTCTCAGACAAAATATTCACCTTTTTAATCACCTGATTCACCTGCATTTTCTCTTCAAAAACCTCTCTAAAAAAATGTCTTCAATGCTGCATATGTCAATCCTCAAATCAAATTCAAAATGCACCTGCAATATCATTAAAAATTAAATGACCTTCCTCTTCTCTCCATATTCCTTCTCCCATTTCAAAAATAAAAAAACATAAAAGACTTCCATCACATAACATTAAAAATCTTCAATAAATTTTTATTCCTTTAGCCCTATCAAAGAAAATAATAATCCTCTTTTTTTAATCTTCAGACCCACTCTTCAAAAACCCATTTGCATGAAAAAGAATTCATAAAAACTCCTATGCTTCCATAATCATAAAGCATTTAAAATACCACTAATCTTCTCCCCATTTTAGAAAAAGCAAAACACTCTTCATTAAATGCCTTGAACTCCACGAGAGGAATCAAAAATAAATAAATAAATCTTCTTAAAAATAATGCTTTAAAACTCCAAGAGATTCTACCTTTTGCAGGGCTAAAAATAGCCTTATAAAACACCACCAATGCTGTCACATAATAGTGACGTTCTAATGCATGTCAATGTGCATGCCCGAGGGAGGAGATTAGAGTTTAAACCTTATCCACCAATTTCAATTTGCGCGCCCTCCATGTTTTAAATACTAGCCTTCGATTAAGTTGTTGGCGCCCATGTGCATGAGATATAACCTATGGAACTAGTAGCAAGGGAAGAAGTGGCCGGTTGCATAATGTCATGAGCCCCTTTAACAAGTCACTTAAGTGACTATGACCCGAGATAGAAAGTCAACCTCTAAAAAGAACATAAAGTGCATGTCAAGTGTGACGGGCTATGAGAGGTCTTAGGAATGAATACTTAGAATTATTTTAGGTCCTTTAAGCTAGGGATTAAGCTTTCTAGGCTTAGGGTTTTAGGTCTAAAGAAATTGTAGATAACCTTATATTATTTTGATAGTCATGAATCAAAATGGGAAATGAAATAAAGAGAACATGTCTCTTTGCATTAGAAGACTTTAGAGATTAATGTATAGGGATTAGGGTTTAATGAATAGGAATTAGGATTTTAGGGAATTTAGAAAGTAATAAACCCTAATTAAAAATTTGCCCTTTGACTGAATATTATGTAGACCCTATATGCATGGCAAAGAACTCATTAAGATAGCATCAAGCTTGAGAGCTCTTAGGAATAATATTAGGGTTTACTATTTTGGTCTTCAAGAACAAGACTTGACATGAAGCCTCATCACTGAAACTCTTCAAACTTCATGCCTCTGTCTCATCAAGAAGAGATGATCATCATCAAGGAAACATCAAGCAAACCTGAAACATGATATCACGAACATCATACTGCCATGAACATGAAAAAAAAACTTTGGAATGAACAAACACAAACATAAATCAATCTTTACCATATGAACTCATCAACATCCATCTGTCTGAGATGAAACACTGCATTATATCATACCATGAAGATGATATCCTCAACTCCTAAAGCTCAACAACATCATATCATGGACATCATACCATGAAGGTCCCTTGATGATGACATGTAGTAATGAAGCATGATTATGAAGTGAAGCATGATAAGATCATCACCATATGATGAACATTGCATAGTATATCATGAACCATCTTTGTCTACAATGCATGAGATCAGTCCATACATCACTTAATAATGACAAGAAAATATCAAGCCCAAGCTCCCGATGACAGCAACATACACCAATCACCTTATACAACATATGAGAAAATGAATCTCTGCCATACTTGCAAAACCATCATCATGAGAACACCATACTCTCTGTATCAACCTCTGACCTCTGACATCATATCAACACCATGTCAACACCAACACAATGTGAACCTAAGAGACCTTTTGACATCAATGATAACCAAACAACATGCCAAAGTCAACATTTTCTTCATCAAAAAATTCATGTATGAAGAAATATGATTCTAACAAATCTAAAAATTATCTACAACATGTGCATCTATTTTGCCCTTAAAAATAGGAACATCTAGGTTCACTTGGAATCTAGAGGAGACTTAATCACCAAAAGCTTTACCTTACAATTGTGCTAATCGAACCCTTGTTTGAGGACATCTACAAACTTCTAGAACATAAAGGTCCATTGTTCTTGAAGATCCTTTTTATTTCATCTTTGATCATTGTGTGAATTTAATTCTACCCCTTCACCATTTGAACATGTTTGAAATGACTTGGAAGGTAATCTAATGGATCTTGTTGTTTGACACCAAGGCTTAAATACTTTTATCTCATTTAGTAGGACATGTAAGATAAATTGCTTTGATACCAATGATCTAAATCTTAGGTTGTCTTGGAGACAACACTCCATGTGAGGGCCTAGATGTGTTGTAAGTGTGCAAAAGCAATATAGAGACATAATCATAAGATAGAAGAATATGATAATTGGAACATAGTGTTTTATTAATCTATGTTTTGTACATGGTACACTCTCATAGCGATGTGTAGTGTATTTACTCTTATCTATCCTATGCAATATCTTGTTGGTCTAATGCCTATCTATTTATGTTACATATGTACATTTATAATTTATAAGATCGTGAAGGAGGTTGTTATTGAAGTTGAACTAATTAATCTTTCATGTGCAATGCTTCATCTCCTAATGCTTAGGATTCTAGTCACACATTATGCTTGTTAGTTCCCAAAATCACAATTCCATGATCCTAGAGTATCAATCTATCTCTAGGTCCAGGGATTTGCCTTCATGAAGATAGAACATGGACTCATTAATAGAATGTAGATGATTAAAGGTCAACACGTGAGAGTGGGTATTCTCTCCTTCACTTTGGGCTCAGAAAAAGCCAAGAGAGTGTTCCTAGAGGTATTCTTAACAAGACATCTAACCGAGTATGATAAATAAAACTAAACCAACTACAACTATGCCCAATGTATGTTTGACTCCAATATTTTTCACTAGGCCAAAGACTAACTAGATACTTATTAAACCTCTTATTAAGCTGATAACTACACCCTTGCATATGCACCAAAAAATAATAGCATTATAATATCTCCATAAGTGAATCCACTTAACATTTCATACACAAATGGAAGGTATAGGCATGGATGATATGATTCTCTAACAATCTTTCTTGTTTGAGGTTGTTGCGTATGTGCCTTGAGTTATATCATTGAATCATGAAAACATGTGGAAACCTATTCTACTCCTATACTAATAAGGATAGAGACATGATTAAAGAAAGATATTGGGCATCTCACCAATTAGACCAATGCCTACTCCCTTGGGCAATAGAGTCACAGGTCTTAAGGAGGATGAGAACATGAATGCAAATCAATAATAAAGCAAAGATTGTGCATACACAACCCCAAAGAATAAGGAAACCTACAAATAAACATACTTAGTTATCTTGAGCAGATCAACAATGTCCCACATGTAACAAAGAGAGGACCATTACAAGAGAATTCGTAATGAATTATAATGTTATGACATTAATCTAATCCTTATTACATTAGGTCAATCAGTGTGGAAAAAGAGAATTAGCAACTAGGTTTAAATATTCCCCTAAAATATTTCAACTTTCCATGGAGACATAAACTTATAGGTAGAGCCTTACTAGACTACCCTTTCCCCTGATTTACATTCTACATCACTTATAGAGATAGACATTCATCATTTAATACCCTAGAATAACTTGAGATTGTATGATGGGAAAAGATGACCTAATCAATTATGAACTTAACTAGATCAATCTCTCCTATCAAACATTGGAACACAAGCCATCAATGGCTCGAGGCTTCGCTTTTGTCCCTCGAGAAGAGCCAAGCTGCATTGGTGGGGGCTCTATTCCTTTGTTGTAAATATGAGAGATTGATTGACAAGTGGATTGATTAAAATAAGCAATGTGTAGATCTAATAGGATAACTAAGCAAATGTACAGACAACTGTTAGAGTGTGTAGAAAAAAGAAGCATAATAGGAGAGAACAAATCTGGTAGAACCTGGCACTAGAAGTGGGAGTAGAATTGGCAAGACACTAATGCTTAGCACTAGTGTCTTTAGGGTTTAGCCAAAATTTCTGTTGACGATCTCTGATGCAACGTCTTCCTATCACTCTTTGTTTATTGGAAACTCTTGTTGCGATCTCCACACATAAAAGAGGGAAAATGGTTGTGATATATGGTGGCTTGCCTCAATGAAACCCTATGTTGGTGTTCCCACCTCCACAACAATAGTGATGATGATGATAGAGAGTGCATGTTTGCGATGAATAGAGGTAAAACAAATGATAAAGACTGCAATAAACAAATACCATGAAATAGAGTTACCATGAGTGTGAAACCCTTGTTGGAGTGATGTCGCAAGATGAATCACCTAGAAGGAGTTGTTGGAGAAGGAAGGAGCTTCCTCGCAGACCTGCAAGGGTCAGTACATACATCAATAATCTTCACAAATAGAGAGCTTGTAGAGAGAGAGAAAGAGATATCTTATTAGAGAGTCATGTGTATAAATGAAGGAGAGAGGGTTGTTTATATATGAATCCCAAGTACTTTTCAAGGTCCCAATTGAGTTGAGGCTGACAAGGTGCATCACATAAGGTAACAAGGCTGACATTCAAATAATATATTTTGGGGTCAAACTGGTAAAACACTATTGCTTAGCGCTAGTGTCCTAGCAAAATTAGCTTTTGAAGTGCCAAAAGATAAAGGACTTAACCTTGTTTTTCAAAAAAAATAGTGAAATATGCATATTGTAACTAAAGATAAACATACAAGCTAAAATGGGTGCCAAACCTAGTGCGAAATTGTAAGCAGTGACATTTTTTGACACTACATTTAGACCCCACTTTAGTGGGGGTATGAACTTATGTTCATACGCACACTAAAGTATGGAGAAGCCAAATCTCTTCATCAAAATGTTGAAGATGTAGGATGTTGCTAAGTCGAGAGATGCGATAGCCCCCAAGCTTAGGATTCTACAAGGCTATAATGCTCAAATAAAGAGGTTACACATACACAAGACACATAGCATAAATCACACATTGTGAATAAAAAAATGGATTGAAGGATAAATATGATGATAATGACAACAAACCCAATACTTTTACCTTCAAACCAAGTCCTCAACACACAATAGAATGGAGTAGATGCACCCTAATCTACTAGCTATGTTCTATATGATGAATGATTGATAGTGAGATGTTGATTGCACATGATTTATGCAGCATAATGATAGATAGAAGATGATGGATATGGAGATCTAGAATCATTTCAACAGCATAATGATACTTGAAGATGGATCCCCTAAATGGCTTGGGTGAGGCTTGATTTATAGGAGATGAGTGATAAGGATTGATGGCTAGGATTGAAAGGTCAATTCTGTGAAGTGGATGACTAAGATTAAAAGATGATTTAACTTTGGATCCCTTCATTTAAAAAAGGTAGTGGTGCGACAAGTGTGAGGATAAGAATAGAGGTGACCTAAAATTATTTAAATTAGTAATTGGTAGTGTGAAAAGTATTAAATGAAAGTTGTAGTATGGTTGTAGTATGACACATAATTCAAATAAAAAATTACTTAAATTATGAGAGAGGGACATGTGTTGTGATAAGGATAAAGGTGAGGGCCAATTCAAATAAATATTTTATTTATTTAAATTGGATGATGGATGAATTAATTAAATAAATGGGATTAGGATGGGAATTAGTTAAATAAATATGATTTATTTAACTAATTAAGTGATGAAAGGGGTATGTGAGGGTTCTAGGACAAAATGTCATAAGATGTCTCAAATAATGTATCGACAAGGTGATGTTGTAAGACATGGACAATTTTAGGTGTCCACACACAATACATACAAAGCATACACAAAGCATACATGGAATTGTAAGTACAAAAATCATGCACAGCCTCCATGAGGACCCCTATGATGATTAAAATTCTTGTCACGTACATGTAAGCGTGAAAATAAATCCTTTGGGCAGCAGGCCTCTTGATGACGCCTCCTCTTTTCTTGTCTTGTGTTGTTTCTGCTTTGTCAATTTCCTTCTTCCTTGTTTGCGACACTTTTCGACACTTGTTGCGACACTTGTTGACTTACATTTTTTGGCTTTTGACATTGATCCTAAGCCTTGTGAGTGTCTCGTAGGTGAGTTTTCACCTTTTTCCCTTTGTATTTCATCTAGTGCACCTCATAGAAGCCTTCTAGAGGTCCCCTGGTCCATCTCCCACTGTCAGTTTTTGATTTCGACCAACCAATCCAAATCTCCCCCTATTATTTCTAGATCTCCACTAGGGATCTTGAAGAGCAAGTGGAGATTTGGATTCTTCAACATGATTGATCAGTTTCTTGATGCAGAAATCATGCTTTTCCTCCCCTTAACCTTCTGTCGACCTAAATTTCTGCATTCTACATTTTTGATCCCGAATCTCCCCGGGTGACCTAGGGTCGCCCCTGGGGTGACCCATGATCTCCCTGGGTGACCCTGTCTGATGAAGGTGGTGACCCTATCTAACAAAGGTGGTGACCCTATCTAACAAAGGTGGTGACCCTACCATCTTTTGACCCATGGAAAAACTCAAGTTTCTCTTGTGTTTTAGCTCTGTTTTCGCCTGTTTTTTCTTCTGTTTGCATGATTTTTGATCCTTGATATAGAGTTAACTATTTCATGCACCCACACATGCATAATTAGCTCTATTTGATCTCAAATTAACTCTCTAACTAATCTCATGCATTCCCTCAACTCCATTTCATCTTCAGTGATAAGCTATCATTGCTTCATCACTCCCTAATCAGCTGAGTTCACTGGGTAATCAACCTTGTTAACTCCCCAATCTATTCTTGTTAACTCATCAATCAAATGAGTTAACTCTTCAATCCATTCCATCCCTCAAACCTATAAATACCCCTTTCCCTCAAGCACAAGTTTGCTCTTGCCAAGTTTGCTCTCCAACCCAGCATTCATATGCTCATATAGGATGTAAGTGCCTTTTATTTTCTTTGTTCAATCAAGAAACACTACGCTGCTCGATTCTTAGCCATTGCTCTAAATTCAAAGCTCACATCGAGCTCATACAAGCTTCACAAAAGCTTCTTTTTTCTTCTTCGGGTCATTTTGTTAAGAGGATCACCTGCTGCCACAAAAGGATTCAATGTTGCCTACACAAGGATTCTAAGGGTAGTGGAGTCAACAAATCACTAGTAGAAATATGGTAAATAAATGACCAAGTGACTAAAACTTTTAGTCACGTGATTAAAATTTTTTGCAACACAACTATAAATGACTAATTTGGTCATCAGGCAAAAAACACAACTAAATCATTAGTCACACAAATAAAAATTAGACAATATGATATTAAAGTGGATAATTTAAAAAAATATTTCAACGAGTGGGTTGTATTATAATATAATATATTATATTACAATACAATATAATTTAATATATTATAATATGATATTATATAATATAATATATAATATATATATTATGTAATATTATATTATTATTGTATAATATTATATAATAATATAATATAATATTTATATAATAATATAATATAATATTATTAATATTACAATATTATATATTATATAATAATATAATATTATAATATATTTCATATTATAATATATTTCTTACTCATCATGAGTATTTAGTCACCTAAATTTAGAGACATTCAATGGCATGGTTTAATGTTACTCCAGGTCTTTGAGAAAGAATTGGATGCCATTGGTCAAGCTATTAATTAGTGGCAACACTATATTTTGGGTAAGGAGTTGATCACAATCGTTCATTCAAATCATAAGCCACTTTAGTTTCTACACACGTAGAGCAAGATAGAGAATCCATGCCACATGAAGTGGATGAAATACTTTCCATAGTTCCATGTGGTGATCAAGCATAAGAATGGACAAGATGATAAGGCATTAGATTTCCCTAGTCAATTGGGTTCATGCACTCATCATAGTGTTGAACTCACATGACTAGGACTTTTCTAACTAGGGAACTTTTACTCAATATATTACAACTTCATACATACCTGCACTACAATCACACAAGGTAAATATGTTGGTGAATTGTATTTGCGTGACAAGCTTCTTTTCAAGCTTAGATATGTTTTTGTTCCAAAAGGTGCACCTTTATTATGACTCATCTAGGGGGTGCACTACATCAAGATATTGGACACTTTATCATTACAAAGACCTTGGCAATGCTACAAAATTTATATTGGCCTCACATGTGTTTAGACATCAAGCACTATATCAAGTCTTGCATTCCTTATCACATTGCCAAGCCCATGAACATGAAGATTGGGATTTATACCTCTTAGAGTTTTGTAAAGACCTTAGAAATCTATTAGCATGAATTTAATTAGTGGATTCCTTATGAAAAAGCATCATAATAATTCAATATTTTGTTGTATTAGACATATTTTCAAAAATGGTCGTCATAATTTCTTGTAAGAAAAGTATCACATTGCAAGAGACCATGCACCTTGTTGGTTATTTTCCCAGACTGGATGCTTATTCCCAGTAATCCCTACAAAATAGCCATCATTGATCAACGGGATTCCTGGGCCAGGGGCCAACAGTATAGGAGATACACTCTATAAATATCTCCTCTTCTTCTTTAGGCTTTGCAAAACCAAGGGGGTATTTCCTATTCAACATCTATAAAATGCATCTATGTATTTGATGGGATGTTGACACAAAGCAGATAAATCCTCTATCAAGCAGACCAAAACTGTGAGATAAGTGCAAAGGGGCTAGCTTTGGGCCTATGTTCAGTTGTAGACAGAGGATTTCGGTCCTCAAACTATTTCTAAAGTCCTAAAAGGTTTGTTTATGAAGTTTGAGTTTGATTTATATTTGGATGCAAAACTAGGACCTAGAGTGTAACCTCAATGCAAGGCTAGATTGGTGCCTATCCAGGGCTCGGAGTCAGTAGACATACACATGTGAATGGTCAGCATAAACTTATATCAAAGACTAGGTATCAAGGAGATTTTATTATATCTACCTTACATATATCTCCCAAAACAGAGTGTTTAGTCATTCATACTTAAATGAATCCCTGCTGCAACATATTTTCTTAATGATTAATATGAAACTTTTAATTTGTCCCTTAAACAAAGGTAGGAGATTAAACATTCAATATATAAAATCTATATTCCTAAATCATAAATAACCCTTAGTTATTTAGACTCAGAAGAAAATACAGCCACAACTTGGAGACAAATGATTAAACACATGCAATCAATGCATTTCTCATATAAAACAGCATGAAACCAGTTAAATTATGCATGAAACACACAACATGAGACTCATAAACTCACAGAACTTTCAGGACAGGGCCACCAATTAAGTTGTATTGTATCACAGAGCTAGAAGTTTGTCCAGTTTTGAACAACCAAAAATGAGTAACACAGTCCTCCTTATACAAAAAGGAAGTGTACTCAACACATTAATTACAAGGCAAATCAAAAATTTGGCAGATACAATGCATGATCAGATTGGCGTTCAAAATAATTAATGTAGCAGAGGACAAAACGGGAAGAAGCAAGAGAAGGGCGAGGAATGGTTGAGCTCGAGCCCTATGCCGTCGCTGGAAGACTCCTCGTCATAAATCGGGTACTTGACCGTTCAATCACTGGCCCATGCCTATCCGCAATCCTGCCATAATGGCTCAACCACCGGCAGCTTCTTCTGGAATGTAGCAGTAGACACATCTAAAGTTTTTCCTGCTCAAAAATGGGCCGCAGACAAAGAAAACCATCACTCCAGCAAAATTAAAACACAGCCGTCGATCATCTCCCCATCGCTGAGATCTACAGCTCAAAACACCTTTGAAAAGTCGCGAACCAATGATATCGTGCCACGTAGGCACCTTGATCCTTCATCGCTGACTCTCCGCCTTTACCATTTTGCCATTTTCGCCCTTGTATATGCAAAAAATATATGCATATACAACTGCCACTATTCACCTTTCAAAAATCCTTTGTATATGCAAAATGCATATACATGCAACAGTTTAATATACAAGGCGGACTTGAAACTTTTATGCATCAGGATGTACCTCCTTTTGAAGTCTGGCTTGTATCTCCTTCATTTGCATCTTTGCTTCGTATATCACATATACAAACACGATATACAACCCGCGGACCTGAAAATCTATCTATTGCAGCTTGATTTCCTCTTCGGGTCCAAAATGTATATCCTCTTTTTGTATATCGGCCTGTATATGCAAACATACAAATCCCCTAACATACAAGCAAGGAATCTTTTAGGATATGCGATATAGATTCCCTCTTGTATGTTGCCAATGTATGTCAAACATACATTCAACCTTGTATCTGCCTCTCCTGTATGCCGAATATACAAACCTGTTTGTATATGCCCGCGAGCCCTACCACATGTATCTCTCGCTGCCACTGTAGCAAATGTATATTTGTTTGTATGTCAAATATACAAACACAAATATACAAACCCCATCATACAACTACGAAATCTACGATGGAATATTCGATGAATGCATACTTTCCTTGTATCTTTCAACGCCTGCATGTTGACGTGTATGTTAGAGATACATTCACCCTTGTACATTTTTCATTGTATGTGCTGGCGATGAACCTTTACACTATAGCAGATGTATATCAGGTCTCCTTGTATATTTTTCATTGCATAAGACCTGATGTATATTGATATACATTTATTCCTGCACATACAAACATAGGATCTTCTACAAAATATTCCCTCAATGTATCTTCCACCTTGAACCGGATATGCAATTGAAAATGCATACAAGTGCAGAACATTCCCGGGAGTCTTGCGAAAGATTCCACTAATGTATATGCAACCCGATATACATTAAAGCATGCATATAACTCAAAATTTCAACATTTTATGGAAGTCGATTAAGATTTCACAAGCCCGCCAATGCACATTTTGCCTGCAACTTAATTTCAGAATGCTAAACTTAGGTGATCACCACTAGTGGCTCCATTTAGGGACGTACAAATGCAAGACTGCAGTGAGAACCAAGCAACTCCGGGGCAGACCAGACAAAACCCAAAACTCAAAACACGACTGACTATACAGGGCATGTACAAAATATTTACATTTAGTTTACAATGTGCACAGAAGATAACCCTTATAAGAAGTAAAGCTTCAGGAATTGACCATGCACTGGCAATTCCAACAATTCACCACTTAGGGCCTGGAGAAAGTAAGAATCTCCTCCATGAATGTCGCTGATTTGATACGGGCCCACCCACAAGGGCTTAAATTTACCGTGTTTGCCCTTATCCTGGTTCCTTGCATTCCATACAAGAACCAAATCACCTCTCTGAAACTTTCTTTCTGTAGTTCTCTTATCAAACAGATATTTTATGCTTTCTTGTCTTTTGATGTTTGTTTTATGTGCCTCCCTTCTCACTTCATCTAATGCAACCAGCTGATTGATTCTTTCAGTCATTGGGTCTCTGATCTCCTCCATGTTTTCTTGTATGAATTTGTAAACTAGCAAAAAGTTATTTACAAGCAATCTAGCCACTACACCATATACCAATTCAAAAGGAGATCTTCTAGTTGCTTTCTTGACTGTTATTCTGTCAGCCCACAATGACATTTTCAGCTTTGAATCCCAAGCCCTTTTGTTTTTACCTACCATTCTCTTTACAATCTTCATGAGGCTTTTGTTGCTCGACTCAGCCTAACCATTTCCATGTGGGTGATATGGTGATGCATGTAACAAATTAATTCCATAATTACTGCAAAAATCAGTAAATTCACCAGACCTGAAGCACATAGCATTATCTGTAACTAATTTTACCGATACTCCAAATCTAATAATAATATTTTCCAGAATAAAATCCATCACCACCTTGCTGGTAGCTCTTTTGGTCAGGATGACCTCGATCCATTTGGTGAAATAATCAGTGGCAACCAGAATCCAACTGTGCCCTCCACTTGATTTTTCTGAGATTTCCCCTATAAAATCAATTCCCCATTGCTGAAATGGAGCTTCTACACTTACAGTCTTAAGGGGCAATGCACCTCCGTATTTTAGCCTTCCTGAGAACCTTTGGTAAGGATCACACCTTCTTACCACTCTATGTGCATCTGAGAAAAGAGTTGGCCACCAGTAGCTTGCTCTAAGAATTTTGTGGGATGTTGTATAGGTAGCATAGTGTCCACCACATACTCCACCGTGCATGTCACTGAGAATATCTTTGGCCTGATTTTCATCAACACACCTGAGCAACACACCATCATGATTTCTTCAATATAGCTCTCCTTGAACAATGATGTATTTAATAGCCTGTAGCTTCAAAGTCCTTTTCTGACTATCACTGAAGTGGGAAGGACAGTTAAAATTCTGCAAATAGTATATTATGTCCTTATACCATTCAGATTCTAACATATTTATAACTTCATTATGCACTTCATTCACTTGGCATGCCTCTAGATTTGATTGTGTCATTAGCTTTGCTAAACCTTGTCCTCCTACCAATTTTTTGATCTGTATTTCAATGTTGAACTCCTACAGTTTGTTTATCCATCTGCATCTTCTTCCAGTTACCTCCTGCTGAGTAAATATATCTTTGATTGCTGCATGAGGCACATATGCAATTACTTGTGAGCCTACCAAATAGGGCTTGAAGCTCTTGACTGCTCTGACCAATGCATACGCCTACTTCTCCATTATATCATACTTTAATTCAGCAGCCTGCTATGACCTACTAAAGAAAGCTATAGGCTGTTCAAACCCTTCTTCATTTTTTTGCAATAGGCATGCATCAACAGTATGGAAAGAAGCAAATGAAAACAATTGAAATGGCCTAGAAAAATCTGGAGATTTTAAAATAGAAGCCATCTTTATTGCCTCCTTTATGTCTTGAAATGATTTGGTTGCTTCATCTTCCCATTTGACAATTGCATTCTTCTTCAGCATTTTAGAGATCTCCTTGGTGGTCTCTGCAAAATTAGGAACAAATCTCCTAACAAAATTAATCTGTCCAAAGAAGGACTGAACACCTTTTACTGTTTTTGGGATCTGAATTTTGTCAATCACAGGCACCCTTTCAGGATCAATCCTGACTCCATCCTTGGAAACAATGTGTCCAAGCAGTTTTCCTTCTACAACCCCAAAGGCACATTTCTTTGGGTTGAGTGAGATGCCATACTCTAATGCTCTAATAAAAATTTGTTCCAATTGCAAATAGTGTTCTTCTTTCTTTGAAAAGGCAGTTAAGCCATCTTGATACACAACCAAGATTGAATCAATCAATCCTGCAAAAGCCATATCCATGGCCCTTTGAAATGTGGCACCTACATTTGTCAGTCCAAATGGCATCCTAACATATACATATGTTCCCCATGGAGTAGTGAAAGCAGTCTTGAACTGTTCTGACTCATTTACTTTCACTTGATTGTACCCTGAAAATCCATCCATCATGGAGAGAAGCTCACAACCAGTTACCTTCTGCAACATGGCCTCCATGTTTGGCAATGGATAATTGTCTTTCAAAGAAGACACATTTAAATTTCTAAAATCCACACAAAGTCTGATGTCACCATTCTTTTTTTTGACTGGGACAAGGTTAGACACCCAAGTTGAATGTCTGATAGGCATGATTATTCCAGCCTCCCTAAGCTTCATGAGTTTTTCCTGCATTTTAGGAGCTAAAGTTGGGTTGATAGGCCTTTGCTTTTGTCTAAATGGTTTAGCTCTAGGCTTCAAATGGATTTCATGCTGAAATAAATCCTCTCTATAAGCTTTCAGGTCCTCATATGACCAAGCAAACACATGCTTATACTTTCTTAGTAATGCAATCAGCATAGATCTGATATGTGGTTTGAGTTGTTTACCAATGTATACCTTTTTGGGAGCATGAGATGTCCCCAAATTTATCTCTTCTAAATAATTCTTGTTTGTTGGAGATGACTTTGTGACGAGTTGGTCCCTATTGTCAAAAACTCTCTCTAAAGCAACTAGCCCTCTAGGGATTTTATTTGTCTTTAGCCGAATTACTTCCTTTCCTAGGAGAGTTTCTTTCCCATCTACAACTTCTACAAAATTCTGAAAATCCATTTCCTGGTTCTCATATTGATCAATACAATGCAGAAATCTCAGTAAATCTTTATCATCATCAAATACTTGCCAGCTGCATACATTATTTGGCACTGCAGGTCTGAGTTTGACCTCAACATTTGTTACATCTGATAGAGTTACATCATCTGGCCTTATAGCTACATTAGCTAGAAAATCTACTCTGACATTTTTTGCTCTTTCTATCCAATTTATTAAGAAGGCATCAAACAATTCGATTGTATCCCAAACAGCATGCTTATATTGCTTTAACCTCTTATTTTTTGATGCATACTTATCCCTAACTTGGGAAACAAATATCTCTAAATCACCAAATACCTTGAGCATCTTCATTCCATGCTTCAAAGCGACATTCAATCCTAATAACAGAGCCTCATACTCTGCAATATTGTTTGTACAGGCAAACTTCAACAAGAAAGAGAATTTTACCAGATAGAGACAAAAATACAATCCCAGCACCAAAGCCTTCCTTCAAATAAGCTCCATCAAAATACATGGTCTAGAGACCCTGTTGATCAAATTCTTGAATGCACATGTCTCCCTCTTTACTTCTTTAACATCTGAGACAACTCTGAAATTATCACAGTCGGTGTTCACAAAGCATATCTGTTCCTTTGATTCTTGATTCTCCACTGTCTCTGATGATCTTTCCTCTCTGATCAGTTTGGCATTCCTATCATTCATAGGGATCATAGTGTATAACATATCTAATTGCATACTTCCACCAATTAATGTTGCCCATCTTCTTGACAGCAACATGCCATACTATGGCTTGATATCAACAGCTGCTATGTTCATTTTGTAGATCTTTTCAAGATATGTTGCCAGTCTAAAATCGACATCTTTCATAATTATGATGATAGGTACCTCCCTAGCATCCATGGCATAGCACTTCCCACATGCCTTATCTATCTTTAACCCAGCTTGCTGCATGATGGCCAAAGGCATGATGTTTGTGGATGCCCCTGAGTCCAACATACAATTCTTAATCACTTTTCCATTTATGACAAGAGAGACATAAAATGGTTCAACCTGCGAGGGGCATTTTGTCATGGTCATCCCCAAATATACCTCAGGAACTTCATCTTCGTAAATGCACAAGGCCTGTTTCTTGCCCTGAGGTTCATCATTCTGCTTGGCTTGATAGGGTACACCTGAAATCAGGGATACTGCTTTATTTTTGAACTTTTCTACTTTCATTAGTTCCATTAGTGGAATAGAGACTTTTATTTGAGACAAGATCTGAGTGATGTCAAATGGAGCATAATTTTGAATAACAGTTGTAGCTTGCTCCACCATTTTATTTTTATCCTGAGATGATCTAGCTTTAATTTTTATAGCTCCTTGTCTGTCATTGCTGCTCTGAAAATTTTTACTTTGATCCTCAACCTGGGGAACTGTGTTTTCTATTTTTTGAGAATCGTAACCTATTTTTTGCTTAAAACCTTGTTTATTATTGTTCCATTGTTTCTTATGTGTTTCAATCCCCTCACAAAAGTGTTCTCTGGTTGAGGTGAGCTGCCTACCTGAGCTTTACCCCTGAGATTGTAATTACTTTTGACTTGAGCTACTGCTGCAGCTGTGAGGGCTCTAATTTTTTCATCAGAAGGTCTCCTCAAACTACTCAGAAAATTGTGTGAATCCTGAGCATAGGCATAATTGTCCTCTTCATCCTCATCATATGGGAACTGTTGGCAGACCTGAATTTCATTATCTACACTTGCATTAGCATCATGAAAAGAGTATCCTCTGTTTGTAGACAGCATATTGACATTATCATCTTCCATGCAATGCGGCTCATTGCCTTCATCACAGGCGACAGCATTATTATATAGAGACTGAGCAATCATACATTGTGACTGTGAATGAGGCATTTGGCAGATTATACACCATGGGGTGTCATTAACAATATTTATAGCTTTCTTCAAAGGATCATGAGTTTCCTTTGTATTCTGAGCTCTTGGATTTGTATTGCTATGCGGGAGGACGGGTTTACCATCATGCCAATTAGTATGATACAACATACCATGTAATGATGGTCTTCTTTCTTGCCTTTGGTAAACTGGCCTGTCAGGACCTATCCCCTTTTCATTTTTAGCTATTCTATAACTCAGGTCCTTAACAACATTTGTTAATTTATCTATTTTATCTTCAGAAGTAGATGCACTGCCTTGACTATTCTGAGATTTATTATTTGGATTTTGCAGAATTTTCACATCATCTCTTCTATTTGTCTTACCAGACGCTTTTCTGTTATTTTCAATATTTGTTGCAATTTTGAAGGCATCTCTAAGGTTGTGAGGTCCATTGTCTCTTAATCCATAAGTTGTCTTGGCATCAAAAGCATTTATGTACAACACTATGCACATAGGTTCATTAGGCCTCAAGTCCTGTGGCAATTTGTTCAATACCTTCATGAATCTAGCATTGAAATCAACAACTTGTTCATTTGATCCTTTGGCAATGCCAGTAAATTCATTAATGAAGAAACTAGGATCAGTTTTGTCACCATATTATTCCTTGAATATTCTCCTAAATTCATCCCATGATGAAATGCTCCTGTCAAGCACGCCTTTGTACCACTCCTTGGCTTCATCAACTAAAGATTGCATAAATGATTTCATGAAAACATCCTCATGCTCAACCTCGAACTTGTCCATGATATTCTGAAAAGGTTTTAGATGGTCTTCACCTGACACAGTATTATTTCCTAAAAATTTAGGCACTTGTAGCCTCACATGTTTGTCAATAGGATTTGGATAAGTCGGAATGCCATAAAAAATAAGCTGTCTGAATCTGTCTAGCTACATTGGCTGTCTACCAAATTGGTTAGCATTGGCATTTCTATTTGCATTTTGTCTTTGATCATTATGCTAATCCTAGACCTCATTCCTTTGCTGATTTCTCTGCACATTTGTGTTTTCAAGGGTAGGAATTGAATCATTCTGAGCAACTCTCAGAGCTTGCACTTTCTTTCTCATGTCATCTCTGATTTTCACTACTTGCAGATATTCTAATTCTGCCCTTAAGCTCTTAATTTCATCGGCTAGTTCCTCCTCTCTAGGCATAGAAGAGGACGGTTTTATCACATTCTGATCATCATTATCATCATCCCTTAGGGATTCAGCTTCTTCAAATCTATCAGGGGAGTCGTGGAAAGGGCGTTCTTGAAACACTTCTGACCTTATTCTCAATCCACCACCCTGCTGTCTCTGATACACATTCTAAATTTTAGCCTCAATGTTTGAAAAAAAAGGTACTATTTGCTCTGAAGATCCTGGATTGTCCTGAATAGATTCATTTTTCCTGGGGCTAGGAGAACCATCTTGACTGGCTCGAACAGTCCCCTTTTTCCTATACATCATTTTTGTGGGTAACTCTTCAAACAAAGTATTACGCTGGGATCTTCTCCCTTGCATACAAATTTTTACTTTACCAATTGGGAGATTGGTTCGGAGTCACCACCTATTACTAGGAATTGTTTTCTTTTGGAATTAGGATTCTTTTACAAGTATTCCATAGTAGAGTCACCAAAATCTGTTGGTGACTCGGATGGGCACACAGATACATTTCTTTTTTTAGCAATTCTTCCCCAGCGGAGTCGCCAAAATCTATTGGTTATTTTCCCAGACTGGATGGTTATTCCCAGTAATCCCTACAAAATAGCCATCATTGATCAATAGGATTCCCGGGCCAGGGGCCAACAGTATAGGAGATAGACCCTATAAATATCTCTTCTTCTTTAGGCTCTGCAGAACCAAGGGGGGTATTCCCTATTCAACATCTATAAAATGCATCTATGTATTTGTTGGGATGTTGACACAAAGCAGATAAATCCTCTATTAAGTAGACCAAAACTGTGAGATAAGTGCAAAGGGGCTAGCTTTGGGCCTATGTTTAGTTGTAGACAGAGGATTTCGGTCTTAAAACTATTTCTAAAGTCCTAAAAGGTTTGTTTATGAAGTTTGAGTTTGATTTATATTTGGATGCAAAACTAGGACCTAGAGTGTAACCTCAATGCAAGGCTAGATTGGTGCCTATCCAGGGCTCGGAGTCAATAGACATACACATGTGAATGGTTAGCATAAACTTATATCAAAGACTGGGTATCAAGGGGATTTTATTATATCTGCCTTACAGATATCTCCCAAAACAGAGTGTTTAGTCATTCATACTTAAATGAATCCCTGCTGCAACATATTTTCTTAATGATTAATCTGAAACTTTTAATTTGTCCCTTGAACAAAGGTAGGAGATTAAACATTCAATACAGAAAATCCTTATTCCTAAATCATAAATAACCCTTAGTTATTTAGACTCAGAAGAAAATACAGCCACAACTTGGAGACAAATGATTAAACACATGCAATCAGTGCATTTCTCATATAAAATAGCATGAAACCAGTTAAATTATGCATGAAACACACAACATGAGACTCATAAACTCACAGAACTTTTAGGACAGGGCCACCAACTAAGTTGTATTGTATCACAAAGCCAGAAGTTTGTCCAGTTTTGAACAACCAAAAATGAGTAACACAGTCCTCCTTATACAACAAGGAAGTGTACTCAACACATTAATTACAAGGCAAATCAAAAATTTGGCAGATATAATGCATGATCAGATTGGCACTCAAAATAATTAATGCAGTAGAGGACAAAACGGGAAGAAGCAAGAGAAGGGCAAGAAATGGTTGAGCTCAAGCCCTGTGCCGTCGCTGGAAGACTCCCCGTCATAAATCGGGTACTTGACCATTCAATCACTAGCCCATGCTTGTCCGCAATCCTGCCATAATGGCTCAACCACCGGCAGCTTCTTCTGGAATGCAGCAACGGACACATCTGAAGTTTTTCCCGCTAAAAAATGGGCCGCAGACAAAGAAAACCATCACTCCAGCAAAATTAAAACACAGCCGTCGATCATCTCCCCATCACTGAGATCTGCAGCTCAAAACACCTTTGAAAAGTCACGAACCAATGATATCGTGCCACGTAGGCACCTTGATCCTCCATCGCTGACTCTCTGCCTTCACCATTTTGCCATTTTTGCCCTTGTATATGCAAAAAACATGTGCATATACAACTACCACTGTTCACCTTTCGAAAATCCTTTGTATATGCAAAATGCATATACATGCAACAGTTTAATATACAAGGCAAACCTGAAACTTTTATGCATCAGAATGTACCTCCTTTTGAAGTCCGGCTTGTATCTCCTTTTGAAGTCCGGCTTGTATCTCCTTCATTTGCATCTTTGCTTTGTATATCGCATATACAAACGCGATATACAACCCGCGGACCTGAAAATCTATCTATTGCAGCTTGATTTCCTCTTCAGGTCCAAAATGTATATCCTCTTTTTGTATATCGGCCTGTATATGCAAACATACAAATCCCCTAACATACAAGCAAGGAATCTTTTAGGATATGCTATATAGATTCCCTCTTGTATGTCACCAATGTATGTCAAAAATACTTTCAACCTTGTATCTGCCTCTCCTGTATGCCGAATATACAAACCTGTTTGTATATGCCTGCGGGCCCTACCACATGTATCTCCCACTGCCACTGTAGCAAATGTATATTTGTTTGTATGTCAAATATACAAACACAAATATACAAACCCCATCATACAACTACAGAATCTGCGAAAGAATATTTGATGAATGCATACTTTCCTTGTATCTTTCAACGCCTGCATGTTGACTTGTATGTTAGAGATACATTCACCCTTGTACATTTTTCATTGTATGTGCTAGCGATGAACCTTTACACTGTAGCAGATGTATATCGAGTCTCCTTGTATATTTTTCATTGCATAAGACCCGATGTATATTGACATACATTTATTCCTGCACATACAAACACAAGATCTTCCTACAAAATATTCCCTCAATGTATCTTCCACCTTGAACCCGATATGCAATTGAAAATGCATACAAGTGCAAAATATTCCCAGGAGTCTTGCGAAAGATTCCACTAATGTATATGCAACCCGATATACATTAAAACATGCATATAACTCAAATTTTCAACATTTTACGGAAGCCAATTAAGATTTCACAAGCCCACCTTTGCCTGCAACTTAATTTCAGAACGCTAAACTTAGGTGATCACCACCACACCTTTTCTTCAGTTGTGTTTGGGTAAAATTTCGGCTACCCACATCTATTGTGAATGATTACAACCCAATATTTGTTAGCACATTTTTCAATCTTTGTGGGAGAGATTGGATACATAATTTAATTGGTCCACAATATTTCATTTCTAAATAGATAGTCAAATAGAGGTGGTTAATTGCACACTTCTGCACTTATTGTGCACCTTCAAATATGCATATATGTGTACTTTGGATGACAACCTACTATACATCTAGCATGCCTACAATAGAGCTTTACATAGTTCTACAAGTATAGTCCTTTTTAGACATGTCCTAAGATTTAGTTTGCAACAACCCCTTGACATATCCTAATGCATACCACCATATTTGGATTCACACACATGAGAATGAGAAGTAAGTAAAGCATATAAATTTTTGCAACACATTCACAGAGTTCATCAATAGATTTAGAAGATTCTATCAAACTAGAAATAGAATTACAAAGATTACCATGACACACATCACACACCTCACTCTTTCAATTTTGATGACAAACTTTAGTTACATATTTAGAAGAAACATTTCAAAGTTCCAAATAGGAAGATTAAGCCTCTATGATATGGTTCATAGACCATTTTTGTGATAATACATTTTTTTCTCAATCTCACATAATACCTAGGATGACACCTAATATTCAATATGGAACTCCTCAAACCATCACAATTATAAATGACTAAATAATCAGTCACAGAAATAAAAATTAGACAATAGGATATTAAAGTGGGTAATTAAAAAATATGGGTGCCAAAAATGAAATTGATTTCTTTCACCAACACCGTACTCGTGTTAGGGTTTATTTGTTGTTTTATTCTTTGTATGTGTGTGTTTGTGATGGAACAAACAAAAATCCCCCTTCCATTATGTTATGATGGATGTCCATACCTTGTTCCAAAGCTCCCATTTTGGCACAGGTAGGGAGGATGCTGGCAAAGGTTGTCAAATTTGGATTTACACTTGCTAAAATATAAAGAGGGCTTTCCGTTGTAGCTAAGGAAGCCACGGCTACGTCTAAAATCTCTCCGAGTTCGAAACTCTAGACTTAATCATGCAAACACTAGACCTTAATTTGAAGCACGTTTTATCTGAATCTGAGAAATTTGAGGAACTTCCTAAAAACACAGGAGAGGACTTTAAAGCTGCTTTGTAGTGTGAGAATTTTGAAAGGTATGTAAACATCCTTACCCTCTTTATATTTTAGTAGTCTGTGCATTTGCTTGAAAGTTTCTAAAGCCTTTTCAAAAAATCCATTTTGTGCATATCCCACAATCATTGCATTCCATGAGATGATATCTCTTTGTGCCTGTTGGTTTTTTCCCAGACTGGGTGCTTACTCCCAGATTTCCCTACAAGGTAGCCATCAATGATCAACAGGATCTCTGGGCCAGGGGCCAACAGTGTAGGAGATAGACTCTATATTTTATCTCCTCTTCTTCTTCAGGCTCTGCGAAACCTAGGGGAGTATTCCCTACTCAACATCCATGAGGATATGCATACAAAGGCTAGGATGCTGACAGAAAGCAGATAAGTCTTCCTGTAAGTAGACCAAAACTGAAAGATAAGAGCAAAGGGGCTAGCTTTGGGCCTATTTGCAGTTGTAGACAGAGGATTGAGGATCCTAAAACTAATTCTACTGTCCTAATGGTTGTTTTAGATTTTGATTTTGATTTTGAATTTGGATGCAAAGCTGGACATGGTATATAACACTAATACAAAGCAAGATTGGTGCCTATCCAGGGCTTGGAGTCAGTAGACATACACCTGTGAATGATCAACATGAACAACTAAAACTGGATTTCAGGGGGATACATATGATATCTGCCTTACAGATATCTCCCAATATAAAGTGTTAAGCTATCTATACTTATGGCATCCCTATTGCAGTATACCCTTCCCAATATTTAATCTGAGAACAATTTAATCTACCCCTTGAGCAGAAGTTAAGAGATCAAACATTCAACACAGGAATTCTATGTTCTAGAGTCTCAGACATTCCTTAAATATCCAGACTCAGAAGAAAGACACATGCAATACTGGAGACAGAATTAATAAAAACACATGCTAACATAGCATTTCTCATATAAGATTAACCATGAAATCAGTGGATTCATGCAAAAAACATACAACAGGAGATACATAAACTCACAAGTTTTTATGGATAGAGCAGCCAAAACCAACTGTATTGTATCACAGAGCCAAATTTTCAACTTTCAACAACCACAGAATGAGTGACACAATCTACTTAAAACAGCCAGAAAGTGTACTCACAGAAATTAATTACATGATGGACATAAAAAAAAATGTCAGATACAATCCATGAGAAATGGCGCTCAGAATTTATTGCTGCAATAGACAGGAGAGTAGACAAGGGTAGCCTCGAGCCCTGTGCTGCCATCTGGGGTCTTCATGCCAAAAATCAGGTACATGACTGTTCAACAACTCGTCCATGCCTCAGCACAGTCGCCATTGATGGCTCAACCACCCGCAGCCATCAAAAAAATAGTCACAACATTCAAAATGGAGCTTCCCGCCAAAATGTACTTCACCGTAGGTTCAAATATCCAGGGAAATTAATCCCACATGCATGGTGCGGAGACCCCTCTACACTTTAAAAGCATAGCCGCATGTATACCAAATGTCGAGCGCTTTTGCCGCGCTCGACCCACGATCCTTCTCCAAAGCCCATCACCCAGACCTAAGCCATCGACCAAGCCCATAAATCTCCTGCTGACCTCATGTGTTACACCAATGAAGCCATCGCAATCCCTTGTCGGCCAGACATAGACTATCGGCCAACCCAATGAAAGCTCTCACCGACCTTAATAGTCTCACCGATCTCAATACTACACTCCCCTTCATCAGCCAGAGATGAACCATCGGGCCAACCCTCCAGACCTTTGCTGATAGTATGAGTCTCTCCGATGACTAGCTCGCACCCCGTTAGTGGTTAACACTCTACCACCATCGGCTAGATCAATACCGTCGGCCAAGCAAAAAATCCATCTGCTGATAGACCAAACTCTCACTGATACATCAACAATCTAGGCTTTGCCCCTTCGTCGGTGAGACCCTCCACTGTCGGCCCAACGCAATCCATCCTTGCCGACAATACAAGTCACGCCAAAACAACACACACGTCACCGAGACACAGAACATTGTCATCCCGACACCAGCTCCACACCCCAAGGTCTTCAGCGAGACCACCATCCCTCGAAACAACAAGAAAATCCTTGGCCGATAGCACAAGTCCTGCCGATGACCACCTTGAACATCCCTCATCGGCCAGACAACGAACAGTCGGCCCAACATGAAACTGCTTCACCGATGATGAGCGCCACAGCGATGCCTACTCAAATCCCTTGTCGGTGAGACCCACGCTGATGACATCTCATCGGCCAAACATTGCATATCGGCAACCCAAGAAAATACTTCGTCGATAGCCAAAGTGTTGGCGATGACCTTCCAAAAATCTCGTCGGTATGACCAACCCGATGAACCCGTTGAATTGATGAACCGGTTCAACCCGATGGTTCAACGGCGAGGTTCAACATTGAGGTTCGCCGGCAGGGTTCAAAACCTCAAAAACAATACTCCATCACTGTCGGCCAAGTACCTCGAAATCGACCCGATACACAAAAAACCTCAGCCAAGAGCAAAATCACAAAGCCTTGAACCGTTGAACCATGAACCAAAAGGGTTCAATGCGGTGGTTCAATGCGATGGTTCAATCATAATCTAAGCACTCAAAAAGAAGTTTCGCCGATAGACAAAGTCATAGCGATGAACAAAAAGACTTAGGGCTTAAAAAGAAAAAACCCTCCAACATCAGCGTTTAATTCCAGACCAAAATGAGTGCCAACACTAGCTCCGAATGGGGATGTGCAGGTGCAAAACTGCAGCAAGAACCAGATCTCCGGGCAGACCAGGCAAAAACTGAAAAAGCATGAACTATACAAGGCATTTACAATATATACATATTTTTACACATGTGCACAGAGATGGGCCATCATGCAAAATAAAACTTGAGGAACTGACCATGCACAGGAAATTCCAAAGCTTCACCATCTAGGGCCTGGAGGAAATAAGAGTCCTCCCCATGAGTACTACAAATCTGATATGGGCCCATCCATAAGGGTTCAAACTTACCATGTTTACCCTTGCCCTAAATTTTTGCATCCCAGATGAGCACCAGATCATTGATTTGGAACTCCCTTTTAGTAGCTCTCCTGTTAAACAAATGTTTCACATCTTGTTGCCTCTTGAGGTTGATCTGGTGGGCTTTCCTTCTATTCTCATCCAGTGCAACTAGCTGATTCACTCTTTCTGTCATGGAATCTTCAATCTCCTCATCATTTTCTTGGATGAATTTGTAAACTAGTAAGAGATTGCTTATGGGCAATCTGGTTGATGCACCATATACTATTTCAAAGGGTGACATCCCAATAGCCTTTTTTACTGTCACCCTGTCAGCCCATATTGCTAACTTCAATTTTGAGTCCCAAGCTCTCTTGTTCTTGTCCAATATTCTCTTGATAATTTTCATGATGCTTTTATTGCTTGATTCTACTTGACCATTTCCTTGTGGGTGGTATGGTGATGCATATGATAGATTTATCCCATACCTGTTGCAAAAATAAACAAATTCACCTGATCTGAAGCACATAGCATTATCAGTGACTATCTTGAATGGCACTCCAAACCTAATGATAACATTTTCCAGTATGAAATCCATTACCACCTTACTTGTAGCTTTCTTAGTTGGAATGGCCTCAATCCATTTGGTAAAGTAATCATTTGCCACCAAAATCCAACTGTGTCCCCCACTTGACTTGTCTGCAATTTCCCCTATGAAGTCAATTCCCCATTGCTGAAATGGAGCATCCACAGTTACAGTTTTGAGGGGTAAAGCACCATCATATCTCAACTTTCTTAAGAATCTCTGGCAAGGGTCACACTTCCTCACTAACCTTTGTGCATCTGAAAAGGGAGTGGGCCACCAATATCCTGCTCTGAGAATCTTATAAGCTATTGTTTAGGCAGTATAATGTCCACTGCACAATCCCTTATGCATGTCAATCAAAACATTGTTAGCTACATCCTCATCCACACACCTCAACAGCACACCATCAGGGTTTTTCCAGTATATCTCACCTTGAACAATAACATACCTGATTGCATGTAACTTTAAAGTCTTCTTTTGGCTGTCACTGAAATGGGAAGGACAATTCAGATTTTGCAAGTAGTATATAATATCCTCGTACCATTCAGATCTTGATACATTTACATTCTCATTTTGGACTACATTGACTTGGCATGCTTCCAAGTTTGATTGTGCCACCATCTTGGCTAACCCTTGTCCTCTTACCAACTTGGTAATTTGTATGTCTATGTTGAACTCTTGCAGTTTGTTTATCCATCTGCACCTTCTTCCAGTCACCTCCTATTGAGTGAATATGTCTTTGACTGCTGCATGGGGTACATATGCAATTATATGTGATCCTACCAGGTATGGCTTGAAACTTTTGATGGCTCTGACTAGTGCATATGCCTATTTTTCCATGATATCATATTTCAACTCAGAAGCCTGCAAGGACATACTGAAAAAAGCTATGGGTTGTTCAAAACCATCCTCATTTTTCTGTAACAAACATGCAGCAACAGTGTGAAAGGAAGCAAATGAAAACACTTGGAATGGCCTAGAAAAATCAGGAGATTTAAGAACAGGGGCCATCTTGATTGCCTCTTTGATACTCTGAAATGATTCAATTGCTTCACTTTCCCAGTGGACAGTTGCATCCTTCTTCATCATCTTGGAAATGTTCCTTGTGGTTTCTACAAAGTTGGGAACAAATCTCCTAACAAAATTTATCTATCCAAAGAAGGATTGAACTCCTTTTACAGTTTTTGGCATTTGAATTATGTCAATAGCAGCCACTCTCTCTGGATCTACACTAACTCCATCCTTGGAAACAATGTGCCCTAGGATTTTTCCTTCAACTACCCCAAAGGCACACTTCTTTGGATTTAAAGAAATACCATATTCTAGTGCTCTTATGAAAATCTGCTCTAGATGCAAACAATGTTGCTCCTCCTTCTTTGAATATGCAGTCAAGTCATCTTGATATATAGCCAGGATTGAGTCAATCAACCCTACAAAAGCAACACACATTGCTCTTTGAAATGTAGCACCTGCATTTGTTAGTCCGAATGGCATTCTAACATACACATAAGTTCCCCATGGAGTGGTGAAGGCAGTCTTGTACTGTTCTGATTCCTTTACCTTCACCTGATTATAACCTAAAAATCCATCCATCATGGATAAGAGTTCACAACCAGTCACTCTCTGTAACATAGCTTCCATATTAGGCAGTGGATAATTATCCTTTAAAGAGGATACATTCAAGTTCCTAAAGTCAACACAAAGCCTAATATCACCATTCTTTTTTCTTACTGGGACAAGGTTAGACACCCAAGTTGAATGTCTGATTGGCACAATTATTCCAACTTCCCTAAGCTTTTTGAGTTTTTCTTGCATCTTTGGAGCTAAGGTAGGATTAATAGGTCTTTGCCTCTGTCTAAATGGCTTAGCTCCAGGCTTCAATGGGATCTCATGCTGGAATAGATCTTCCCTATAGGCTTTTAGGTCCTCATATGACCAAGCAAAAACATGTTTATACCTTTTTAGTAATGCAATCAGCATACTCCTAATGTGTGGTTTGAGCTGCTTACCAATGTATACTTTCTTAGGGGCCTGAGATGTCCCCAAATTTATCTCTTCTAAATCTTCTTTGTTTGTGGGAGATGTCTTTGTGACCAATTGGTCTCTACTGTCAAAAGCTCTTTCCAAAGCTACTAACCCTCTAGGGATTTTATTAGTTTTCAATTGAATTATCTCTTTTCCCACAAGAGTTTCTTTTCGATCTATAGTTTCTACAAAAGCTTGGAAATCAATTTCTTAATTCTCATATTCATCTATGCAGTGCAAAAATTTTAACAAGTCCCTATCATCATTAAACACTTGCCAACTGCATATGTTCTCTGGTACTGCAGGCCTGATTTTAACTTCTACATTTGTAACATTTGACAAAGTGATGTCATCTGGCCTTATTGCAACATTAGCTAAGAAATCAGCCATAACATTTTTTGATCTCTCTACCCAGCCTATTGAAAATGCATCAAATAGTTCAATGGTATCCCAAACAGCATGCTTGTATTGTTTCAATCTTTTGTTTTTTGAAGCATACCTATCTCTAATTTGGGATACAATCAACTCAGAATCACCAAATACTCTTAGCATTTTGATTCCATTTTTGAGAGCTATATTTAGGCCTAAGAGTAAAGCCTCATATTCTGCAATGTTGTTTGTGCAAACAAACCTCAGCAAGAAAGAGAATTTGAGGAGCTTACCATTTGGAGACAGGAAAACAACTCCAGCTCCAGAGCCTTCTTTTGCACAAGCTCCATCAAAATACATGGTCCATAAACCTTGCTGGTCTAGCTCTTTAATGCAGACATTTTTCTCTTTATCTTCTCTATCATCTGAGACAACCTTGAAGTTATCACAGTCAGTGTTTACAAAGCATATCTGTTCCTCTGCTTCTTGTTCTTCCACTGTCTCTGATGATCTTTGTTCTCTGATTAGCTTAACATCCCTGTCATTCATTGGAATCATGGCATATGACAAGTCTAGCTGCATACTTCCACCAATTAGTGCTGCCCATCTTCTTGATAGCAACATACCATACTGTGGCTTGATGTCAACCACTGTTACATTCATTTTATATCTTTTTTCAGGAAATGCTACTAGTTTGAAATCTACATCCTTCATGATTCCAATAACTAGTACCTCTCTGGCATCCATAGCATAACATTTTCCACATGCCTTGTCAATTTCCAATCCAGCTTATTGCATGATGGCTAAAGGCATGATATTTGTAGATGCTCCAGAGTCAAGCATACAATTTCTGATTATTTTTCCATTTATAACCAGGGATACATAAAATGGTTCCACTTGTGAAGGGCACTTTGTCATAGTCACTCCTAAATAAACCTCAGGAGCCTCATCTTCTTCATTGCACATGACATGCTTCTCACCCTAGATCTGAACATTTTGTTTAGCTTGAAAAGGCACCCCTGAAATTAGGGATACTGTCCTATTCTTGATCTCTTCCACCTTCATCAGTTCCATAAGCGGAACAGAGACCTTTACCTGGGAGAGGATTTGAGCTATATCAAATAGAGCATAATTTTTTATAACAGTTGTAGCTTGCTCCACAGTCTTTTTTTATCCTGAACTGATTTAGCTTTTACTTTCATAGTTCCCTAATCATCATTCTTGTCTTGGGAACCTCTACTTTGATCTTCAACCTGGGGGATTCTATTTTCTGGTCCTTGAGATTCATGACCTGTTATATATCTAAAATTCTATTTGTTATTACCCCACTGCCTTTTTTGCGGTTCAGTCCCCTTATGACCATGCACTGGCTGATCTGCAGAAATACCTTCTGGCTGATGTGGGCTGCTTATTTGAGCTTTACCTTTGAGATTGTAGTTACTCTTGACTTGGGCCACTGCTGTAGCTGTGAGGGCCCTAATTTCCTCATCAGAAGGTCATTGTAAGTTACTCAGAAAATTGTGTGAGCTTTGAGCATACACATAGCTTTCTCCATTATCTTCATCATAAAAATCCTATTGACAGGCCTGAATTCCATTATCTGTATTCTCATCAGCATCATAAAAAGGGTATCCATTGCTTATGGACATCATATTAACATCATTATCTTGCACATAATGTGGCTCATTGCATTCATTACAAGATGCAACATTATCATACAAGGACTGAGCAATCATACACTGTGACTGTGAATGTGGCATCTGACAAATTACACACCATGGAGTATCATCAACAATATTTATAGCTTTCTATAGAGGATCGAGAGTTTCTTTGACATGTTGAGTTCTCTGATTTGTGTTGTTATGTGGGAATATAGGCTTACCATTATGCCAATTGGTATTATAAGGCATATCATGCAATGATGGTCTCTTTTCCTGCCTTTGGTAGACTTTCCTATCAGGACCTATCCCTTTTTCACTTCTAGCTAGTCTATAGCTTAGGTCCTTAACAACATTTGCCAATTTGTCTATCTTATCTTCAGGGGCAGATGTATTACCTTGAGTGTTCTGAGGCTTGTTTGGATTCTACAAAATTTTCATATCATCCCTTCTGTTTGTCTTGCCTGATGCTTTCCTGTTGTTCTCAATATTTACTGCAATTCTGAAAGCATCCCTGATAGTAGCAGGACTTTTATCTCTTAATCCATATGCAGTTTTTGCATCAAAGGCATTGATATACAATATTATGCACATTGGTTCATTTGGCCTCATGTGATGTGGCAATTTGTTTAACACTTTAGTAAATCTTGCATTGAAATCTGCAACCTGCTCATTTGACCCTTTAGTGATACTGGTAAACTCATTTACAAAAAAGCTAGGGTCAGTTTTGTCACCATACTGCTCCTTGAACATCCTTTTAAAATCATCCCATGATGAAATACTCCGGTCAGGCAGATTCTTGTACCATTCTCTTGCCTCATCTACTAAAGATTGCATGAATGACTTCATAAAAACATCCTCATGTTCAACCTCAAAGTTATCCATGACATTTTGAAAAGCTTTTAGATGATCTTCTCCTGACACAGTGTTGTTTCCTGAAAATTTAGGCACTTGCAGCCTTAGATGCTTGTCAATGGGGTTAGGATACCCAAGAATACCATCAAACACCAGCTGTCTGAATCTATCTAGTTGCATGGGCTATCTGTCAAACTGATTAGCATTAATGTTTCTGTTTTCATTCTGGTTTCTTACATTGTTCAGTGGTATCCTAGCATCATTCACATTTTGTCTTTGATCATTATGCTGATGTTGCACTTCATTTCTTTGTTGATGTCTCTATACATTTGCATTCTCAAGGGTAGGAATTAAATCATTTTGGGCAGTCCTTAAAGCTTGCACTTTCTGCCTCATGTCATCTCTGATTTTCATGGCTTGTAGATATTCTAGTTCTACTCTCAGATTTATGATTTCTTCAGCTAATTGTTCTTCTTTAGGCATAGAGCTAGACGGTCTCATACCATTCTAGTCATCATCTTCATCATCCCTCAGAGACTATGCCTCTTCAAACCTTTCACTAGGGTCTAGAAATGGGCATTCTTGGAACACCTCTAACCTCATTCTCATGCTACCACCCTGTTGCCTCTCATATGTACCCTGAATATTAGCTTCTGCATTTGAAAAGTAAGGCACATGCTGTCCTGATGGCCTAAGGTTATCTTGCATATCATCACTTTTTCTGGGGGAACCCTCATGACTGACTAAGACAGCTCCCTTTCTTCTGTACATCATTCTTCTTGTTACTGGTAACTCTTCAAATAGAGGATTTTGTTGGGATCTTCTCCCCTGCATATAAATTTTAGTTTGACCGGTTGGGAGATTACTTCGGAGTCGCCACCTATTACTAGGAACTGTTTTCTTTTGTAAATTAGGGTTCTTTCACAAATGTCCCCAGCGGAGTCGCCAATTGGTGTTGGTTTTTCCCCAGACTAGATGCTTACTCCCAGATTTCCCTACAAGGTAGCCATCAATGATTAACATGATCTCTGGGCCAGGGGCCAACAGTGTAGGAGATAGACTCTATATTTTATCTCCTCTTCTTCTTCAGGCTCTGCGAAACCTAGGGGGGTATTCCCTACTCAACATCCATGAGGATATGCACACAAAGGCTGGGATGCTGACAGAAAGCATATAAGTCCTCCTATAAGTAGACCAAAACTGAAAGATAAGAGCAAAGGGGCTAACTTTGGGCCTATTTGCAGTTGTAGACAAAGGACTGAGGATCCTAAAACTAATTCTACTATCCTAATGGTTGTTTTAGATCTAGATTTAGATTTTGAATTTGGATGCAAAGCTGGACATGGTATATAACACTAATACAAAGCAAGATTGGTGCCTATCCAAGGCTTGGAGTCAGTAGACATACACCTGTGAATGATCAGCATGAACAACTAAAACTGGATTTCAGGAGGATACATATGATATCTGCCTTACAGATATCTCCCAATATAAAGTGTTAAGCTATCTATACTTATGACATCCCTATTGCAGTATACCCTTCCCAATATTTAATCTGAGAACAATTTAATCTACCCCTTGAGCAGAAGTTAAGAGATCAAACATTCAACACAGGAATTCTATGTTCTAGAGTCTCAGACATTCCTTAAATATCCAGACTCAGAAGAAAGACACATGCAATACTGGAGACAGAATTAACAAAAACACATGCTAACATAGCATTTCTCATATAAGATTAACCATGAAATCAGTGGATTCATGCAAAAAACATACAACAGGAGATACATAAACTCACAAGTTTTTATGGATAGAGCAGCCAAAACCAACTGTATTGTATCACAGAGCCAAATGTTCAACTTTCAACAACCACAGAATGAGTGACACAATCTGCTTAAACAGCCAGAAAGTGTACTCACAGAAATTAATTACATGATGGACATTAAAAAAATGTCAGATACAGTCCATGTGAAATGGCGCTCAGAATTTATTGTTGCAATAGACAGGAGAGTAGACAAGGGTAGCCTCGAGCCCTGTGCTGTCATCTGGGGTCTTCATGCCAAAAATCAGGTACATGACTGTTCAACAACTTGCCCACGCCTTAGCACAGTCGCCATTGATGGCTCAACCACCCGCAGCCATCGAAAAAATAGTCACAGCATTCAAAATGGAGCTTCCCGCCAAAACGTGCTTCACCGTAGGTTCAAATATCCAGGGAAATTAATCCCACATGCATGGTGCGGAGACCCCTCTACACTTTAAAAGCATAGCTGCATGTATACCAAATGTCGAGCGCTTTTGCCGCGCTCGACCCACGATCCTTCTCCAAAGCCCATCGCCCAGACCTAAGCCATCGACCAACCCCATCAATCTCCTGCCGACCTCATGTGTTACACCGATGAAGCCATCGCAATCCCCTATCGGCCAGAGATGAACCATCGGGCCAACCTCCAGACCTTTGCCAATAGTATGAGTCTCTCCGATGACCAGCTCGCACCCCGTTAGTGGTTAACACTCTACCACCATCGGCTAGACCAATACCATCGGCCAAGCAAAAAATCCCTCTGCCGATAGACCAAACTCTCACCGATACATCAACAATCTAGGCTTTGCACCCTTCGTCGGTGAGACCCTCCACTGTCGGCCCAACGCAATCCATCCTTGCTGACAATACAAGTCACGCTGAAACAACACACACATTGCCGAGACACAGAACATTGTCATCCCGACACCAGCTCCACACCCCTAGGTCTTCGGTGAGACCACCATCCCTCGAAACAACAAGAAAATCCTTGGCTGATAGCACAAGTCTTGTCGATGACCACCTTGAACATCCCTCATCGGCCAGACAACCAATAGTTAGCCCAACATGAAACTTCTTCGCCGATGATGAGAGCCACACCGATGCCTACTCAAATCCCTTGTCGGTGAGACCCATGCCGATGACATCTCATCGGCCAAACATTGCATATCGGCAACCCAAGAAAATACTTCACCGATAGCCAAAGTGTTGGCGATGACCTTCCAAAACTCTCGTTGGTATGACTAACCCGATGAACCCGTTGAACCGATGAACCGGTTCAACCCGATGGTTCAACGGCGAGGTTCAACATTGAGGTTCGTCGGCGGGGTTCAAAACCTCAAAAACAATACTCCATCACTGTCGGCCAAGTACCTCGAAATCGATCCGATACACAAAAAACCTCGGCCAAGAGCAAAATCACAAAGCCTTGAACCGTTGAACCATGAACCAAAAGGGTTCAATGCGATGGTTCAATGCGATGGTTCAACCATAATTTGAGCACTCAAAAAGAAGTTTCGCCGATAGACAAAGTCACAGCGATGAACAAAAAGACTTAGGGCTTAAAAAGAAAAAACCCTCCAACATCAGCATTCAATTCCAGACCAAAATGAGTGCCAACAGTGCCTACTAAAAGACAGAGTGATAAAATCCATCATTTTTTTCAATGAAAACATGTTTCGGGTTGTATATTTCTAGGCAGAATCTCATGATCGCAATTTGCATCCCATATAAAAGAGGAGACTGACTAGTGAATGGGGTAGAATCAAGAGATAAGCTATTCTACTTAGGAAATGGAAATTTATTTGCCCTCATCCTCCAGCTTTTCATAAGCGAAAATAATCCGGACCATTCCCCACAATTCAACATGGCATCCTGTGATTCCTTGCTGTGTAAAAATAGAAAGACAGTACCCTTCCCCTACCCAGCCAATACCCAACTTGAAGAACATCTTAGAGGTGATAGCTCTATCTTGGTAGTCAGTGTTGGTGGGCATTTGCAATTCTATGGATGACTTTATCAACACAACACTGGACACGCCGCTCAGGCCAGCCATCGATCCCATCCACTTTTGCATCACCCGCTCTCCCGCAAGCACTTCAAGTCATGCCTGCGAGAGAATGGGTGATGCATTTATTTGAGGCATTCTATCAAATAGTTCACGTGCCTTGTCTATGCTTCCACATTTTGCATACATGTCTATCAGAGCAGTTGCAACTACAACATCTGACAAAATTCCTCTATCATTTATGCTTTGACAGATGTCCATACCCTGTTGCAAGGCTCCCATTTGTAACAGGCTGGGAGGATGTTGGCAAAGGTTGTAAAGTCTGGCTTTACGCCTGCCAATTGCATTTGCTTGAAAGTTTCTAAAGCCTTTTCAACAAATCCATTTTGTAATATCCTACAATCAGGGCATTCCATGAGAGCACGTTTCTTTAAGGCATTCTGTCAAACAGTTCACGTGCCTTGTCTATGCTTCCACGTTTTGCATACATGTCTAACAGGGTAGTTGCAACTACAACATCTGACAAAATTCCTCTATCCTTTATGTTTTGATGGATGTCCATACCCTATTCCAAAGCTCCCATTTTGACATAGGCAGGGAGGATGCTGGCAAAGGTTGTGGAATTTGGCTTTACACCAGTTAATTGCATTTGCTTTAAAATTTCTAAAGCCTTTTCAACAAATCCATTTTGTGCATATCTTTCTCAATCTATTATCATGATCATTAATCCTCTAGTTTGACTGCATAGCTAATACTGTAGGAACGAGCTTTATTGAATAGGTTTTATTGTCATTCCAATGAGTAGTAGTTTATATGATGCAATTAACATACATCACACACCAGAAATATTTAGAATTTATTAATGGAGCACTTTGGGATGTGCTCTATTTTAATGCATTTTGTTTTAATATGTATTACTATTTATATTACCCTCGTTAATTCTCTAATTTAAGTCTTAGCTAATGGTGTGGCAACAAGCTTTATGGAAAAGGTTTTCTTTTCATTCCATCTAGAAGCAACAACTAGCTATTGTCTTTTATCTACAGAAGGCTTCAAATTGACACATCTTGCACATTGTAAGTTGTATCATTGAGCTAATGTTGATTTTTTTCAAATTACATTATATGATCCTAGGATAATGAAGGTATGGTATGATTACAAGTGTAGGCTTTTAGTTCAATTGTGCTTTGACACATATAGCCCTTATATTGTTGTCTGTGAGAGATTTGAACATACATGCCATAAATCTATTATTACAAATCTCTAGAATACATTATTTGGATCCATTCAAAATTTGTACTCAGCTGTTGTCTAGACGGTTATTTGGCAGTACCTGATGTTGATTAATCACGACAAGCTGGATCCTTAAACCTTTCGAATTGCAATGAAGTTTGGTAGTGTGGGTCTTTGAGATTTGTAGCTATTGTAAGTAATAAAACCACCACTCCTAGGATAGATATTAAGCTAATGGAGCTTATGTTAAGACACATTTTCTATTCAATTAACTGGTTGTGCTCCTGAGGTATGCACAATCAAAAGTTATTGTTAGTTGAACTAATTGAATTGGCCCTGCCACACCTAAGCTAGGCAATTAATATTTTCTTTCTATCATTGTAGTCATTTTGCAGTGTTGCACTAATGTTTCTCCTAGTTTTTGGGACCTTGACTTTGAAGATGGTTGAGGGATGACTTATATGATATATGTATTAATTTCAAAAAATTAGAAATACATAAATCATATATAAGTTTTAAAATATTTAAAATTTTAATGTGTGAATTTATAAATAGTATGCTATGTTCCATGGCGTTCAAGGGATGAGGACAATGGGAAGGTAAGGGATGTGTTTTGGGGACGGCAGTCTAGGGGCCATTTTTTGGGGATGGTGGTATAATTCATATCCAAAGTTTTTTGTCTAGATTCTAATCATGGAAACTATCCTAGGGCAATGCATTTCACCTCTAAGTTTATTTACGTTTTCAAAACATCTAACTATATGGTCTTTTAGCTTGCAAGTGGAAACCAAAATAATAAAAGCTTCAAGTTCAATAAAGAGATCAAAATTGATGGCATACAATTTTAATTGAATTTTCTTGAATGATTACACAGATTTGGTGACCTGGTAAGAAGATTTGAAATACCATATAGATGGAACCGTTGGGATTCCCCTCTTTTTGAGTTAAAGCTAGTTGAAGGTAACATAAACTTTAAGTTACCTATTCTATGCATATTTTATGGATTGAAACAATATTGTCTTTCTACCTTTTGTAGTAGACAACATAGAAAACAAGGACATGCAAGTAAGGCCAGACTAACCAAACCGTACAAGAAAAACTTGGAAAATTGATTTGGTTGTAGATGGGATATGTGAAAATGCCACATGCAATGGATTGGCTTATACCTTGGCTTGAACTAAATTGTTGTTTTGTTTCTGTTCGAGAAAAATAAATTATATATGTGTAGTCTCTAAAGAAACTCATGAACTTGAATCAACTAGTTGTCAGTTTGTATTTTCTTTTCTTCAAATCATATTGAACATGTTTGGATAGGATTTCCTGTAACTGCTTCTCCCTAATGACTTGTATTTATTTTCACAGCCTTTCATTGAGTTACTGTATGATTTTATTTGATGATATAAGAGTTACACTAAAGATAATTATAATGTCTTCAATTCTTCTGCAGGCGTTGTCTATTTGTAGATCTTTAAATCAAGTTAAAGATGCTGTATGCAATGGACAAATTTCTATAGGAATATTGCAGCATTCAGTTTTAGAGACTATTCGTAACACTGGGGGCAACATTGATTATGTAGAGGTTAATCTTGAACATTCAAAAAATCTTGTTTTTTAGTTATTACATATTCTTTAATTTTCATAAGTTCCAAACTTGTTTTGACCATGGTAAGTTTAGAAATGGTATAAAACGTTGATATCTTTCAAATTATGTGTGTTTTTCTTATTTCCATAAGTAACAACCATTCACATGTTAATCTCCTTAATTGCAATTGGTTTTACGGTTATAAGTTTTAGCTAAACATGTTCTTATGAAAATAAGAAAAAGTCTACTTGATTCCTATGATTATTACTGTTCCCTTGAGAAAGACATATTATAAAAAAACTATGAAAAATGCAAGGGGTTTAGAGTCAAATTGAAGTGGTGGACAATTGGTTAATATAAATGTATTGAACTTAGAAGTTAGAACTACATATTGACATAGGTAGGGAGGACATTAGAAAAGGTTGTGGAATTTGGCTTTACACCATCCAATTGCATTTGCTTTAAAATTTCTATAGCCTTTTCAACAAATCCATTTTATGCATATCCTACAATCATTGTAGTCCATGAGACCACATTTCTTTGAGGCATTCTGTCAAACAGTTCACATGCCTTGTCTATGCTTCCACATTTTGCATACATGTCTAACAGGGCAGTTGCAACAACATCTAACAAAATTTCTCTATCCTTTATGTTTTGATGGATGTCCATAGTAGATACATAGAAAGTAATTTAATAATTTATCAACATTTTAACTGATGTGCTTTTGCATAACATGAAGCAATCCCTATAATCATGCTTCTATTGGTGGTGAGTTTACCAGCTCAACTTCTTCTAAGCTATGTTCTAAGCTTCATGTTTGACAGTGCTCAAGGGTATGTCATTTACTAGCATAAACGTTAGTTGTTTTTTCTATGCAATGCTAATAATATAACCAATTTGCAAATGAAATTTTATGTATATCTAGAAATAACAAGTTTTTTCCCCTCTTATTCATATTGTAAAAATGTTGCAGGGCTTTGTCCGCTTCATCTGTAATTTGCCTCCTAAGTGCAATTATACCTTCTTTCATCCTATTTATAGCTCCAGGTATTGTTCTCTCACTTTACATGTTCTTCCATACATCAATTGAATATAAACAAGATAAAATTATTGTGAATGTATGTGCCAGATCTTTTGAGAATGAGGCTAAAAATGTTTTTGTCAAGCTGAGGGAATTGTTGAACTCATAGTACACTAAGATTGACTTAATGCACAACATATGCAGTTCTTAAAATTTATCACTGGTAATAGTTTATCGTTAACATGAAAACCAAGTTCTTAGTCAATGAAACCCATGTTTTCAATAAAAGAATATGGACTTTGCAATTTGCAACTAAGTTCAATGTATAAATGATCTTAATTGATAAATGTTAAGGATTTCCTAATATGTATGGACTATGTTTTAAAGTCATGTGGTCTTTTTTGCAGGTGGACAACTATCTTCTCTTAGTTGGCATACTTTTTTTAGTATTGTTGATCCTATATATAATCTCATGATCCATACCCTAATCCAAAGCTCTCATTTCTTTGAGGTATTCTGTCAAACAGTTCACGTGCCCTATCTATGCTTCCACATTTTGCATACATGTCTAACAGGGAAGTTGCAACTACAACATCTGACAAAATTCCTCTATCCTTTATGTTTTGATGGATGTCCATACCCTATTTTAAAGCTCCCATTTTGACATAGGTAGGGAGGATGTTGGCAAAGGTTGTGGAATTTGGCTTTACACCAGCCAATTGCATTTGCTTTAAAATTTCTAAAGCCTTTTCAACAAATCCATTTTGTGCATATCCTGCAATCATTGGAGTCCATGAGACCACATTTCTTTGAGGCATTCTGTCAAACAGTTCACATGCCTTGTCTATGCTTCCACATTTTGCATACATGTCTAACAGGACAGTTGCAACTACAACATATGACAAAATTCCTCTATCCTTTATGTCTTGATGGATGTCCATACCCTATTCCAAAGCTCCCATTTTGACACAAGCAGGGAGGATGCTGGCAAATGTTGTGGAATTCGGCTTTACACCAGCTAATTGCATTTTCTTTAAAATTTCTAAAGCCTTTTCAACAAATCCATTTTGTGCATATCCTGCAATCATTGCAGTCCATGAGACCATGTTTCTTTGAGGCATTCTGTCAAACAATTCACGTGCCTTGTCTATGCTTCCACATTTTGCATACATGTCTAACAGGACAGTTGCAACTACAACATCTAACAAAATTCCTCTATCCTTTATGTTTTGATGGATGTCCAGACCCTATTCCAAAGCTCCTATTTTGACACAGGCAGGGAGGATGCTGGCAAAGGTTGTGGAATTTGGCTTTACACCAGCTAATTGCATTTTCTTTAAAAGTTCTAAAGCCTTAAACAAATCCATTTTGTGCATATCTTGCAATCATTGCAGTCCATGAGACCACATTTCTTTGAGGCATTCTGTCAAACAGTTCACATGCCTTGTCTATGTTTCCACATTTTGCATACATGTCTAGCAGGATAGTTGCAACTACAACATCTAACAAAATTCCTCTATCCTTTATGTCTTGATGGATGTCCATACCCTATTCCAAAGCTCCCATTTTGACACAGGCAGGGAGGATGCTTGAAAATGTTTTGGAATTTGGCTTTACACTAGCCAATTGCATGTGCTTTAAAATTTCTAAAGCCTTTCCAACAAATCCATTTTGTGCATATCCTACAATCATTGTAGTCCATGAGACCACATTTCTTTGAGGCATTCTATCAAATAGTTCACATGCCTTGTCTATGCTTCCATATTTTGCATACATGTCTAACAAGGTAGTTGCAACTACAACATCTGACAAAATTCCTCTATCCTTTATGTTTTGATGGATGTCCATACCCTATTCCAAAGTTCCCATTTTGGCACAGGCAGGGAGGATGCTGGCAAAGGTTGTGGAATGTCCATGGGATGACATCTTTTTGAGGCATTGTGTCAAATAGTTCCTATGCCTTGACTATTATTCCAAATTTTGCATACATTTCTACCAGAGCATTTACAACTATAATATCTGTCAAACATCCCCCTTCCATTATGCTTTGATTTGCTGATAAAGTATGTTTCAGATTTGAATTTTCTATTTAAGTTTCATCTTATCTTTCACATGTTTGGAGTTGGGATTGCTAGCTTCCTAAACCTATAATCAATGAAAATTCATAGTTCAGAAATTGAATACTAGGAATGGGGGTTGCAAGAATGTTTGTCTAAACCTAATTGTTTATAAATTTTTCTTACTCTATCTAAATAGATTTAAGAAGATTTGTGGTGTCAAGAAGGTAAATATTCTTTCAAAGAACATGTTAAAGTAAGTTACTTATTTGCTTTCTGTTACAAAAGGGCAATTTACTTATTGCATTGCTGGGTTCTGTTTGTGCATACCAAGGCGGGAGATGCAACAAAGAAGAAGTAATGCAACAATCAGCAATATTATGCGAGTTTTGATACATTTATTCAAATTTTGAGATGTAAAAGCCCATGATGAAATATTTAGGCTTCATTTTGCAAGTAGTTCTTTCATGTTTTAGAGTTGTATAAGCAAAAAATAGAGCATTGTAACTCAGTTTTCTCAGTCACAACATTGAGAAACACACTTTGTAACACTTTTTTCAAAGCAAAGACATATTTAAGTCTTGTATCTGCTGTAAAAACACATTTTCTCAATAAAATTTTAGTATTTTGCCTTCTTAATAGCTGTTTCATTATGTGCAAACGAATGCTTGATTATGTTTTTTTGTGTTTTATGTTTAAACCTCAAAAACAATTAAATAAACTACCAATTGACTAAATATACTACCAACTAACAAAAATTGATGACTAAATGACTAACTATGCTATCAAATTACCAAATATACTACCAAATTGATGACTAAATGACTAACTATGCTATCAAATTACCAAATATACTACCAAATTGATGACTAAATATACTACCAAATTAATGACTAAAATTTGTTTAGTCATAAATTTGGTCGCAAGATAAATGACCAGCAATAAACTACCAATGATCACGTAACTAAATATACTACCAAATTGATGACTAAATATACTACCAAATTTTACTACCAAATTAATGACTAAAATTTGTTTGGTCATAAATTTGGTCGCGAGATAAATGACCGGCAATAAACTACCAATGGTCACGTGACCAAACTACTGATCACATGACCAATTTTTGGTAGTTTTTTTAGTCATTTATTTATGTTTTTTCTACTAGTGAATCTTCATCTCTTCCAGGTTCTTTCATTGCTTTCATAGTAATTAGATAATCAGATTGCTCTTGGGAATAGTAACATTTTGCTTTTTCCTTGATAGGTTAGTTCTTGCATGCTAGATTAATCATTTTTACATTCCTAGATCTACTTTGTTAGAAAAAGCATCTTCCCTTTCCATTAAATTAGATTGCATTGAAAACACCAAAAACCCACAAAAACATAGATTAAACTTTGCATTTGAAAAGACATATAGGATTGCATACATATTTCTTTCATAGATTAGAAGCATTTTCCTTTCCAAAATACTTTAAAAAATACAAAAAAAATGCTTTGCATGTTATCATTTAGCTTGCATTCATATAGATCTGTTAGAATAGACAACATTGCAAACCCTCGATTCCATTACGAGGTAACCACAGTTAAGCAGAGTCAAACCCTAGGTCAACAAAACCCTAGGTCAAAACCCTAGATTTGGTGAAGGTTAGTAATCACATATCCCCTATTGCCCTGATTCATGGATGTGTTTAGGGGCGAGAGGAGAGTGGGTGAGAGCTATCTGTAGCAAGATCGAGGAGATCCATCTGCAACCTCAACAACAGACACACATTCCACCACAAGAAGACCCATTTGTTCTATTGTTGATTGAAGAAATTAGGCAATTACGACTACACAGAGCATTTCTCAGAGACATAGAAATAGTAGAAGCCATCAACAAAAACAACCGTTTGCCCACACAAAGGTGGAATTTAAGGAATCCAAACAGAAGAAGAGAAACTAGTGACCCTTCAGGTCATAGGGTTATCTCAAGTACGACAACCACTAAGCAAAACATACAACAAAACACACAACAACAAAGGCCACAAAACTTGCTGACCCCTCTCTGTGAAGTCCATCTCTCCAACGAGCCAGACCCCCATTGTGTCTCACCTCCTCTTGACTAGCTAATTCCACGTGAGCAAGAGTGACATGGCAGATCGCCCTATGGCAAGGAGGGAAGGGTCCGTGTGCATGCCGAAATCTGACCTGACAACTCCAAGCAATCAAAGTCACAATTTTGAGCGTATTTTGGTGAACCCGACGTGAATTACAGAATCTTCCAATCTTGTAGTTTGTGTTCCCATTGTAAAAAGATTTCAAAAACATTCAAACATTCTTTCGTTGCTTTTCATAGCCATTTCAACTTCCATCGTCTACGCCATCATTCATTCCATTTATTCTACGGTGTCTATGGCACCCTCAAATATGATGGAACTAGATTTGAACCAAGGGAACATTCCCTCAACCAAACCTGAAACCCCTTCTTTTGACAGGTATGTGCTGCCTCATCCTGATGCACCTATTACCAACTGTTATGACTATGAAGACTCTAACTATGAACAAGGTCCAAGGGAATCTAGGTGCTCCCTATCATTCAACAACCCTACTTGGGAGAACAATCTAGTCATACCTAATGTGCTGCACAAAGCAAGGAGGGTGAGGTCAGAAATATATCGACCTGAACAACCTTCCACAAGTACATCAAATACCCACCTTGATGAAGAGGTTAGAAGGTTGGAAAGGCATCTGCAAGAAACTAAAGATGTTCAAGAGGCATTAAGGATTGCCTTAGAAAAAGAACAAAAAGAAAATGTCACACGAGAGGAAGCCCATCACTATGAAACTAGTCGAAGAGAACATCCTAGAAATGAAGAAAATCCTAGAGCTGCAACTCCTGTAGATTTAATCATAACTCTAGTGCAAACAATCAGGATCTTGGAAGCAGACCAAGCTGCTCTAGAGAAAAGAACAAAGTCTCACGAATAGGACTAGGGGGCATCTCAAAATTCCCCCTACCTCAATTACTATTCAAGACATGCTAGTAATGACACTTGTCTGAATGGGAATCTTCCTATTTAGAACAATCCAAGAAATCCGACAATGGGTTACAGAAACCCACCTACAGGGTTATTACTAACAACCCCGCAATCTTAGAGCGCTTTCTTAGGAACATATCTTGAATATTTGAAAGAGCCTCTAGACTAGAATATAAGGAGTGTGCAACTACCCCGGCCATTACCAGATCTCCCAAAGTTTAAGGGAGAGGGAGATCTAAACTCCCACATCAAAGCTTACACTGCAGCCATAAGAGAACTCCTTCCTTGGGATGGATTTGTGGCAAAAATATTCATGAAAACACTCGAAGGCATTGCCTTGGATTGGTATTATCGTCTTCTAGAGGCTTCAATCCATTCGTTCAGACAACTAATCGAAGAGTTTGTTATGGCGTTTGACATGAACAAACTTGTGAAAATAGGGATTAGAGAATTCCTTACAATGAAATAAGAACCGAATGAATCCATAGCACATTTCGTCACTTGATGGAGGCAAGTGCTCTATTCTTCAACCAGTGCTCTAAACATGGACCACCGAGAACTATGCGACCTCTTCTTGCATGCCCTTAATAAAGACATGAGAGAAGATGTCCAGAAACTGCCATACAAGTCCTATGAAGAAGCATTGGAAAGTGCTTTAGGAATTGACCAAGCTGCCATCAACAGTGGTCGAAAAGTCTATGGCTCAAATAGAAAATTAACAAAGGAAGACATGGGAAACAATACATCTGTTGTTAAAATCCTCAAAAACAATAGGAGCGCAACCACAGACGGGGTGACAGATCAACCCCCAGTTAAAAGGGTAATATATGATTACAATGGTTGAGATTGTTATCCTCCTAACATAAATGTCATAGATCGACCTAGAAACAATGGGTACTATCCCCGGGACAACTATCAAAGCTGGAACCGTGATAGAAATGGGAATGAAAATGACGGGAGATATGAGAGACCCTCTTATGAATACAACCAACATTGTTCTTTTCATAGAACAAAGGGCCATAGCACAAAATCTTGTAGAGAGTACAATAGATTCATAGAAAAACTTCCAGAGGACCAACAACGGTTAGTCATAGAAATGTTCTTGAACCCACAAAAGGTCACACCAAATATCAAGGACACAAGACGAAATCAAGCTCCCATAGCACCACAAAATGCAAATATGAGGATTTTCCAAGACCTATTCCCTGCACACAAGAATACAGAAACCACAAATAGAGATAAAGCAACTCAAAATGGTAACCCTGAAGTCCCACCTCAACTAGGCCAAAAAGGAGAGACTAAATTGATGGGATTGTTTGAAATCATGCATAATGAAGAGAAAGAGGATGACCATGAAGAAGACAATGAGCAAGTTGAAGCATGTGAAGTCACCGTTTCGATAGTGGAGCCAACACCAACACCGATTGGACCTTATGAACTCATAGAAGACCTAAAGAAGACATATGCCCACATCTCATTCATTGATTTGCTCAGAAATTGTCCTTCACATCGCTCAGCTTTGCTAAAAGCCATAGGCCTAAGATATCTTGACCAAATCATGCCACCGCCTAGTGAACAAATCAATCATGTGGACTACGACCTTACCCCACCAAACTCAGAACTTAAAGATCCAGGGTTCTTTGATTTATAATAGATGCCCTATGAGGCAGAATTAACTAAAAAAGGAGACCCCGCACTATATCTACAAGTATGGGTCTATGACACGTATCAAATGAATGTTGATCGATGATGGAGCTGTAGTGAATATAGTTCATTTTTCCCTCTTGGAAAGAATGGGCTATGGACATACCAACATCATCGCTTCAAGAGATACTCTAAGTGGATGTGACAATCTGAAGGCAACCACCATAGGGAAAATCACCCTTCCAGTAACTTTGGGTCCCAAAACCATTCCAACCACTTTTTATGTCATAGACAATGACACGGGATATAACTTGATCATCAAAAGGCCATGGATATACAAGATGAAAGCTGTGCCATCCATGCTATTTCAAGAAGTTCGGTTCCTACACTTAGGGAAGGTATATGTTGCACAAGGAGATCCAGAACCTTTCAGCATGTTAAAGTCTAATACCCCAAACAAATGCATAGGAATTTCAATAGACTACAAGCTCCCTACCAACAATTTAACCATCCCAAGTCCAACACCACAATCGATATGTATCAAAAGGATGAGAACCCTAGAAAAGGCCGTAAACATAGCAGACATCAAAACTTTGGAGAACGGGCCACCACTAAAATAGAAAGATGTAGTCCCTAAAGACAAAATAATTGAGATCATGGAGTTGATCGAAAGGGATGGACCACTCCAATTCCCCCAAGAGATACTCACTATTGGCATCCAAGAGGTCTATAAACTCTTCCCATGCATAGGGGAAAAATCTCATCGAATCGAAGGGTTGTTATTTCAGACCGCCATATTAGATCTGAGAGATGCGGATCCGCATGCTTTCTCAGATGCAGAGGAAGACATAACAGAGGGTTACACCCCACTATCACCACTAAGTAAGGCACATCTCCCTGATACACCTGAAGAAATAGAATCGCATGAGACCCTCACACCAACAGAGGACTCACATCAACCAATATTACCCATGGAAGAGGCATATTCCCTGAATAACGAATCAACCAATGTTATAGGGGTGTTACCTAGGATGTTTGTAGTGTCCAAACCACAAGAGAAACCAACCACTTCCGCCTCGGTTCAATCAAACGAACTCAGTGAATGGGAAGCATCTCAGGTACAAATAGAAATGGTGGAGAGATTGCCTGATGAAGACGAAGAAAGTGAAGGAATCTTTCACAGAGAGAGGAAGATGAGAGTGACAGTTGGTATCGACAACCCTGTCATCTTTAAACTACCAAAGAGTTATATTGGGTATGCCATGGAATTGAGACTAGAACCTAATGGGAGGACAAGTATAAGCTTTGTCCCTCCTAATGAACAAAGGGAGCCACAAACTCCTCTAGAACTATTCCAATTCTTGCAAAGAACCCAAGAGAGACCTGAAATAAAATTCTACATGCAAGAACAATTTGATCTATTGACATAATTACTCAATTGTGAAGGAGTCCTCTATTGGACCCCCTCCCACCAACATGCCTCTCAGGATTTACTGTGTCTCACAGTGCCGAGAGAAATCATTGAATTGGAAATAATAGATTCGAGTGATAAACCTTATCGAATAGGATAACTTGTCCTAAGAAGAGGTAGCACGAAAAACAAGAAAAAGAGACAAACGAGAACCTTTTCAAAAGACTAGAAAGGCCCCTACATAGTTAAAGAAGATATCAGAAATGGTGCTTATCTCTTGTGCAGAATGGAGGGAGAGGAATTTGGCAAAACAGTCAATGCCTTTCACCTCAAGAAATATTATGTCTAAAAAAAAATACAAAACATAAAAATACAAACAAATTATAAAATCAAAAATGTCAAAAACAATTTGTTTCTTACATTTCCGCATCATTCTGTTCATCTTGCATTACTATTTGTTACTTGTTCTTGTACTATTTTCCCTTTAGTAAGGAGTCTAGTGTTGCCTAGATATATGTTATCCTTTCAGGACTTAGAGATTCCCCATTTTCATAATCTCCATTATCCCCCTTCATTCCTAGTGATTCTAATCAAAGCCTAGCTCTTAGCTTTACATTGATCCCACTCTTAATGAGTTAAGATGTTAGGTCTAAGCAAAGTCAGTATTCAAACCTACAGTGTTCAAAGGAAGCTTGTAAGTAGACCTTCCCAATTCTTCCCTAGTAGTAGAGAAGTCCAACCAGATTACAAAAACTTTAGGTGGCGCTTAGCCCCTTATCTTTCTTGGCCAAAAACGTCAGGAAGATCAAAACTTTGAAGGAAGCAATCTAAGATACAAGTGAATAAAAAATGAGTGATCAAAATAAGAGTGTTAAAAGTGAGAATTGAGCTATCAAAACATTGCATAGCAAAGATTCCAAAAAGCATTCATTTCTTGAAAAAGTCAAAATCCAAAAAATGGAGAAAAAAATCAAGTGAGGAAAATACAAAAAAAGAGAGAGCAAAAAGAAAAAAAAGAGAGCTACAAAAAAAGAGTGAAAGAGAGAAGATTGCTGAATGTCTATACTCTTGGGTGGAGATTAGTCTAAGCTTGAAGCCTCAAGAGTGACATTCTAACAGAGAAAGAAAGATACTAAGCACACACATGCACTAGCTAAGCTAAACCGAAGAGTCTAGTAATCTCTAGGATCATCTTCTATCTAGGGACCCTTGTTCTTTCCCAGATATCCTTTACCCCAGGTCTATCTTGCTTTCCATCTATGATCTAAGTCTAGCGAACACCTATAAAACTTGATAATCGTCTAAGTTGAAAGCTTACCAAATTGTCTTATCTAGATAAGGATTAGTATTTAGCCTTTAGCAAAGCCTAGAAATCAGAAACACTCCATAATTCATTTCACTCCCCACTTGAGTTTTCCCTAAATCCCATCTCACAGCCTTGAATAGGTCTTTTATGTCAGGACAACCTGCAATCCCCTATATCAAAAATCGTATTTAAGAGCAGTCATTTTGTTTGTTCCACATTGCATCGATATCAAAATTAGAAAAAGAGTCGCAAAGCATTAAAGTCAAGTGTCATATCTCATGATATTCAGTAAAGTGTTATAGTCTCATTTACAACATTTCTTGTGTTCTTGCATTATCATATTGTAAACTGCATATCATATATGTGTTACAAAAACATATCATCGTTGTCATACTTGCATTTGTTAAAGAGTTGAAAAGTTCAAATATAATCAAAAAGTTCTTAAAAACTTCCAAACATGCATAAGAGATGAGTACAAAATTTGACAAAAGGAAAAACCATAAAAAAGATAAATTTTCATCGACACATCCGAAGTTTAAGTGTACAATAGGTATCAAAGAGCTAAAGATAAAAAGCTCTTGAGAGAAGTTGAGGCTCCCCATGCAAGGGGGCACGAGTTTGAGAAAGTCAAGTCAAAGCTGGTTCCCTCCAACGGAACCCTCGGGGCTCCGACTCCTCCACGTATGAGTATCGCTCATTGCTCCATGAGACCTGTGAGAATGATGTGCTTGGCTATGGGCATGTGATGTAGAGTGGCACAAGGGAATGTATCAACACAAGATAAGTTTGGTTTGTTCTCCTTAGCCCACTCACCCACTTCACTCCTTCAATCCAACACAATCAAAGGCACATTCAAGGCATATGAAGGATTTGATGTCCAGACTATTGTCCAACCCCTAAGGCTTCTCCAACACCTTAAGACAGGTCAACAAACACCTCCTATGCAGTTGGTTTGATTCCCAACTTCCCAAAACTCTCCAACCTATACTTTGACTAGTAAGGCTACTAGCCCTCCAAACTAGGTTTTCTCAACAAAACTTGACAAAATCCCAAATGACTAGGCAAAAAAATGATGGTTTTAGATACCCTCTATGGAACCCTATCAAACTCCCAAGTCTCCTATTCCAACTCTACTCCAGCAATCCACAACACTCATTTGGTCTTCTAGGCCTAATTGATCAATTTAGGCTAGGTTACAAAGCAAGTGCTCAAAATTGGGTGCATAGGTCAGGGGCAAGAACTTGGAATGACTCTACCATCCCCAAACAACATAAATCCACCATTCATTCACTCACTCTATCAGAATCTTGTCATTTACATCACCAAATTGCATAATTTCAGTCAAATACATAGAGATATTTGACCTAGGGCATCACCTTAAAAATAGAAGACTGCATTTCCCAACAAAAAGTTTTTGGAATCAAGTAGTACACACCCCTAGCCTACATTTCACTGAGTGGCATGAAATTTCATCAATGGGAATGCATTCTAGGGCCAAATTTGTGGGACAACCCTAGAAAACAGGATTTCTAGACCAGTTCAGATTAAAAATGCAATAACTTTTCACTACAACCACTTCAGAACCTCAAACTAGTTGCATTCAAACCCTGACTCAGTCTAGTTTCAGAAAAAGTACATTTTCTCACTTGGAAAATCTGTACATGCCATACACAGCAAGAAAAATAGGGAAAATAGTCAGTTTTCTTGATTTTTGTGCCCAAATTCTGTACAAAAACTTTCTCCTCCGTACTAGAGCAAGATGTCCTCCATATCAACCTATCCAGGTTAATATACAATTTCTACAAATAGTTTTAATAACCAAAATGAAGTTGCAACTGGTTAATGTGTCATTGACACCATTGACAACACTTGACACTATGGCATTTTTGGCCTTAACACAAAGAAACCGATTGGTTTAACTTGTGTAATGGATCTCAAATGACCAACATACTCCCTAAAACATGACAAAACACAAAAACAATAAAAAAAACTCAAAAACCAATCCTTAGACCTTCTAGGCCTGATTGGTACAACAAGGATCCAAGTGGACTAAGCATGATTGAGGTTTATATGATTACCCCAATCATCTTGACCACACAAGAGGACCTTACATCCATGGCTACAACCTTATTATAGATCACATTAAACAAAAATCACAACCTTTCAAAAAAAAAATGCAATCAAAATGATCTTGGAATCAAGGTGCTCCTAGGTGCCCTGCACCATACACCCACTGTCAAACAAAACTCAAGTCTCTTGAGTTAGGAATGTTATCAAATGTGAAACCTGCCTTCTCAATGTCTGCTCTACTCATCCAAGTGGCATCCTCCTGAGGTTTGTTTAGCCACTTCACCAAGTATTCATGATAGGTGTGCCTCCTGGTTTGTTTTGCAATCCGCTTATCCAAAATGCACTCAATCTGATTTGGAGATGAAGGAATGAGTTCCTGGAGTGTCTGATCAGTTTGATCTTCTTCAACAGTAGTCTGAGGATCAGTTCCTTTATAGGGATAAAGGTCTGAAACTTTAAAAATAGGAGACAAAGCAATGCCATTTGGAAGTCTGATTTTGTAGGCATTTTCTCCACATTTCTTGAGCACTTCACAAGGCCCAATCTTCTTCATGAGCAGCTTGGTATGTTTACCTGCAGGGAGCCTCTCCTTCTTTAGATGGACCATTACCAAATCCCCTTCTTTGAACTGCAAATCCCTTCTTTTCCTGTCAGCAAATTGTTTGTACTTCTGAGAAGTGGACAGCAATTTCTGTTGTACTTGTTCATGGACATCTTTCATGACTTGAATGAAGTCTTCAACCAATGCACTACTGTTTTCCAGTCCTTTAACCTCCCTAAGTTCTAAAATACCCCTTGGGTGAGTGCCATAAACAATTTGGAAAGGAGACAGGCCGGTGCTTCTATTGACAGTGTCATTGTATGAGAACTCTGCCTGAGCCAAAAGTGAATCCCAACTAGCACCCTGCTCCTTTGTTAGGTATCTTAGGAGGTTGCCAAGAGACCTATTAATCACCTATGTTTGTCCATCAGACTGAGGGTGATAGGCAGATGATAAAGACAAATTTGTACCTAGTCTCTTCCAAAGTGTCCTTCAGAAGTGTCCTATGAACTTGGGGTCTCTATCAGAGATTATGGACAAAGGTAAACCATGCAACCTGACTATTTCTTTGAAGAAAAGACATGCTATGTGTGAGGCATCATGTGTGGTTCTACATGGGATGAAGTGAGCCATTTTTGAGAACCTATCTACAACCACAAAAATGCTGTCATGTCCATTCTTTGTCCTAGGCAAACCAAGTACAAAGTCCATACTTATGGAATCCCAAGGCTTTGAAGGAATAGGTAGAGGAGTGTATAACCCTACATTTGATGTATGCCCCTTGGCTCTTTGGCAAATTTGACAAGTTTCAACAAACTTCCTTACATCGGTTGGCAATTTTGGCCAAAAATAGTACCTCCTAACCAATTCTAGGGTCTTATCAATACCAAAATGACCTGACATGCTGCCACAATGCTTTTCCCTGATTATATTTCTCTAACAGATCCTCTTGGGATACACAACATGCTACCCTTGAAAAGATATCCATCTTGCAACAAAAAATCAAAAAAATTAGTATTATACCTTCCTGTCATGGCCTTGCAAGAGAGGTATGGTTCTTTGAAGTCCTCATCTGCTGCATACTAATCCTTGATGGCTTGAATACCTATACTTTCCAACTGTATGGTCTGCACAACAAGATTCCTCCTACTTAAGGCATCAACTACCTTATTGGCCACTCCTTTCTTGTGTTTTATGGAGAAGGTGTATGCTTGGATGTACTCCATCCACTTGACATGTCTGTGATTCAACTTTTGCTGCCTATTCAAGAAGCTTAATGCATGGTTATCAGTAAAAACTATAAATTCCTTTGGCAATAAGTAGTGTCTCCATTTCCTCAATGACTGAACCATGGCATATAACTCTAGATCATAGGTGGATTAGTTTTGTTTTGCCTCATTTAACTTCTCACTAAAGAATGCTACAGGCCTCCCATCTTGACTTAGGACTCCCCCAACAGCCCTCTTACTTGCATCACACTCTACCACAAAGACCTTGTCAAAATTAGGTAGCACTAGGACTGGTTTTTTTGAAATTTTTTTCTTTAACAGTTCAAAGGCTTGATTGGCCTCATTTGTCCATACAAACACACATTTCTTGCCCCCTTTTATGGTGTCAACAAGTGGAGCACAAATGCCACTAAACCCTCTAATGAACTTTCTATAAAAGCTACACAAACCATGGAAACTCCTTACCTCCAAGGCTGTTGTAGGTGTTGGCCAATTAAGAATGGCTTCCACTTTGCTTGGATCCATTTTTAGGCTGCCCTTAGAGATGACAAACCCCAAGAATATCAGCTCTTCTTGTAGGAAGACACATTTGTCAAGGTTGATTCTCAACTTCTCCTCTTGAAGCCTCCTAAGCACTTGATGGATATGTCTTATGTGGTCTTCCTCGCTGTCACTAAAAATCAGTATATCATCCAAATACACAACAATAAAATTGTTAAGGAAAGGTTTTAACACTTCATTCATCAATCTCATGAAGGTGCTTGGTGCATTTGACAAGCCAAAAGGCATGACAACCCATTCAAATAGTCCTTCATTGGTTTTGAAGGTGGTTTTCCACTCATCCCCCTCCCTTATCATGATTTGGTGATAACCACTCTTTAGATCTATCTTGGTAAAATACTTATCCCTACCCAAGCAATCCATTAAATCTTCTATTCTAGGCATTGGAAATCTATACCTGATAGTAATCTTGTTGATGGCCCTGGAATCAATGCATAGTCTCCATGTTCCTTCCTTCTTGGGTGCAAATACTGCAGGTACTGCACATGGACTAATACTCCTCCTGATAAGTCCTCTATCCAAAAAGTCTTGGATTTGTTTTGCCACTTCAACATTTTGCTCTGGAGTCAACTTGTAGGCTTCTTGGTTTGGCAGGGTGGATCCTGGGATGAGATCAATGCAATGACTAATCTCCCTCTTTGGTGGAAGAGCATCCTTACTCTCATCGGCTATCACATCATGAAACCTTTCCAACAGTTCTTCCACTTCCTTTGGTCCAATCCTCCTAAGAGGTTGCTGCACTTTGGCCTTCTTGGGATTCACATCCTTGGCCTTAAGGACTACAGCAAAAGATGACACTTTCTCTTCTTTGAGGTTAGCCAAAAACTCTTTTTCACCTACCAGCATAACTGAACTAGAAATGACCTTCTCTTTGCAATCATCAATCAAAGGAGTCATTGTGAAATTTTCACCATTTTTGGACAAATGAATCACATTTTGCTTACCATCATGTTGGGCCCTTGTGTCATGTTGCCAAGGCCTTCCAAGAAGAAGGTGGCATGCATCCATATCCACTATCTCACAAAGAATCCTATCATGATATTCACCTATTTTGAATTCAACCCAACATTGCGCTTTCACCACAATTTGTTCTTCCTTGGTTAGCCAAAAGACTCTATAGGGGTTAGGATGAGGCATTCTTTCCAATCCTAACTTAGTCACCATTTCATTAGAAGCCAAATTTTCAGAAGAACCTGAATCAACTATTACCTTGCACACTTTTCCTTTCACCTTGCAAGTGGTTCTAAACAAGTTGTTCCTTTGGGGCTGCTCCTTGGTGGCTAGCATGATGAGTGATCTATTAAACATGATGCATTCTCCACTCTTAGGTGCTGCAGACTTGGAAGAGGCTGTTTGGTAACTTGTGGTGCTTTGACAGTCCTCTTCTTGAAGGAGTTGTACTCTTCTTTCTTTCTGATTTGCAGCAGTGTTTCCCATCTTCTCCGGGCATCTAAAGGACTAATGTCTAATCTGATTGCAAGAGAAACACCTTCTAGTAAACACATTGGGACCTCTGCCCCCACTTCTACCTCTGCCATTACCTTTCCCTCTAAACTGACCCTGATTTGCACTATTTTTATCAGCCTGCCCTTGGCTGCCTTCTTATGATCCGCCACCTTGGAGTCTAGAGAAATTATCTTTGTTTTGAAATCTGCCTCTGCCCCTAAAGTTCTGATTTCCTCTACCTCTGTTGTTGCTGCAAGAATCACCTTTTCTCCTCTGCTTATCCTCAATCCTCAGTGCCATTTAGAAGCACTTATGGATTGTCTCTGGGTTAAAGAGAGTTAATTCATCTTGAATGGAGAACTTAAGGCCATTGAGATACCTTGCAAGCTTCTGTTTTTCATTCTCAGGCATCTTGGCTTTCAATGTCACCTTGTGGAACTCCTCTGTGTAGGTGCTCACGTCCATGTCCTTCTATCTCAAGTTGTGCAACTTCTTGTTCAAGTTGACCTCATAATCTTCAGGGACAAATTGCTTCTTGATCTCAAGTACCATCTTCCTCCATGTAGAGATAGGATTCCTATCATCTTCTATCCTTTCATTTTGAATAAAATTCCACCAACTCAAGGCTGGCCCTTTCATTCTTGATTTGGCAATCCTCACTTTTTGATTTTCTGCCACTTTTGCACATTCAAAATAGTTCTCCATTGCCTCAATCCAATCAAGGTACTCCTCTAGATTCATCTTACCAGGAAACATAGGTAAGTCTGCCTTAGTGTCCTTCCTACTCAACTTTCCAAGTGCATCTAGGAATTGTCTCTCTGACATGCCTCCTTGTGGCTCTTCCATTGGCACTCATTTTTCTTCATCTTGATCCTCTTCATCTGAATCCAAGATGATCTCTGATTTCTTCTTCTTGTCTTTGTCTTTCTTCAACTTTTCTATCTCAGCCTCCATCCTTTTGTTCTCTGCTGCCTGCTCTCTCACTATCTTTGCCAATTCGGCATTGGTCACCTTTGAAGGAATTTCCTCCTCTTCTTCTCTATCTCCCATCTCTTTGATGGCTCTGATACCACCTAATGCAGAGTGGCACAAGGGAAGGTATCAACACAAGATAAGTTTGGTTTGTTCTCCTTAGCCCACTCACCCACTTCACTCCTTCAATCCAACACAGTCAAAGGCACATTCAAGGCATATGAAGGATTTGATGTCCAGACTATTGTCCAACCCCTAAGGCTTCTCTAACACCTTAAGATAGGTTAACAAACACCTCCTATGTAGTTGGTTTGATTTCCAACTTCCCAAAACTCTCCAATCTATACTTTGACTAGTAAGGCTACTAGCCCTCCTAACTAGGTTTTCTCAACAAAACTTGACAAAATCCCAAATGACTAGGCAAACAAATGATGGTTTTAGATACCCTCTATGGAACCCTATCAAACTCTCAAGTCTCCTATTCCAACTCTACTCCAACAATCCAGAACACTCATTTGGTCTTCTAGGCCTAATTGATCAATTTAGGCTAGGTTACAAAGCAAGTGCTCAAAATTGGGTGCATAGGTCAGGGGCAGGAACTTGGAATGACTCTACCATCCCCAAACAACACAAATCCACCATTCATTCACTCACTCTATCAGACTTTTGTCATTTACATCACCAAATTGCATAATTTCAGTCAAATACATAGAGATATTTGACCTAGGGCATCACCTTAAAAATAGAAGACTGCATTTTCCAACAAAAATCTTTTGGAATCAAGTAGTATACACCCCTAGCCTGCATTTCACCGAGTGGCATGAAATTTCATCAGTGGGAATGCATTCTAGGGCCAAATTTGTGGGACAGCCCTAGAAAACAGGGTTTCTAGACCATTCTGGATTAAAAATGCAATAACTTTTCACTACGACCACTTCAGAGCGTCAAACTAGTTGTATTCAAACCTTGACTTAGTCTAGTTTCAGAAAAAGTACATTTACTCATGTGGAAAATCCGTACAGCCCGTACACAGTAAGAAAAATAGGGAAAAATAGTCAGTTTTCTTGATTTTTGTGCCCAAATTCTGTACAAAAACTTTCTCCTCTGTACTGGAGCAAGATGTCCTCCATATCAACATATCCAGGTTGATATACAATTTCTACAAACAGTTTTAATAACCAAAATGAAGTTGCAACCAGTCAATGTGTCATCGACACCATTGACAACACTTGACACTATGGCATTTTTGGCCTTAACACAAAGAAACCGATTGGTTTAACTTGTGTAATGGATCTCAAATGACCAATATACTCCCTAAAACATGACAAAACACAAAAACAATAAAAAAAACTCAAAAACCAATCCTTAGACCTTCTAGGCTTGATTGGTGCAACATGGATCCAAGTGGACTAAGCATGATTGAGGTTTATATGATTACCCCAATCATCTTGACCACACAAGAGGACCTTACATCCATGGCTACAACCTTATTACAGATCACATTAAACAAAAACCACAACCTTTAAAAAAAATGCATTCAAAATGATCTTGGAATCAAGGTGCTCCTAGGTGCCCTGCACCAGCATGCGACTGTGAAGGTCCCGCCATACTAGTGCTAGAATGCCCAACATTAAGGTGAGCCATCTCCCTAAGTACTTTGTTCTCACCTTGAAGTGTGTTTACCTAGGTCCTCAGCTCTGTGATCATCTCACACCCATGGTAGATAGGAGAAAAAATGTTTGTGTGTCGTCCTGCAGCAGGGGGCATACCAGGATCATCCAAGAGACAATCACGAGTCATCCTAGTAAAATGGAAGGTTAATCCAACATTAACCTCACGAACCAAGTCCATCCATTCTTTGAAAGAGCCAAAATCAAAGACAAGACCAAGTAAGCACCATGTGAAAAGAGAAGGGACAAATCCAAAGCGAAAATAAGTAGACAAAACTTACGTGGATATCCAAGCTGCCAGTCAAGGTCAAACTGATGCATCACCTCATTCTAATGAGGAGGTTGAGGAACAAAAGGAGGACCCTCAAGTATGTCAGGAACCTCATGAGAAACATCAATGTCATCAAAATCCTCATCCTCGAGCGGGGCCTCATCTGACGAACCATCACTACCAAGAACATAGTCCTCGTCAGTGGACTCTGAATCAATAGTCACAGTCACAGATCAAGAAGGAGCCCCTCTCCCTCCCATCCATCCTCCTCTAGAGACTCTTGTGATGAAGACACCTGGAGTCAAGGGTGTCCAAATGGCGCTCCTCTATCCAATCTCCCCCATCTTTTGAACAGTCCGGTAACAAGTGGATATAGGGGGAAGTCCTCCGGGACATCCTCACCAAACTGCTGTAAGACTCGATCCACCCAATGAGCCTCAACCTGACCATTGCAATCTGTGATCTCTAGAACCGCATGGAAATACACTCTCACCTCACCATCTTGTGCCCAAGCCCCTTCCATGTCATGGTAGGGATCAAAGATCATGTCATCATCTGTAAGAGTAGAAATAGTGGGAAGAGTAGCATCAAAATTACCAATGTGTGCCCACCTCGGTGCTCTCGGTAGTCACCTATCTGGAAGAGGAATAAGCTTCTGGTAGGGTTTCATGTGCTCAAAAATCCATGTCATAATCAGAGAAGAGTGGCTAAAAGCTAGAGCCTCTCGCCAATTGATCCGATAAAAATCTTTGTAGACCATAGCCAGGATATCAGGTCCCCATGCATAAACTGTACCCTCCTTTAGTCCACGAATGATGGGAGGCCAACACCATCTCAGATGAGCCGAGGCCTTGTCTCCCAACAACCTTGAAGCAATCAAGCCTATCAGAAACCTCGTCAGGAGTGGGATACGGAGTCATGGCACAGAAGAAAGTAGAACCCTTGTATGGTCCCCCGGGTGATTAACCCCCATAAAAGTAGCCCAAGAGGCCTTGTTCTCAAAAGATTCACTAGTAGGAAGAAATAAAGGGTGTCCCCTTACAGGAACCCCAAGAATGTGATACACATCATATAGAGTGATAGTCCACTCTCCTGAAATATGTGGGAACCTGAATGTGTTCCTGTCTACGTCCCAGTAAGTCAGAATATCACAGCATATGCGGGATACAGGATGGATCACAGGAACATGACAAACTCTACCAAGACCTATCCTCTTGAGTGTGGCACGATCCTCTGCATTTAGTGACGCAAACATCCCTGAGAGCCACCCTTGCTCTTGGCCAACATTCCATCGAATGCACATCTCCTACAAAATCAAAAGAGAAGTTTAGATTAGATCTCGTAAACTCGTAAAAACACAAAAAAATGGTATAAACCATAAAAAATTGCTAAACAGGTAGATTAAGTGACCAAATCATGTTAGTTCAGAGTGAAAGAAGCATTAAACAAAAAGAGGCCAAAAAATAATGCAACAAGCTCGCCTTGGGTGACCCAATTATCAATCAGGATCCCCCTGGGCGACCCTATTGTCAAATAAGATCTCCTTGGGTGACCCTATTGTTAGTCAGAATCCCCCTGGGTGACCCTGCCTGCCAAAAGGGGTGACCCTAGGAGCAGCCCCCTCAAGCAAAAATTAGTCCAAAAAACCTTGTTTCTCAGCCGATTTCAGAAAATGAAAGACCAATCTTGCTCTAAATGACGAGACAAATACAGTGCAACAGGAAAAATCACCAAACATAGACAATTTTAAGATATTTTTCACAAAGTACAACCTAGGGTTTAGAGAAGAGTTTTTCATTGATTACATACCCGATTCTCTGCAGCTAAAGAAGAGGCGGCCATCTCTACGATCTCCTCGACGATACCTTTCTATCGACTACTAGCAGGAATGATTCCGTCATCGTTTCACACTGATCCCACAATTTGGCTCTCTTTATTTGCCCTTAGTTTGGTTTCATTTTATGCATTTAGATTAGTTCTTTGCTTTTATGTATTTGTTTTGTGCATCGTTTTGCGTACTCTCATACCTATAGGTCCGAACCGATAAAAGCAAGCAACTAGTTGAGCTCAAACGATCAATGGTAAGTTCATCATTTTAGTTTTCATTATTCATTTTTAATATACTTAAATGCCAGACTAATACTAGTTATTGTAGGTACAAAATTGCAAAAAAATTGACAACAGGTAAGGCCTAGTTCGGGAACGGTATCTACCTTTCATGTAGACTATCGTCCCCGAAGGGGGCAAATATGTAAGTACAAAAATCACGCACATCCTCCATGAGGACCCCTATGATGATTCAAATCATTGTCACGTACATGTAAGTGTGAAAATAAATCCTTTGGGCAGTAGGCCTCTTGATGACGTGTCCTCTTTTCTTGTCTTGTGTCGTTTCTGCTTTGTCGATTTCCTTCTTCCTTGTTTACGACACTTTTTAACACTTGTTGCGATACTTGTCGACTTGTGTTTTCTAGCTTTTGACCTTGATCCTAAGCCTTGTGAGTGTCTCATAGGTGAGTTTTCACCTTTCCCCTTTGTATTTCGTCTAGCGCACCTCATAGAAGCCTTCTAGAGGTCCCCTGATCCATCTCCCACTGTCAGTTTTTGATTTTGACCAACCAATCCAAATTTGCCCCTATTATTTCTAGATCTCCACTAGGGATCCTAAAGATGCAAGTGGATATTTGGATTCTTCCACATGATTGATCAATTTCTTGATGCAGAAATCATCCTTTTCCTCCCCTTAACCTTCTGCCGGCCTGAATTTCTACATTCTGCATTTTTTTATCTCGGATCTCCTCGGGTGACCTAGGGTCGCCCCTGGGGCTACCCATGATCTCCCTAGGTGACCCTGTCTGATGAAGGTGGTGACCTTGCCATCTTTTGACCCGTGGAAAAACTCAAGTTTCTCTCGCTTTTTAGCTTTGTTTTCGCCCATTTTTCCTTCTATTTGTATGATTTTTGATCCTTGATATAGAGTTAACTATTTCATGCACCCAAACTTGCATAATTATCTCTATTTGATCTCAAATTAACTCTCTAATCAATCTCATGCATTCCCTCAACTCTATTTCCTCTTCAATGACAAGCTATCATTGCTTCATCACTCCCTAATCAACTGAGTTCACTCGGTAATCAACCTTGTTAACTCCCCAATATATTCTTGTTAACTCATCAATCAAATGAGTTAACTCTTCAATCCATTCCATTCCTCAAACCTATAAATACACCCCTCCCTCAAGCATAAAGGGAGGCAAATTCATTGTGCACCAGCTCTTGCCAAATTTTCTCTCCAACCTAGCATTCATATGCTCATACAGGACATAAGTGCCTTTTATTTTCTTTGTTCAATCAAGCAATGCTGATTCTTATCCATTGTGCTCAATTCAAATCTCACATCGAGCTCATACAAGCTTCACAAAAGCTTCTTTTTGCTTCTTCAGGTCATTTTGTCAAGAGGATCACCTGCTGCCACAGAAGGATTCGAGGTTGCCTACACAAGGATACTGAGGGTAGTGGAGTCAACAAATCTTCATCTCTTTTAGGTTCTTTCATTGCTTTCATAGTAATTAGATAATCACATTGCTCTTGGGAATAGTAACATTTTGCTTTTTCCTTGATAGGTTAGATCTTGCATGCTAGATTAATTATTTTTACATTCCTAGATCTACTTTGTTAGAAAACATATCTTCCCTTTCCATTAAATTAGATTGCATTGAAAACACCAAAAACCCACAAAAACATAGATTAAACTTTGCATTTGAAAAGACATATAAGATTGCACACATATTTCTTTCATAGATTAGAAGCATTTTCCTTTCCAAAATTCTCTAAAAAATACCAAAAAAATGCTTTGCATGTTATCATTTAGCTTGCATTCATATAGATTTGTTAGAATAGACAACATTGTAAACCCTTGATTCCATCACGAGGTAACCACAGTTAAGCAGAGTCAAGCCCTAGGTCAAAACCCTAGATCTAGTAAAGGATAGTAATCACATATCCCCTGTTGCCTTGATTCATAGATGTGTTTAGGGGTGAGAGCTATCTGTAGCGATATCAAGGAGATCCATCCACAACCTCAACAACAAAAACACATTCCACCACAAGAAGACCCATTTGTTCTATTGTTGATTGAAGAAATTAGGCAATTGCGATTACATAGAGCATTTTTCAGAGACATAGAAATAGCAGAAGCCATCAACAAAAATAATCATTTGCCCACACAAAGGTGAAATTTAAGGAATCCAAATAGAAGAAGAGAAACTAGTGACCCTTCGGGTCATAGGGTTATCTCAAATACCACAACCACTGAGCAAATCATACAACAAAACACACAACAACAAAGGCCACAGAACTTACCGACCCCTCTCCGCAAAGTCCATCTCCCCAACAAGCCAGACCCTCACCGTGTCTCGCCCCCTCTCGACTGGCTAATTCCACATGAGCAAGAGTGACGTGGCGGATCACCCCGTGGCAAGGAGCGAAGGGTCTGTGTGAATGCCGAAATCTAACCCAACAGCCCCAGGCAACCGGAGTCACAATTTTGAGCGTACAAGAACATACATGAAGTATAGAGGGAAAACACAAAGCATACATAGAAAATAGGAAGCATACAATAACAAAGTTGGTAAGAAAAACACATAAGTAAACAAAAGAAAGATTTTGAGTAAAAAAATTAAAGAGACCTTGGTATGAAATGTTGTCTCAATCCCCTGTGTCACCCCCAAAATGTAACAAACATAGAGGAATTCTAAAGTGGAGAGAAGAATATAATGAGTTGATCGATTGCTTTAAGGAGAGAATGCATACAAACAAAAAGGGAAGCAATCAATATGAACGAAGAAGATTACATGACTCAGGCACTAGCTTACTCTATCACTAGGGGTCATGTAGATCAAAACATGCTCATGGACCACGGGCTAGCAAGCTTCATTATGCTAGGTGACCATGAGAATAACAAGGTCATATGAAGCACATGAGCCAACAAGTTATGTTATGTTGGCAGGTTCATAGACTACTAAGATCAAAGGCTAGCAAGTTGTGTTATTCTAGGTGACCATTTATTGTTAACACCTTAGGGAGCACATCAAATATTAACACCGCAGGGGGTGAATGCTTCAAGGAGCGTAAAAATAAATAAATCCCCAAGGGGAAAATTAATAAGCTACACCTCAGGGGGTGCGAATAAAGTAAGGTGCATGTATGGATGCACATGTGAGAAGCATATATGTCCCCACCTTAAAATAATTCCATAAAGGAATGTATGCAATTGATTTTAAGGTAAGTGGGAGGAGGTGGAGAAAGAAGAGTGTCCATAGGAAGGAACAAGTTGTCATGATCATTTTGCTTCCGTAAAATGTTGTAGTATGTCACAATGTGATGATAGAGGTGGATCGATGCTATAACAAGGGAGACTCTATCATAATGATGTAGAGAAAGGAATGTCTATTATGCAAAATGGAATGGACAAGAGTGATTTTCATCGTTGCTTTTTATTTGAAGAAAGAGGAGGTGCTACAACAGAAGAGAAAGTTTAAGCACATGTGTTATGAAGGTGTTGAATTTTGTCACACAAGGTTCGGCATTTATTAGTGGAATGGCCAAGCACTCGATGATATGCACAGAAAGAGAGTTTTGATTGACCATTTTGTGAAAACTTTTTGTATGTCAAAGGAGGAAGAGTGATCAATTGGTCCTTCAGTAAACTGATGCAGAGGAAAAGCTCAATCTTAGTCTCTCAATCTCACTCCTTCATAGACTGTTCTTCATGTGCAACTATGGCACTCACACTATAACCAATCAACTGAAACTTGTTCAACACATCACCTAAACAAGGTCTCTGACCCAATAACTTCATACTACATCTTCCAAGATGCCCAACTTCGATCAAAACTCTATCCAACCACTATGCAGGACAATAATCTACAATACTGTTTATTCAAGACAGTCACACACTTCTATCTCTAAGGAGACAATCAGGGTACCCTCCTTAGGGTGATCTCCATTGACACAACTCCAATGCCAAATAGCCAACCAACTCAATATACCTAACACTTGATTGCCTTCAATGACAAAACAACAATTTGATAGACAAAACTATTACCTTCTTGACAGACTGCTGTCCTCCTCTCATCCTCTAACACATGAATCTGCAGGGGTTTCTCACATGCCCACACTCACTATACCAATCTCCTGCCCCTGCAACCTTCACAAGTCTATGGACAACCTATTTCACATCTCCTTCCATTGATTGGTGAGGTCTTATATCAATAGAATGATGGTAAAAGTGAGAAATTCCACTAAAACCTAAGCTAGGGTTTTATAAAACCAAGTTCTAAAGAAATCTTTGTTATTTCCTCCTATATGAGTTTCAAATCCTCAAATCAACTTCACAAGATAGCTAACACCTCAACCTTACTGATCAACTTATGCAATGAAGGTAACCATCCCGTACCTCTATACAATACGGACTGTCACAATGTAAAAATTAGAAAACAGTTACTATCAAAGACAATCTGAGGAAAAGTGTGAATATCTCTCCAAATTTCTACTGTCAAGACCTCAAATCACCTACACAAGAAAGTTAACACTTCCCACTAACCGACCATCATCAGAAACCCCCATCTCCAGGCTGTACAGGTACAGAATAGTGCATAAAACAGCGGATTTTCTTGACTGTAAATGGCAGATTTAATACAGTTTAAAGTTTAACAGTGATTTCTCCCTCCAAGGTCATTGTCAAGACCCCAAATAAGATCCATTATCAAGTTACTTCAATACTCTATTCATCCATTTCAAAGATGTGCTATGACTATTCCGTACAAAATCAAGTACGACAGTAAAAAGCAGAAAAAAAACTCAAAAAAATAGAAAAACAGTTGTTCTTTTCTATTTCTTCCCTCTCCACCGAATAGTCTGCATAAAATGAATCATATTTGGCTTCAAATAGCCTTCTACAATGCTTGAGAATGTTTTGCATTCCAAGACCATCGATGTTTTCTTAATTTGTAACTGCTGCTTTAAAAACTGTTTTTAGAAACTTGTCATAGAAACTGTCTTTCCTCCACCGATTGTTTTGGTTTAACATGCTTTTTGACACAAGGTTTAACCTATACCAAGGTGTTTAACATCTTTCCAATCTTGACATGCCTCTATAGGCTTTACAAACATGAAGATTTAACATGGACTTTCCTATATGCCTCATTAAGGCTTTACATAAAAACTAATCATGACTGTCCTAACTAGGACTTGCAACAAGACAATAGTGGAAATTAGCTACTTGGACATAGTCCATTAAACCATGGATTTCAAGCCTCATTACAACCACTTAATGGTCTCAAGGACCTCATTAAACAAAACAAACATAAATAAACCCTGATGTGAAGGTGCTCCTGCACCATAAACTTAGCAAAATACACTCTTGTTGAGATAGAAGAGAAGAAGCAGGTGGAGTAGGAAGCAACCCTTTCTATTGTGTAGAGAAGTTTGATTTCTTAAAATAAGAATCCATAGAGACCTTAGACAATGGTAGCGGGGATGTAGATGGAGGATAAGGTCAGAAACCTAAGCCTACTTCAGAAAAGTGTGGCGTCAGTTTCACAGGAACCTTAAATCCTTGTTCCATGCATCCTAAACCATTTCCATTGTATCCAAGTTTAGAAAGAATTTTGAATCCAAGGTCGTAACATGTCTCCAAATCAGACAAAGGAGGGGAGGCCACATTACTAATCTTGTTGAAATGAGAATTCTAATCACATGTTGAAGAAGAAATGGTAGTAGAGTTGACATGAGAAGAAGGATCGATCCTTTTACAAGTATGCAAATCCTTGTTGATTGTTGAGATGTCAAGGTGAGGAGGGGAAATCTTATATTCACTAGGCACATGAGGGGTGAAGTCTAAGGAGCCCCAATCATCACCAAGACATGTGCTAGAAGGAGGTGCGTCATCATGGATAGAAGGTGATGATGGTGTTTGAGAGTTTGTTGAAGTAGAAGAAGTATATTTGAGTTGTTTAGAAGAAATAGATTGTGTAAACGAGATAGAAGCCATCTTTGGGATTTCAGGATTAGATTGTGAGATTATGTATGCTCCAATAAAGGAGGGTGTAAAATCTAGTGAACCCCAATAATCATCAAAATATGCACTCGAAGGTAATGCACTATTCTGATCATCATTGTTGTTAGCAATAGAGAATAGCAAGTCAGATTTTGTTGAAGAAGGAATCAAATTATTGAGAGATTAAGAAAGAGGAGGTTGAGATCCATCTTCTTCTTGCAAGAAACTTTTCTAGATTTAGAGCACCCTCAACTATATAGAGTTTGTTGTTATAAACGAACTTCAATGTACGATGAAGAGTAGACGGGACTACCCCCATGGCATGAATCCACAGTCTATCAAGAAGAAGATTATATGAAAGAGTATCAAGCATGACATGGATAAGTGTAGGCAAGGTCACAGGTCCTACCTCAACTGGTAGTGTGATTGTGCCTAGTGATTGTCTACCAACATTATCAAAGCCACAGATATTAAGAGTATCGGGATTGATGAGAGAGATATCTACATCAAGCTTATGTAATAGGTCTATGCCACAAACATTAAGACCTGATCGATTATCGATCATGGTATGCTTAATTCTGGTTCTATTAATGATGACCAAAATCATGAGAGGATCATGTTGTTGTTGAACATCGAGAGAGGGTAACTCATGTTGCTTAAAGATGATATCTAAATTTGTTGCATGCATACAATCTAACAGGGATACTACATCATTTAGTCCAACAGAAGGTGGGATGACTACCTTCTATAGAGCCTCCTAGAGCATCTTGTGGTATGTAGGTGAGGTTTCTATTAAGTCTCAAAGTGAGATCTTAGCCGGAGTAGCACAAAGCTGCTCGACAAGATCATATTCTATGTTGGCATGTTGAGAAAGATGAGGAGCTAGAGGAATAAAAGGTTGAGAAGGGGGAAGAGAAGTAGGGACAATTAGTGCTTGTTTACTTTTCTTGTTGTTGTGAGTATTGTATGTGTGAGCAACCATGTGATAATGAGGTTGCTAGGATACATTTTGAACAAGTTGCTTATTTTGAGTAAGTTGTTTCACATAGTTTAGAATGTAACTAGGAGCTCGAGGTGGGTTTGGAACACATCAAAAAGTGATCACAGTGTTAGACTGTGGTTACGAAACATCAGAACAAAGATGCACAATAGATTTAGGTTTCACAAGTTCTTTTTGGGAACCAGAAATGTACAAATTGTGTTGATTTGAAAAACATCTATCCATGGGGGATCCGATGTGAGGTGAGATGCTTCATCTACTAATGCCTCATCTCTAAAAGAGATAGCATCAAAATGAAGAGAAGGTAAAGTAATGTTAAGAAATGTATTAATGATTTCATCCTCTTGTGTCAAAATATCCTCACAAGTAGGAGGATTTTTAGGAGAGGGAAGAGCTAAGTCATGATCACATGCTTGGAATGGAACATCATTGTCAACAAATTTTTGAGCAAAAATGGAAAATGATGTAAGAAAAGAAGAGAGCATATCTAGGAAGAAAATAAAAATGTAATGAACCACAACCAATGGAGAAAGTGTTGACAAGTTGGATATGTTGATGACATGTTAGAAGGTAGAAGTTTTCGTTTGGTTGTTTTTGTTCTCTAATCTAGAAAAATATTTAAGCGCATGTTGTTTTCTAAACTGATAAGATATGAAATAGAAGTGTGTAATCAATTCATCAACTAATCAAGCATAGCAAAGAAGGTTGTACAAGTGTAAGATACATCGGGTTCAACAAAATGTAGGATGGCAAAAGATGGCCTAATCAATTATGAACTTAACTAGATCAATCTTTCCTATAAAACATTGGAACACAAGCCACCAACAGTTTGAGTCTTGGCTGTTGTCCTTAGAGAAGAGCCAAGCTAGGTTGGTGGGGGCCCTATTCCTTTGTTGTAAATATGAGGGATTGATTGACAAGTGGATTGATTAAATTAAGCAGTGTGTAGATCTAATAGGCTAACTGAGAAAATGTACAAACAACTATTATAGTGTACAGAAAATAGAAGCAGAATAAGAGAGAACAAATATGCTGCAGAACCTAGCACTGAAAGAAGGAGCAGAACTACCATGACACTAGCGCCTAGTGCTAGTGTCTTTAGGGTTTATCCTAAATTTCCATTGACGATCTTTGTCACAAATCTTTCTGTCTTCCTGTTGCTCCTTGCTGTCGAAAACTCCCATTGTTATCTGCACACACAAAAGAGGGAAAATGGTTGTGTTATATGGTGGCTTGCCTTGGTCAAACCCCGTGTTGGTGTTCCCACCTCTACAACAATAGTGATGATGATGATGATGATAGAGAGTGTGTGTTCGCAATGAACAAAGGCAAAACAAATGATAAAGACCGCAATAAAAAAATAGCATGAAATAGAGTTGCCATGAGTGTGAAACCCTTGTTGGAGTAATGTCACAACATGAATCACCTACAAGGAGTTGTTGGAGAAGGAAGGAGCTTCCTCGTAGACCTACAAGGGTTAGTACATACATCAATAATCTTCGCAAATAGAGAGCTTGGAGAGAGAGAGAGAAAGAGATAGCTTGTTAGAGAGAGTCATGTGTGTAAATGAAGGAGAGAGGGCTGTTTAAATATGAATCCCAAGTACTTTTTCGAGGGCCCAATTGAGTTAAGGCTGAAAAGATGCATCACATAAGGCAACAAGGTTGACATTTAAATAATGTCTTTCACGGCCAAACTGGAAAGACACCAATGCTAGTGTCCTGGCAAAATTATCTCTTGAAGCACCAGATGATGGACTTAACATTATTTCTCAAAAAATTAGTGAAATATTCATATTGTAAGTAGAGATAACTATACAAGCTACGAGTGCCAAACCTAGTGCAAAATTGTAAGTGGTGACAATTTTTGACACTACATTTAGCCCCCACTTTAGTGGGGGTATTAACTTATGTTCATACACACACTAAAGTATGGAGAAGCCAAATCTCTTCATTAGAATGTTGAAGACGTAGAATGTTGCTAAGTTGAGAGATGCGATAGCCTCCAAGCTTAGGATTATACAAGTCTACAATGCTCAGGTAAAGAGGTTACACATACACAAGACACCTAGCATAAATCACACATATACATACAAAACATACAAAGATCATACATGGAACATACACAAATTATACATGGAAAATACAAAGCATACATGGAAAACATGAAGCATACAATAACAATGTTGGTAAACAAAACACATAAGTAAACGAAAGAAAGATTTTGAGTTAGCAAAGTAAAGAGACCTTGATATGAAAGGTTGTCTCAGTACCCTGCATCATCCCCAAAATGTAACAAACATAGAGGAATTCTAAAGAGGAGAGAAGAATATAATGAGCTGATTGATTTCTTCGAGAAGAGAATGCATACAAACAAAAAGGGAAGTAATCATTACAAACGAAGAAGTGTACATGACTCAAGCACTAGCTTGTTTTGTCGCTAGGGGTCATGTAGATCAAAACATGCTCATGGACAAAGGGCTAGCAAGTTGCATTATGCTAGGTGACCATGAGTATAACAAGGTTGTATGAAGCACACGGGCCATCAAGTTCTATTATGCAGGGTGGTTCATAGACTACTAGGATCACAGGATAGGAAGTTGCATTATGCTAGGTGAACATTTGTTGTTAACGCCTTAGGGAGTGCATCAAATATCAACACCACAAAGGGTGAATGCTTCAAGGAGAATAAAAATAAACAAATCCTCAAGGGGCGAATTAATAAGCTACACCTTAGGGGGTGAATTAATGAGCTACACCTCAGGGGGTGTGAATAAAGCAAGGTGCATGTATGGATGCATATGTGAGCAACATATATGCCTCCCTTAAAATAATTGCATAAAGAAATGTATACAATTTATTTTAAGGTAGTGAGAGGGAGTGGAGAAAGAAGAGTGTCCACATGAAGGAACACGTTGTCACTATCCCCCATAATAGGAGTGAGGACAATGATCATTTTTCTTTTGTAAAATACTGGAGTATGCCGCAATGTGATGATAGACTTGATGCCATAATAAAGGGGACTCTAACATAATGATGTAGAGAAAGGAATGTTTATTATACAAAATGGAATGGATGAGGGTGATTCTCACTGCCACTTATTATTTGAAGAAATAGGAGGTACTATAGTAGAAGAGAAAGTGTGAGCACACGTGTCACAAAGGTGTCAAATTTTGTCACACAAGGTTCGACATTCATTAGTGGAATGGCCAAGAGCTTGATGATATGCATAGAAAGGGATTTTTGATTGACTATTTTGTGAAAAATAATTGTGTGTCAGAGGAGGAAGAATGATTTATCGGTGCTTGAGTAAACTTAGCAAAATACACTCTTGTTGAGATAAAAGAGAAGAAGTAGGTGGAGTAGGAAGCAACCCTTTTTGTTATGGAGAGAAGTTTGATTTTTGAAAATAAGAAGCCATTGAGACCTTAGACAATGGCAGAGGGGATGTAGATGGAGGAGAAGGTTGGAAACCTAAACCTACTTTAGAAAAATGTAGTGTCGGTTTCACAAGAACCCTAACTCCTTGTTCCATGCATCCTAAACCATTTCCATTGTATCAAACTTTAGAAAGAATTTTGAATCCAAGCCCGTAACATGTCCCCAAATCAAATAGAGGGGAGGCCACATTACTAATCTTGTTGAAATGATAAGTGTAATCACATGTTGAAGAAGTAGTAGTAGAGTTGATGTGAGAAAAAGGATCGATCCTTTTACAAGTATGCAGATCCTTGTTGAGTGTTGAGATGTCAGGGTGAGGAGGGGCAATCGTATATTCACTAGGAACATGAGGGGTGAAGTCTAAGGAGCCCCAATCATCACCAAGATGTGTTAGAAGAAGGAGGCGCATCATCATGGATAGAAGGTGATGATGGTGTTTGAGAATTTGTTGAAGTAGAAGTAGATTGGAGTTGTTTAGAAGAAATAGATTGTGTAAATGAGACAAAAGCCATCTTTAGGATTTCAAGTTTAGATTGTGAGATTTTGTACTCTGCAATAAAGGAGGGTGGAAAATCTAGTGAACCCCCAATTGTCACTGAAATATGCACTCAAAGGTAAAGCATTATTTTGATCATCACTATAGTTAGCAGCGAAGAATAGTGGGTTGGCTTTTGTTGATTAAGGAATCAAATTATTGAGAGATTTAGAAAGAGGAGGTTTAGATCTATCTTCTGCTTGTAAAAAACTTTTTAGATTCAGAGCACCCTCAACTATACAAAATTTTTTGTTATAAACGAACTTCAATGTATGATGAAGAGTAGATGGGACCACCCCCATGGCATGAATCCATGATCTATCGACGAGAATATTATATGAAGAGTATCAAGCATGACATGGATAAGTGTAGGCAAGGTCACAGGTCTTACCTCAACTGGTAGTGTGATTGTTTCTAGTGATTGTCTACCAACATTATCGAACCCAAGGATACTAAGAGTATCAGGCTTCATGAGAGAGGCATCTACACTGATCTTATGTAACAGGTCTATGCCACAAACATTAAGACCTAATCCATTATCAATCATGGTATGCTTAATTTTGGTTCTATTAAAGATGACCAAAATCATGAGAGGATCATGTTGTTGTTGAACTTCAAGAGAAGGTAACTCATGTTGCTTAAATATAATATCTAAATTTGTCGTATGCATAAAATCTAATAGGGTTGTTACGTCATTCAATCTAAAATAAGGTGGGATGACTAAATTTTGTATGGCCTCCTGAAGCATCCCATGGTATGTGGGTGAGGTTTGTATTAAGTCCTAGAGTGAGATCTTAGCCGGAGTAACACAAAGCTACTTGACAAGATCATGTTCTCTATTGGCATGTTGAGAAAGATGAGGAGCTGAAGGAAGAAAAGGTTGAGAAGGGGGAAGAGAAGTAGGTACAATCGGTACTTGTTTACATTGCTTGTTGTTGCAAGTGTTGTATGTGTGAGCAACCGTGTGATAATGAAGTTGCTAAAACACATTTTGAACAAGTTGCTTATTTTGAGTAAGTTGTTTCACATAGTTTAGAATGCAACCAAGAGGTCAATGTGGGTTTGGAACACCTTAAACAGTGATCGCAGGGTTAGACTGTGGTTGTGGAACATCAAAATGAAGATACACAACAATTTTAGATTTTGCGGGTTCTTTTTGGGAACCAGAAATGTACAAATTGTGTTGATTTGACAAACATCTATCCATGGGGGATCCGATGTGAAGTGAGACACTTACTCTACTAATTCCCCATCTCTAAAAGAGATAGCAACGAAATGAAGAGAAGGTAAAGTAATGTTAAGAAATGTATCAATGATTTCATCCTCCTGCGTCAAAATATCCTCACAAGTAGGAGGATTTTTAGGAGAGGGAAGAGCTAAGTCACCATCACATGCTTGGAAAGGAACATCATTGTCAACAACTTTTTGAGCAAAAGTGGATAGTGATGTAAGAAAAGAAGAGAGCATATCTAGGAAGAAATTGAAAATTGAAAATGTAATGAACCACAACCAATGGAGAAAGTGATGACAAGACGGATATGTTGATGACTAGTTAGAAGGCAGAAGTTTTCATTTTGTTACTTTTGTTCTCTAATCTAGAAAAATATTTAAGTGTTTTATTTTCTAAACTAATAAGATATGAAATAGAAGTGTCTAATAAATTCATCAACAAATCAAGCACAACAAAGAAGGTTGTACAAGTGTAAGATATGTCAGTTTCACCAAAATGTAGGATGGGAAAAGATGACCTAATCAATTATGAACTTAACTAGATCAATCTTTCCTATCAAACATTGGAACACAAGCCACCAATGGCTCAAGGATTGGCTATTGTCTCTAGAGAAGAGCCAAACTAGGTTGGTGGGGGATATGTTCCTTTCTTGTAAATATGAGAGATTGATTGACAAGTGGATTGATTAAATTAAGCAATGTGTAGATCTAATAGGCGAACTGAGAAAATGTACAGACAAATGTTATAGTGTGTAGAAAATAGAAGCATAATAAGAGAGAATAGATCTGGCAGAACCTGGCACCAAAAGCGAGAGTAGAACTGGTAGGACACTAGCACCCAATGCTAGTGTCTTTAGGGTTTATCCTAAATTTTTGTCGATGATCTCTGTCGCAAATATTTATCTTTCTATCACTTCTTGTTGTCAAAAACTCCTGATGCAATCTACACACACAAAAGAGGGAAAATGGTTGTGTTGTATGCGGGCTTGCCTCAGTCAAACCCCGTGTTGGTGTTCCCACCTCTACAACAATAGTGATGATGATGATAGAGAGTGCCTGTTCATGATGAACAAAGGCAAAATAAATGTTAAAGACTGCAATAAAAAATACCATGAAATAGAATTACCATGAGTGTGAAACCCTTGTTGGAGTGATGTCGCAACATGAATCACCTACAAGGGTTAGTACATACAACAATAATCTTCACAAATAGAGAGCTTGTAGAGAAAGAAAGAGATAGCTTGTTAGAGAGAGTCATGTGTGTAAATGAAGGAGAAAGGGTTGTTTATATACGAATCCCAAGTACTTTTTGAGGGCCCAATTGAGTTGAGGCTGACAAGGTGCATCACATAAGGAAACAAGGATGACATTCAAATAATATATTTCAGGGCCAAATTGGCAAGACACTAGTGCCCAATGCTAGTGTCCTAGCAAAATTAGCTCTTGAAGTACAAGATGACAAAGGACTTAACCTTGTTTCTTAGAAAAGTAGTGAAATACGTATATTGTAAGCAGAGACAAACATACAAGCTAAAATGGGTGCCAAACCTAGTGCGAAATTGTAAGTGGTGACAATTTTTGACACTACAGAGACAATGCAACTAGGAATTGGTTTAACAACCAGGCCCTACAACCTATTAAAAACTTCCATATATAGCATTACAATTTCACTATGCAAGCTAGGGGAGAATGTCAAATTGGTCAACAAGATTACAGGTCATCTATGCCCTTTTACATCATCTTCATTTGGTTATGTACTTGAAATCATACCTTTGCATCAATAACCATGTCCATTTGTACTAGAACTGTTCCTTTGTAGGGCCTATGGGTACATATAATCATTGGAGAGCCATCTACTACCTTATCACTTTCAGTCAAGGCCATTAATGGTTAACTAGACCATGCAAATAGGTAGATAGGGTTTCCTATTCGAGTAGTGGGGTTCTACTAAAAAATGTGCCTGAACAAAACATAGATGAAAAGCATTTATGAGGCCCAAAGTTAGAAGTTTGGGAAATCATGTGCCAAGGTGCATAAATGCTAAAGAGGATTAGGGGTTAGGGAGATCACATGTTAGGTGAATGGGGAAGAGGAAATTTGTGGGCCTAAGGAAATGAAATTAAGGAACAATGAGATTCAAAGGGTTAGGATGCTATATGATAGTTGTCTTCTTGTATGCATGCATTAAGAATCTTGAAGGTCTAAAAGGAGAAGGCATGAGGGGGAGTGGGGATCAACAAATTTGCATACCCACTACCACATGAGGAAGCATAGGAAAGGAAACAAAATCTTGGAGGCCCAAGAGGAATGTATGAATGGAGTGGCTAGGGTTGGGTTTCAAGAATGATAGGTACTTTATGCACTTTTTGGAGTAGGGTAGGGAAAGGATTGAAGTCTCATAAACAAAAGTGAAGGTAGTTGGGGATTAGAGAAAAGGAATAGATAATACTGAAGGAAGAGGAAGTGTGATTGGAGCTTGGACAAATATGATACTATAGACATAAAGGAAGGAGAAGAGGAATAGGGAACTTGTTATGGAATGAGGATCAAGGATGTGTGATGATGGGCTTCTCAAGTATGATGGTAGGAGAAAACCCAAAGGCTCAGGCTTGAAAGTGAAGGAAGTAGGTGGGAGGAAAATGAGAATGTGTGGAAATGAGGGAATGGATTTCGGGAAGACAAGTAATGGAATACCGTAACCCCACCAAAGGAGGAACAAAGGAAGTGTGAGGACATGGGGGAAGGAAAGAAGGGATGCCATCAATTAGAAGCCCAAACATCTAACAAAGTTGATAAAATAGGGGTTGGGGTCTAGGGAAGCTCATGACTAGTAGACAGGTAAGACAAATCCTAGATTCCTACAAAAAAGATGAAACTGGAACATTAGGGAAGCATGGATCATGGAAAAAGCATGATAGGGGTCCTATTAAAGGGAACTCCAAAACCTTGATGGGCAAGGCAAAGCAAAGTTTTGAGGAATAGGGAATAGAAATAAAATGTACCAAGATAAGAGAAAACCCAAAAATCTTCCTAGGGCCAGAAATTAAACCAAACACCCTCATACTTAGAATTTTTTTAACATTTTTGTAGTTTAGGCACATGACTAAGATATGAGGGGAGGAAAAACAAGATACCTAGTATAAATTTGACCAAGGAACCCATTGAGGGAAATCTCTAAAATATTATCAATAATCGACAAAGCTAGGTCAAAGCACTAATGGGTTTGCTAGACAATTTTTTTTGCATTTCAAGTAAGGTTCTAAAATTGGCCCTATTTGGGGATGTGTGCCTCTTGCAAGCATAGTGAGAATCTAGAAGGGAGCATACCAAGATGTCAAAAGGGACAAGAAGGGGAAGGAACCAAAAGAACAAAATACAAAACATGTGTGTACATGACGCAACAATAACATAGGATATATACAAGACAAAAACAAGACCTGTAGCTAATGACATGGAAGAAACAATGACATAGAAATTGTATGGCTACAACCAAAACTTTAGAACATTTATAGGCGAAACTCTGTAAAAAGAATCATACTTTGCATAAAGCCATGTATAAACTACCATGACCCACTTACCTCTATCAAAGACAAGATGAATGAAGGATTTGATCTCCCTCCAGATTGAAGTACATCCACCACCAAGCTGCAACCAATGATACCTCTTACATGCATGCATAACCTTGTGAACAATGCCCAAGGGGCCAAGATCAAACCCACCATTGGAATCACCATTATAGCTCAACTAGAAATAATAGGTTCCTTATCCTAGCTGCCATACATCATGGTACATCCCATGCATGTCCACCGCACCATAGGGTGAATCGCCAAAACCAATTTAGTAATAAAACACATGGATGAGTGTAAACCCCACTATTCGTGGTTGCAACATTATCAAACCTACTGAACTCTGCATATGAACCAAGAAAAAAAGAGAACTCTAATTCACATTGTAAGGAAAAATATACCCAACTATTCTTTAGATCTACAAAAAGAAAGATGACTTCTTGCATCTCAAACTAGAATGTCTTGAGCTCAAGTATATCATCAAGCTAAGCTACCACAAGCTAGTCTTCAAGTTCACACATGTGTTGTATCTCAAAATCACCTTCACTTGTATGTTGGATCCACACAAAGGATTCTAATTCTATCACATCACCATCATCTATAGCATTAGAAACTTGAACTTCATCACAAAAGAAAGTTTCATAGTCATTAGTGTTTACATCAAGCTCTTAGATAACATGTGGCCAATATACACCATTGTTAAACATGTTGATGTACGATTCCATGCTTGGACCACATACATGATCCACATTTTCATTAAGATCATCAGCATAGGAATCATATCAAGGAACCTCAAGTAATGGACTGAATCCATCCCATTGCCTCTCTATTTTAATTTAATCTTAGTAATTTATTCTATCATACTCATTGCTACAAATAGACACATTACAATTTTACTCCTCGCCCTCCTCTTACACATAGGCATACAGACCTACTATAGAATAATAAACTTCATTTGCAACATGCATAACAAGGTTATCTTTGGATCTCATGACATGGTAGTCACAATTGCTAATGTTAGGGATAGATGAATCATTTGAATGATATAAGTTAGTGTATAGGTCATCAACAAAAGAGCAAAAGGCTTGGGGCCCACCCCATGAAATGTTAGGCACCTATTTGTTAGCATGAGCATGTACAATATCATTATCCAAGTTTCATACATCCCCTCAAGAGTAAGAAACTCATGCCACAAGTCAACACCATCTATTCTGTTGGCACACCTATCTTGTAGTGTAATTTTTTTTAGCTCATCTTCATGTTAACAAACACTTGTGGTAGGGAAATCACTAACATCATCATCAAGAGGGACAAAGCATGAGATCTCACTAATCAAACAGTTATCCTCATGATCTTCAAGATCAACACTAGTGCACTTATCATCATTTGCATCCACATTAGCTAACTCATCTAACAACAAATCAGTGCAAACACTATCTATGTTAGGAAATATGTCTCAACCTTGCACCTAATGTTAAGAATACAAATAGTGTGATTTTTAGGTTAAAAAATAGAAAAATTCAAATTCTGGCCTATAGAGTTAGTTTTTGGCCAAAATAAAAATTCCAATTTGGTTCCTAGTTTAAAAAATGGGCCCAAAAATTGGCCTCCTAAATCAAAAGTTATGGCCTTCAGAAGTTGGACCTCCTACATTGAAAATGTAAAAACATCTAGTCCACACATAAAAGAGTTGTAAAGGGGAGTTACACTTGTTAACCAACTTATCAGACATGTTGTGACACATCATAAGGCATCTTTGGATGGGGATAATGGAGCCAAAATGGAACACCCAATTTGGTGAGTGGATTATAACAAGGTTATGGTAAGTAGAAGGAATATGTTATTTTTAGCATAGGGACTCATCTTGGAATTTGGGTGTTGGATTTCTAACTAATGATTTTGGTGCCACTATTTTGGGTGGTATTAACTCATGGTTTTCTAATTACCATTTGATGGTTTCATGTATTGTATCTCCTATTTATTGGGTTCTTGAGATGGTGGTTTTGATAGCCAGTATTGTAGGTATTGCTATGTTGTCAAAATTCCTCCAAATCTCTGGTTGGTGATACTCCTGTGATTGGTTGCTCTACAAGTTTATTGTAACTATGTTGTTTACTAAATAATACATTGGGTTGCTTTAGAGTGTGGGGTTTTTATCTTGAAAGCATTTTCCCCATATACACCTATGTTATGGTATTCTATTTATTTTCTATTTATATATGTTTCTACTTTCTATAATTGTTAAAAGATTAAAATTTGCACAACACTCTCCTCAAAAGTGTAGGAAGTGTTTATGTGTGCCTTGATTCCTTTAAGTCTGCCTCATATGTATAGCTATCCCATGATGCCACATTATCCTTATCATCCTCCTTTGAACATTCACCAACAACAAGATTCTCAAATTAGTAACATTAATACATTGTATGTCCATTTGTTGTTTAGTTGCATCCATACTTGAAGACATAAGCCATATTATGTACTCATCCCTCATCTTCTCGAGGAATTCAAACTAACCATAGGCCTGCTCTAAAATTGTGGGCTTCATCTCTTCTAGTATCAATCTTAGACTAGTTTTATAGGCTTTACAAAAGATGTCAATACATGTATTTACATTTGTCCTAAACTTCTTTGGAATTTTATAAGCAACAACAAACCTATGTTTGAAATCATAACTTGACTCTTCATCCTACCTTTTTATGCTTACTAATTTTTAGACAAGAGAAGAAAAGTCCACTTTGCATTAATAATTCTCAACAAATATAGTCATAAGGTCATTCCAAGAAGAAAAATAGTGCTCAGGAAAACAACTATTCCAGCTCAATACCTTCCCACACAAAGATTTGGCAAAAAATTATATTGACATGTCTTCATCTTCAAAATGATAGAACTTCTATTTATTCAATCAAACTTCATCCTCTCTTCTCCTCTTCCAAAAATGTGTTTATATCTCTCCCCATTCAGTTCCAACCAGAACATCAGAGGTTGGAGTCGTTACAACTTCCAACCAGAATATCAAGACACTAACTGATCATACGACACATGTTTGGCATACGACATGATTTACATCAACAAGACACCTAAACATAACACACTTGACTTAATCATCCACATACTCCAATTGCCCAAGATGTTCAAATTAGCTTATCAGGATGCCAAATTTGTAACACTTGTTCACATGATGGGGTTTTTATTACAAACATGAAGTCACAAAAACAAACATATAAATGCATAAAACATAACAACATATTAAGATCTTAGTCTTCTCCCTCATATGTATATTTGGCTTATTGAAGGGGTGTACCTGCACCATACTCCCCGAGAGAAGAGATCTCAAGCCCACTTGAGATGAGAGTTTGAAGGTCTATACCATGATTTGTGATCTGATCTTCAGTCATCCAAACTGCTTCTGAATCAGGTTTCCCATGCCAAGCCACCAAGTACTCCATGTACTCTTTGTTTCTTGTTTTCTTTGTCACTCTTGAGTCTAATATCTTCTTCAATTTTGGTGGATCATACTTAGGAATATCATCATCTGTTGTACTCTGCAATGATTCCTGTTCTACATCTACATTCTGCTTGTATGGAGTTAAATCACATACATTGAAAATGGGTGACAATCCAAGATCAGGAGGAAGTTGGATCTCATAAGCATTCTGCCCACACTTATTTAAAATCTGACATGGTCCAATCTTCCTCTGCATTAGCTTGGTATATTTTCCTTTGGGGAGCCTCTCCTTCTTCAAATTAACCCACACCAAATCTCCAACATCAAATTGTACATCCCTCTTCTTCTTGTCAGCGTATGTTTTGTACTTCAATGAAGTTTGTTGGAGTTGGTTCTTAACTTGATCATGCACCTCTTTGATGGCTGATGCAAAAGCTTCTCCATCTGCACTAATAGACTCTCCTATAGGCAGATCTCTCAACTCCAAAATACCCCTTGGATGAACACCGTATACCACCTAGAAAGGTGACTTCCTTGTACTCCTATTGGTGGTATCATTATAGGAAAATTCTACTTGCAGTAGGATGTTATCCCACTTCTCTCCAGGCTACCTTGTCAAACACCTTAGTAGATTTCCCAATGAATGGTTAACCACTTCAGTCTGACCATCTGTTTGACGATGGTAGGCTGATGAGAAGGATAAGTTGGTTCTGAGCTTCCTCCAAAAGTGGCCAATAAATCTCACATCTCTATCTGACACTATGCTTAATGGTAATCCATGTATTCTCACTATCTCTTTGAAAAATAGATCTGCAACATATGAAGCATCACAGGTGGTTTTGCATGGCAAGAAGTGTGCCATTTTACTAAATCTGTCGACTACAACAAAAACACTATCATATCCCTTCCTTGTCCTAGGTAAACCCAATACAAAGTCCATGCTTATGCTCTCCCACGGCCTGGAAGGAATGGGTAGTGGCTGATATAAGCCTGCATTAGTTGATCTCCCTTTTGCTTTCTGACATATCACACATGCCTCCACAAATCTCCTTACATCTGACTACAACTTTGGCCAATAGTAATGCCTCTTCACAAGATCAAGAGTCTTATCTAGACCAAAATGTCCTGCCATGGCCCCACAATGTTTCTCCCTAATGATATTCAGTCTCATAGAACACCGTGGAATGCACAACTATCCACCTTTGAAAAGTAATCCATCTTGGATTAGAAATTCAAAGAACTCAACATGATATTTGTCACCAAAGGAAGTACATACCTTGTAGATCTCTCCAAAGTCTCCATCAACATCATACATGGCCTTCAAAGAGTCAATGCTAACACTCTCCAATTGGATCTGATTTATGGTTAGAGCCCTCCTACTCAAAGCATCTGCTACCTTGTTCTTGACCCCTTTCTTGTGCTTGAGTGTGAAGGTGAAAGCTTGCAAAGTCTCCACCCACTTCATATGCCTATGGTTCAGCTTCTCTTGGCTATTTATGAAACTAAGGGCCTGACTATCTGTGAACACTATGAATTCTTTGGGCATCAAGTAATGCCTCCACTTTTTGAGTGACTGTACTAGAGCATACATCTCCAAATCATATGATGAGTATCTCTTCTTTGCATCATTTAGTTTCTCACTGAAAAATGCAATAGGCCTACCTTCTTGACTAAGTACTACTCCAATTGCCATGTGGCTTGCATCACATTCTACCTGAAAAATCTTGTTGAAGTCAGGAAGTGCAAGGACTGGTTGCTCTGCCACCTTCTTCTTTAGTGTTTCAAATGAATCATCTACCTCCTTTATCCAAGTGAATCTGCACTTCTGTCCTTCTTTTATGGTGTCAAGCATGGGTGCACAAACATGACTAAACCCCTTTATAAACTTCCTATAGAAGGTTGCTAACCCTTGGAAACTTCTAACATCATTCATGGTTCTAGGAGTTGGTCAAGACAATATGGCACTTACCTTCTCTTGATCCATTTTCAGTTTGCCATGTGAGATGACAAAACCCAAATATATGATCTCCTCCTGCATGAACAAACACTTCTCTAAGTTGATCATTAGCTGCTCTTCATGTAACCTTTTGAGGACCAGGCCTATATGTTTGAGGTGCTCTTACCTTGTATTACTGAAAATTAGGATGTCATCTAGATATACTATGACAAATTTGCCTATGAATTCCCTTAAGACCTCATTCATCAACCTCATAAAGGTACTAGGGGCATTGGACAAACCAAAAGGCATGACCTTCCACTCATATAACCACTCTTTAGATCTATTTTTGTGAAATATTTTGCACCCCCCAAGCAATCAAGCAAATCTTCTATTCTAGGGATTGGGAACCTATACCTAATTGTTATCTTGTTGATAGCCCTTGAATCAGTACAAAGTCTCCAAGTGCCTTCCTTCTTTGGTGCTAGGATAGCCAGTACTGCACATGGGCTTAAACTCTTGCCAATTAGGCCTGTCTCCAACAACTCCTCAATCTGCCTTGCTACCTCTGCATTCTGTTCTGGGGTAAGCTTGTATGCTTCTTTGTTTGGAAGCATAGATCCTAGGATTAGATCTATGCAATGACTAATGTCTCGTATAGGTGGTAGGGACCTTGGCATTCCATCAGAGATGATGCCTTTGTACTTGTCCAATAGCTCTTGGACAGTTGGATCTATGAACCTTTGCTTCTTCTCTCCCTTGATTTCCTGTTGCTACTCCTTATTCACCTTCAGGCATGGAATTAGTGCATATGCAACTATACTTTCTTTTACTATCTCTTTCATGAATTGTTTTCCTTCTACCATCATCACCTTAACTTCCTTCCCTTTTGATTTCTCCTCATTCTCCATCAATGGTAGCAACTCTATAACCTTACCATCCTTGCTGATTGAATATGTGTTCCTAACTCCATCATGGTGTGCTTTCAAGTCATATTGCCATGGTCTTCCAAATAGGAGATGGCAAGCATCCATCTTGGCAATGTTAAACAATAATCTGTCTTTGTATGTTCCAATTTGAAACTCCACCCAAGCTTGCTCTTCCACAACTGTTTGCTGACCTTGGGTGAGCCATGAGACCTTGTATGGGCATGGATGTGGTAATCTTCTAAGCTTAAGCTTTTCTACCATTTCTATGGACAAAATTTTTTTAGTGGATCCGGAGTCAATCAGAACTTTGCATACCTTTCCTCCTGCTTTGCAAGTAGTTCTGAAGAGAGACTTCCTTTGTGGGGGTTCTTTGTTAGGTACCTTCATGGTGGTCATTGTTCTCCTAATCATCAAAGCTTCTCCTTTCTCAGGATATCCATAATTGTCAGGAGCATTCACACTTTGAAAAGTGTTTGAGCTTGTCACACTTTGACAATCAGATTCTTGGATCAGATTTGTCCTCCTTTCTCCCATTGAACTTGTTGCCTTTTCTGGACATTTGCTAGCTATGTGGCCTTCTTGATTACAATTGTAACATCTGAGAGGTCCTCTGCCCTGAGATCTCCCTCTAAATGGTGGTCTTCTGCCCCTAAAGTTTCCTCTTTGATTGTAACTTCCCCCTTGGGTTTGACTATTGTCTCCTTTGTTGCTCTCTTGGTTTGATTCACCTTGGTATCCAAATCCATTTCCTCTGCCTCTAAAAGGACTTCTTCCCCCTCTTTGTTGTCTCCCTCTTCCTCTACTATTCTGCTCCTGTCTTCTTTTTAATTTCTCTTCCACTTTGAGTGCTAATTGGTAGCACTTTTGGACTGTATCTGGGTTATGCAGATTTAAATCTTCTTGGATGTTAAACCTCAATCCATTGAGGTACCTTGCCACCTTCTCGTCCTCACCCTCCTTTACCTTTGCCTTGACACATAGTTTCATGAACTCTTCAGTGTATGAACTGACATCTAACTTCTTCTGCTTCAAATTTTGTTTTCTCTTATGTAGTTGGATGTTGTAATCCAATGGAACATAGGCTTCCTTCACTAAAGCCACCATCTTCTTCCAAGTAGCAACTTTGCTCTTTCCCTCTCTCACCCTGTCATCTTGGATGAAAGTCCACCAAGTTAGTGCAACCCTTTCATTTTGGATTGGGCCATCTTCACCCATTGGTGGTTTGGTATCTCCTCGGTCTCAAAGAAATTATTCAAGGAGTCTATCCACTCCATCACTAAATCAGGATCCATTTTGCTTGCAAACACGGGTAGGTCTAGTTTCATATCCATGGTCCTTCTCTCCATGGATTTGAGGGCATTGATCAAGGGTCTCTGCTCTGTAGGAACCTCCATCTCTTCTTGCCTAGGGATCTTCTCTTCATCCCCGTCTTCTTCATCACTAGAATCTTCTTCTCCCTTCTCTACTTTGTCCCTCAACTTCTCTAACTCATTTCTCAAGGCCTGATTCTGAGCCCTAACTGCTTTGCTCTCTGCCAATTGTTTCTTCACTAGAACAACCAACTCAACATTGGTCATCTTCATTGGGTACTCCTGTGACCCCTCTTCGTCTGACATCTTGTCTTCTTCTTCTACCCAAAGGATACTCCCTTTCTTTGATACCACTTGATGTAGAGCATGCAATGAAGTGGTGAAAATAGATCAGAATCACGAAACTATTGTTATGGTTGAACCTTTGAACCACTTGAACCAAATGAACTTGTGAACCATTGAACCTTTAACTATCGGTTCAACATACTTCCATCGCCCAGACTTAGGCTATCGGCGTAACCCTATCCTCGTCACCCGATATCAAAATTCACACCGATATGCAGATTACCTCACTTTGACTCCGTTGAACCAATTGAACCTATTGAACCTTTGAACCAGTTCAACCATCGGTTCAACCAAATGCTTTTGGCCGTCTCAAAAATTCTTCCAATGGTTCTTCTCACCCCGATGCATTACTTAACTTTCTATAGCCTGTTCCCTTTGCCAATTCTTCCAGTCATTCCTTGTATCCGCAGAAGGTGAACTTCCAACATACACTCTATGTTACCATTCCGGCTAGTCATCCCTTACCTCATTAGAAATGTATCTTTTCAATGTACATTCAAAAGGTGTATTCCAATAGACATTCAAAACATGTTTTTGCAACCCCGACACACAATTTTAGGATACACACGAAATGTATATTCGCCTACAATTGCGATATACACAGGAAATATATCTCCAGTGAAATAACGCCAAAATCTTACGTTGAGAACGTCCTCTGCAACCAAACTCCCAGTCTCTATTCTGTTGAGCCCTAGCACATAGAGATGCTAGGCTCTCTACTGCGACAACTCTTCCAGAGATTGGATCCCCTATCCCATTCCGCCATAAACACAAACAAAAAGAAAACAAAATAGAAAACTATGTATAGGGTCCATTCCACTAATTTCAAAGAAATCCACCAGTGGAATGGTCTCAGTCTTGCATCTTCGACAATAGAGAACTAGATTATGTAACGAACAATTTGATACAGAGAGTATACACAGAACAATTCGATACACAGGGAATTTATATAAAACATAGAACTTGTTAACACAATCTGACAGAACTTCTATTTCTTCAATCAAACTTCGTCCTCTCTTCTCCTCTTCCAAAAATGTGTTTATATCTCTCCCCATTCAGTTCCAACCAGAACATCAGAGGTTGGAGTCGTTACAACTTCCAACCGAAATATCAAGACACTAACTGATCATATGACACATGTTTGGCATACGACATGATTTAAACACATCAACAAGACACCTAAACATAACACACTTGACTTAATCATCCACATACCCCAATTGCCCAAGATGTTCAAGTTGGCTTATCAGGATGCCAAATTTGTAACACTTGTTCACATGATGGCGTTTTTATTACAAACATGAAATCACAACAACAAACATAGAAATGCATAAAACATAACAACATATTAAGATCTTAGTCTTCTCCCTCAGATGTATATTTGGCTTGTTGAATGGGTGTTCCTGCACCATTGCCCTTCAATAGTATCAAGCCTATCAAACCTAGGCATTTGATATAAAATTATTCCAGTCATTGTCTACATTTCATGGTCCACCCAAGAAAGGTCTAGCTGTTTGTAGGTGGTATCAAGGGGAATAATGGGAGATTGAACAATTTGGTTTTCTATAATTGTAGACAAGTCTTTAGATTACAAACTAGACTCAAGAAGTCTAATTTGGTTTTCAATTTCCTTTTGTTGTCTAATGAGTTCATCTTGCATTTGTAAGGATGCTTGAAGGTTTTGGGAATGAACAAGAAATAATCGTGATTAGCATAAGAAGATACATCACTACAATAGACCAAGTCATACCTATCAACGTAATCTATCTAGGGCTCAAAGTATAAGAAGGTGCATGTTAGGGAGCATCCCTAGAGTGGTCATTATCATACTAGGAAGCCATGACTACAATATTTTAAGATGTAAGGGAGAAAAAATATTTCTTACAAAATATGTTTCTTTTCAAAGAAAGAAACCTAGTTCCAAGAGATGAGACAAAAAACTTTATGTAGCTTTATTACTAGTTGTTAGAAGCTTGAGATATGTTCTTGAAGCACCAACGATAGATAGGTTGTAATATAAATCAAACTTGGTTCCTGATAGTAGAGTTTCCACCCCTTCCAAAAGAGAGATACCTTGAAGTACATGATTTCCAAGACAACATATTGGTTTGGGTTCAGCGCACCACCAAGGTCTTCATTTAATTTGGGACCCACATTTTGTCTCCCTAATAATGATGCCATTATGTTGGTGCCAGTTGATGGGTTACCAACTGCACACAAGCAAAATGGTGCTACTACAAATATTTTTAATGACTTAGTTGCAAGGTCTTTAGAATATGAACCAAGATATCACTTCCTTGACAACAATGCCATTATGTTGGCATAAGTTGATGGGATGCCAACTCAACACATAAACAAACTAACAATGTTGTAGAATTTCTTTCAAGATGGAGAGGTGTGAAAGATAAGAACCAAAGTTAAACTTTCCCTAGAAACAATGTCATTATCTTGGTTCCCAAAATCATAGTTCCACAATCCTAGAGTATCAAACTATCTTCAAGGCTAGGGATGCATCTTTATGAAGATGGAACAGGGACTCATCAACATAATGTAGATGATTAAATGCCAATTCCTGAGAGTGGGTATTCTCTCCTTCATTTTAGGCTTAGCTAAATCTATGAGGGTGTTCCTAGATGTATCCCTAATAAGACATCTAATTAAGTATGATAAACAAAGCTAAACCAACCATAACTATGTGTAATATATATTTGACGTCAATATTTTTCACTAGTCCAAAGACTAACTAGTTGCTTATAAAACCTCTTATTAATATGATACCAACTCCCTTACATATCGGCCAAAAATTAGTAGCATTACAATATCCCCACAAGTGAATGATCCACTTAACATTCCATACACCACAACAAGGAGCAAGCAAGAATGGCATGATTCTCTAACAATATTGGCTATTTGAGGTCACTTAGAATGTTCCCTAAGTTATATCACTAAATCATGAAATCATGTGGAACCCTAATCTACTCCTAAATGATGATTAAAGAAAGATGTTGGGCCTCTTACTAATCAACCCAATGGCTACTTCATTGAGAAATAAAGTCACACCTCACAAGGACAATGAGAATATGCCTACAAATCAGTAACAGAACAAAGATTGTGCACACACAACCCCAAAGAATAAGGAAACCTACAAATAAACCTACTTAGTTATCTTGAACATATCAACATTTACCTGCATGCAACAAGGAGAAGACCATTTTAAAAAGTTTTTAACGAATTATGATGTCGTGACATTAATCTAATCATCATTACATCAAGCCAATAAATGTGACAAGAGAGAACCAACAACTAGATTCAAATATTCCCCTAAAATATTACATGCCATGGAGACATAAAGTTATAGGTATAGCCTTACTAGACTATCCTTTCCCCTAATTACAAATGTCCTTCATCACTTATAGAGCTAGAGATTCATTATCTAATACCCTATAATAACCTTAAGACATAATACAACTAAGAAATTGGTTCAATGACTAATCCCTATAAACTCTTACAAACATACATATACAACATTACAATTTCACTATGCAATTTGGGCAGGAAGGCTAAAGTGGTCAACAAGATTGCACATCATCCTTGTTCATTTGCATCATCTTCATCTATTCGTGTTCCTAAAACCACACCTTTGCATCAACAACCATGTTCATTTATACACAAGAAACATGTCTTTAAGGGGCCCATGGGTACATAGAGGCATTGGAGAGCCATCTACTACCTTACTACTTTTATTTGAGGCTATTAATGACATTCTAGATTGTGCGAGGAGATAGGTAGGGTTTCCTTCTCAAGCAATAGGGTTTCGCTAAAATGTATCTAAACATAGCATAGAGGACAAATCTGAGACCCAAATCTAGTAGTCTAATAAATTGTGTGTTGGGGTGCATAGATGCCAAGGAGGAACAATAGATTGGGGGTTAGGGAGATCACATGCTGAGTGAATGGGCAACAAGAAAATATATGGGCCCAAGGAAGTGGAATGAAGGAAAAATGGGATTTGGGGGTCAAGATGCCATATGATAGTTTTCTTCATGTATGTAAGCATTAATAATCCTAAAGATCCAGAAGGAGAATGTGTGAGAAGGAGTGGAGATCAAGAAATTTACATACCCACCACCATAGGAGGATGCATGGGAAAGGAAAGGAAATCTCAGAGGCCTGAGAGGAATGTGTGACTGGAGTGGCAAGGGTTAGGATTTTGGAATGCTAGGTAATCGATGCACTTTTGGGAGTAGGGGAGGGAAAGGCTTGAAGGCCTACAAACAAAAGTGAAAGTGGTCAAGGATCAAGGAAAAGGAATACCTAATACTAAAGGAAGAGGAAGTGAGATCAGGGATTAGAGAAATCTAATACCATATACATGAACGAAGGAGAAGAGGAATGGATTACCCACTAAGGAATGGGGATCAAGGATGTGTCATGACATGGTCCTAAAGCATGATGGTAGGAGAAAACCTGAAGGCCGAAGCCTAGAAGTGAAGGAAACAGGTGGGAGGAAAATGATAGTGCAAGTAAATGGGGAAATGGATGTTGGGAAGATAAGTAATGGAAATTTTGAAATCCTATCATAGGAGGAACAAAGGAAGCACAAGGACACATAGGGAAGGAAAGAAGGGATGCCATCAAGAATAATCTTGAAAGTATATGGAAAAGTTGACAAAGTGAGGGAAGAAAATAAGGGATGCCATCAAGCAAAAGCTCAAAATTCTAGTAGAGTTGACAAAGTGGGGGTTGGGGGTTTGGGGAAGCTCATGACAGGAAAACAGATAAGATAAATCCTAAATTCTCATGATAAAGTTGAAAGTGGAACATTAGAGAAGTGGGGATTGGGAGAAAAGAATGACAAGGATGCTGATAAGGGGAACTCTAAAACTTTGATGGGTATAGAAAAATAGAGCTTTAGGGAATAGTGAAAATAAATAAAGGGTATTAAGATAAGGGAAAACCAAAAAACCCACCTAGGGCTAGAAATTGAAGAAAACACCCTCATACTTAGAATTTTTTTTACATTTTTGCAATTTAGGGACATGAATAAGATATGAGGGGAGGGAAAGAAAGAGACCATGCATAAATTTTACCAAGGGGCCCATTGAGGAAAATCTCTAATCGATTATCAATAATGGGAAAAGCTAGGTCAAAGCACTAAAGGAGCACCAAACTTAGAATTTTTTTTTGCATTTTAAGGTAGGGGCCAATGGTGTTGACAAGTGGCATATTGTGAAATGACTCTAAAAGATGTGTTTCTATGTTGTGCAATTTTGTGATATGTTGCATGATGTTCTATGCTGATTCTTGAACTATATGTCTTGTGGACACTAACATGAATAATATAAGTGTGGTATAGAACATAAACAAACTTGTTAGTGAGGTTATGCGGCATGATCCTTAGCACTACTCAAATGACATGTGATGCAAAGGGCCACACACAAGCTAGGGGATGACTTTAGATTTGCACAACATGTTTCTTGGTATTTCCCATGTGGCACATGATGCAAGGAGTTATACATAGGATTGTTTGTGAACTATGATGTTGATGTTTGAAGGCACACGTGCTTGAGTAGGTGTTCACACATCTTGACAATAGTAGGAACAACATAGAAAACAGGAACCATGATACCCCCAAATGTAAATATAAAGGGGAGAACTTAGTGCAATGCCCCCAATGTGTAGATGTAATCATGAAGGTATGGAATATAGAAAGGGGAAAATAATGATGCCCCCAAGTGTAAATGCTAAATATGTGGCATTAGAATCACAAGGTATGGAAAGGAAAAAGTGTGATGCCCTCATGTAAATGCATCAAAATAGAAGCACAATATGTAGGGGATGGTAAATATGATGTCCCTCGATGTAAAGATATGGCAAAGAAAGTTTGATGTGTCATGGGGGAGGGTGGGGAATCATGATGCTTCCCCATAATATCTAATGAGTCTAGAAGTAGAATATGTCAATGTAAAATCAAAGTGTAAAGATCTAGAAGCATGATATGGCAATTTAAGTGTAATAAGTGACTCTAGGGAGTAAGATGTGTTAATGTATAGGCGAAGAATCAATGTAAGATCATTGTAGAGGCTCTAACAAGCATAGTAAGTCAATGTAAGGACAATCTATAACATAATGTATCATAGTAGAAACAATACGTAAGCTCTGGTAAGTGAAAGGAAGCAAAGGTGTGAAATATGTTTTCTACACTAATCTATGAGAGGAGGTATGTGCAAAAAGAAATTTGATCGTAGAGTTACAAAAAAAAGACAAAAGCAATATACCATAACACAATTTTATGTGGGGAAACCCATTTTATGAGAAAAACCCACACTTTAAAGAAACTTAATGTATTATTTAGTAATCAATGGTTGCAATACACTTGCACAGTTTTAGTTTTTATAGGAGTATCACCAACTATAGAATCTAGAGTAGATTCTAGCAACATAATGGTACTTGCAAATTCACTACTAAAACCTCCATTTATAACATCCAATCTATAGGAGATTCAATACATGAAAACACAAGTGGTAAACCAAAAAACATGACCCCGAAATGGTGCCCAAATCTACAACCCAAATTCCAATGCCCCCTCCATGATGAGTCAACATTCTAAAAATAGTAGATGCTTTTATGTTGTCATAATTCTCAATAACTCTATCATAATCCACTCGCCAAATTTGGCACTCCATTTTGGCTACACAATCTCACTCAAAAGATGCTCTATGATGTGTCATAAATTTAGTCAAGATTCCTAGTCAACAATGTAACTCCTCTACAATCATTCTCTTGTGTGTCATAATATCTCTTACACCATGATCTCCATCATAGATGATCTTACACATCCTTAATGAAAATATATTATCTCACACACAATTGTACAAATCATAATAAGGAATACACATGGGCATAGTGGCCAAGTCATAAGTGGGATTCCCTCTTCCATGCGGGCTCACAAATAAGAAATAAATACAGTATTAAATAATTAGTTTTGAACATTAGATTTTCAAGGTGTATAACACACCTATCCCAAAATTCTCTCATTTGTTGTATACCTTCCAAGAGCAAAGGGGAATAACCAACTTCTAGGGGCCAAGAGACCCATAAACTCACCACACCACTTAAATTTCTCTATATTCACTAGCTTCGTCAATGCATATGCAACATTTTGCAAGGTGTCAAATTTTTATAGCATCACCCTTTCATCCTCTACCATGCAATGAATAAAATAGTACTTGACATATATATGCTTCATCATCTCATGAAAGGTTAGGTTCTTTCTTTGTTATACATATGGTACTTTGACTGTCACAAAGAACTCTAATAGCTCCCTAACTCAGCCCTACATTTGAACACAATCTCTTAAGCTAGATGGCCTCCTTCAGGAATGAGTAGTTTTCATGTACTTATCCTTTATAGTGGACAAGGTGACCATAACCTATTGTTTACTTATACAATTGAAAGAACCACCAAATAAATTGAAAACATATCCATGGATGGATCTTCTACTATTGCCATCTCCTACCTAATCTAAATCCATGAATATCCAATAAGTGCTAGTCCCTTATAGAATCACCATGATAACAAATAGAGTACTCTACCCCACAAATATTTGAATACCTCTTAACTACATCCCAATGATCTCATCAAGTATTAGTCATGAATTGACTAAGGAATCCCATTGCTTGGGCAATATTTGGTCTCGTATAAACCATAACATACATCAAAATCCCAACAACATTAGAATAAGGATCATAATCCATAAATCCACCATGATATCATTAAGTGTAGTCAGAAACTACTCCATAATTAACTTAGCCCCCATCAAAATAGGAACACTCAATGGTCTACAAACTAAAGTGCTAAATCTCTTCAACACAAAGTTCACATACTTACTCTGGTGCAACCAAATCTTTTTGTATGTTCTACCTCTTCTGATCTCCATACCCAAGATATACTTGGTATCCCAATCCCCTTATGTCAAATAATGCTAAAAGTTGAGAATTCAAATCACAAATCATATTCATACTATTATCAAACATCAACATATCATCTATGTACAATGTGATAATAAGGAATTAGTCATTGTCTAATTCATAATAAACTAAATTATTTGATTTGGATCTTAGAAATCCCAACACCAACACAAAGTAAACTTTTTGTACTACAACTTAAGAGATTGTTTGAGACCATACAAATATTTTTCAATGTACAAACCAAAGTTTCTTTACCTCTTTCCACATTGTGCTCAAGCTATGTCATGTAGATTTCTTTTTCCAAGTCACCATGTATGAATGTTGTCTCCACATTCATTTGTTCTCTCTCTAAATAAAAGTTTCTACTATAGATAACAAGAACCTAATAGATGTTAGCTTATCAACTGGGGAAAAATCACTAAAGTCTATCCCCCTCAATGTAGGAATAGTTTTTCACACCAACTTTGCCTTGTACTTTTCAATACCACTATCTAAACCTAACTTTTTCTTGAACACCCATTTACATCCAATATGATTTTTATCCATTAATTAATGGTACCAAGTCCCATGTGTCATTATCCTTTAATGAAACCATCACTTGATCCATAACCACTCTTTAGAACTCAAAATCACTCATATCCATCACCTCCTTCACAATTATAGGCTCATTAATATTAGTAATCAAAGTAAAAATACATCTCCAACTATAAGGAGTATACCTATCTAGTTGTTATATTTGCTAAGTGGACCTTAAAATCTAAGATGGAGATTCTACCTCCAATTCAGAACTATAAAAACTACTCAAACTCTCCTCCTCCCTAAGTCCTTCATGATCTTTGGGTTCAATCTTTTTAGTCCTTGGGGTATTTGAAATACATCTTTCTTCCCATCTTCTTTAGCTGCAACACTATGGAAGAAGGCTTAATCTCTCTAAAAATAACACTTTTGTTGTATATAACTCTCTTGGACACAAGGTCTCAAAGATCATACCCTCACATCAACACCATAGCCGATAAATATATATTTCACTACCTTGTTCTCCAACTTTGACCACTTATCCCTAGGCACATGTGCATATCCCTTGTAATAAAAAATATGAAGATGTCATAATAAGGGTTTTTGTTCCCATACATGCCTCCATACAGGTCTTCTCAACAAGATTTGATATAGGAGACTTGTTAATTAGGTAACAAGTTGTAGCAACCACTTCTGCCTATAACTTCTATTCCAAGTTAGCTCCACTATGCATAATCCTAGAGCCCTCTCCATCAATGTCCTTACCATTCTCTTTGCAACTCCATTATATTAAGGGGTATATAGGGTTGTCTCATTTCTCTTAATCCCATGCTTCTTATAGAATCTTTCAAAATATACTAGAAACAAAAATTTCCACCATTGTTAGTTCTCAAAACCTTAATCTTCCTACTTATTTGGTTTTCTAAAAGAGATTTCAACTCCTTTAATTAACTAAATACTTTCAATTTACTCATAAGGAAATACACCCATGTCCTTCTAGAATAATCATCTATAAAAGATATGTAGTACAAATATAGAAATCAAATAAACATTAATTACAAAGACCAAATACACCGAAATGAATAAAGTCCAACAGCCCAGAAGATTTGTTAGAACTAAAATAAAATTAAACGTGGTTTTATTTTCTATATACACAATTTTCATAAAAATCAAATTCAAGAGTACAATCATTCAACCCCTCAAGAAGGTTTTTTAATGGTCCTTAGACCCTTCCCACCTATATGGCCCAATCTTTAGTGTCATAGCATTGTCTTCTTTGTAGGTAGCTTTCTCTCTAAAGAAAGATCTTACTTAGGTACCTAAGAAGCATAAACATCGAAAGTAGATACAACACTCCTCTTTGTAGCCAGTTCTAATGGTGAAGGTGTAGATTTTGTATATCTCTTCACTGCATGGATAGTTAAATTATTACATTATACAATGCTTGCATCAAATTGAAAAAGAGGGCCCACTTGAGCACCCTTAGGAAGCACCATAGCTCCTTGTACCATTTTACACCCTCTAGTAGAGAAAATAACTTGCACACCTACATCATTAAACTTACTAACTGATAATAGGTTTTGTTCCATACCAGGGATATAAAAAACACTATTGATCCCCTTCACTCATTCATTAGGGAATCAAATCTAGACTCTACCATGGGAAACTATGCTTAAATGAGAATTATTGCTAAGGTACACCTTCCCACCATCATAGTCTTCATACTTTGAAAACCACCCTAATGGGAGGTCATATGGAAGGAAGCTCCAGAGTCTATCAACCACACACCTTTAGGTGCATGTGTTGTTGAGGTCTTAACAAAGGCTTTTGTATCATCTTGAGAAGACTTTTAAAACTCATCATTTGAACTGCCATTATTTTTCTTTTTCTCCTCTTTGTAGTCTTTATGGTAATGCTCAGTCTTGTAGAAATTCCAACACTTTTCCTTGAAATTTTTAGGAGATATGGATCTCCCACAAGATTTGGGTCTAGACTTATCTCTCTTCTTGTCCTTCTTCTTGCCTTTCTCCCTTTATCTTCCATGAATAAATAGCACCTCCTTAGTAGATTCAAAAGCTTTCCACCACTTCTTCTCCAAGAGTAGCGAAACCAATACCTCATCCATTTAAAATTGAGTTTTGAAGAAGTACTCTTGAATGTCATCACCAAGTGATCCCACTAGTTTGGAAACTAAGACATTAGTGTCATGCAATTATCCTCCTTCATTTTCACTCAATTAGAGTGCAACTAGGTCACAATTATATTGAATGCACTAAAATGCTCAGCCATAGAACCACCATCATCTATTCTTAGGGTAAATAGCTTCTTTCTTAGGAAAAGTTTATTAACCAAAGATTTATCCTAATATAAATCTCCCAACTTCTTCCAAAGAGCTTGTGTAGTGGCTTCTTCATGTACATTCAACAAAACTGAATCTACCAAGTAGAGACTAATGAACTCCTTTGTCTTTTTGTTCAATAGATCTCAATTGGATTGTGACATTGTAGTGATTTTGGATCTTAATATTTCAACTCAGAGGTCTCTATCTATGAGCATATCCTCCATGAATGGTCAAACCCCTTGTTTGGTCTTTCAACCTCCACATGAAGTCAATGAAATGAGGGATATTGGAAATAGTGTATGCTCTTAAAACCCTATGTGCATCTAGAGTATAAGAACAATATTATAAAAAATAAATCTATGAGTATTAGTCATTGGTCTACAAAGAGCAACACCTTGGTGTGTGGATGAAAGTAGAGAGGAAATGAAGCTCTCAAGGTGCAAGCATTGGTGCTATGGATATGAGAAGGCACAAAATAATAATTGTAATATAATAAATTAATTCAAAATAACAATAACTTGAACAATGTCACTTGAATAACAAAGAATGGAGGCAACAATGGTTGCAATAATAATGTATATCTTCAATAGTTGAAAGAGCTCATGGATGGCAATGCTAGAATCACTAGAGTGTTGTTCAAAGTATTTTTATGCTCAAGAATGCTTGAAAAATGGTGTAGGATGCTATAGAAACTTAGAGGCAATGTTTTAATGCAAAAAGATAAAGAGATAGATTCAAAAATTAGTTGATGGGAAAGATGAAGAGGAATGCAAGGGTGAACTAGCTATTGAGATTTTCCCAATAGATCTAACAATAGTTACGCTCGCATGTTCATGTATGAAAAGGTGACTAGTTGGAAATAAATAGTCACGATGTTAGAGGATAAAAGCATGTCATGTAGATGTCTACATGTCGTGTTGTTGTCCAAATACAACAAAGCCAAAAATGATATAGAATGACAATATAACACTAGATTAACATAGGAAACACATTCACTTACATAGAAAAGACATGAACATACAAAAACATCAAGCCCACATCCGCATCAAGGGTGGGATGAAGGCTAGGATAAGGTTGAATAAAGCTAAAAATATACTAGACGAGACAAATTCTAAATTAAGGTTAAACTACAATGCCAAAATTGTAGGGTATGCAATTTTTGACCTTACATTTTCCCCCACTTTAGTAGGCTTATGCCACTAGGTGATAAGTGTTGTGTGGTTACACAACATGCCCCATTTTGACTTGACAAAACAGGGACCCAACTTTTTGCTTGGCTTGGCTTGTGTTTTCTTGCTTTTCGGCGGTCTGGTAAAAGTAAGTCATGCAGGTGATCCTGTATAAGGGAGCTGGGTAAGTCATCATGATGAGGTCAGTTAGTCAAAGTTAATATTTCATGTTAATAACCTCATGGTTGGAAAGAGTACAAAATTTCATGCAGGTCTGCCTTTTAGATCACCCTGATATTCTTTGGGGAATGAAAGCTATTGTAGGTCAAAGTTCTGGTCAAACCTAATATTCCGGGGGGGGGGGGTCATATTTCTTAGATCAGTCATCTTATGAAAGATCACCCCAATCCAACTTTATCACCCGATAAATCATTTGGTCCGATGTTCAGGACGTCAATTTTAAGTGATAGTGGTATTTACCTATCAAACAACTTCATATATTTTGCGGGGGTCATATTTTGAATATCACCCGATATTCCAAATAGCACCCTATCTTTCAACTATCACCCTGTCACAGAATATCACCCTAGAGCCAATATGTTGATGACGTCACCCAACCCCGATAAACAAAGAAAATCTCCCTAACGGTGACATCATCATCCTTTTTACCTCGTGGAGGTATATTTAAAATGATCACTCCTTTTACATAGCATGACAGTGACGTCATCCTGATCTTATGAAAGGGGGGTCACTTTAGTATAAAGGGGCATATCTTGAACATGACCTGATATTTGAATATCACCCGATTTTCTCAACATCACCCGATATATTGACATAAGTTTTCCCACTCAAAGGCGGATGGTCATATTACACATAAGGGGGTCATATTCTAAATATCACCCAATATTCTGAATATCACCCGATCTTCTGAAGATCACCCCCCTCATCTTGCCCCATGACATTAAATGCACATAAATGCAATAGGTGGATTCAGGCCGATCGTGAACACGATGCAAACACCTGGCAACATCCGTAGATCCATGGTAGAAGATCAATGGTTTTAATCAATCTAACATGGATTTTCCCTAATTTACCCTAAGGATGAGATTAAAAGTGAATTTATAGGGTCATTTGACATTTACCTTGTGAAGAAATGAGATTTTATAGAGCACATAACATTCAAACCCTAGTACGACCTACCTGCAGACGCAAACAGCCTACAGCAGAATGAAGCATGTGATTATCACCAATATCTGAACCTCTTTTTGGTAATCATCTGCTTAATCCAGGGGAAAAAATGTGATCAGGTAAGTAATTAGAAACCCTCCTATTGTCATTTTCTACAATATCCAGGTAGTAAGTCCTTTGTTGATTTTTGCTCTATAATTAGACACACCATGATGAAATAAAGATCAATAGGTATAATATGCATGATGTCGTAAACACATAATGTTGTATATGCATGCATGTGGATATTGTTGTAAGACCGGTCATGTTTATTGCAAGCACTCATGGCAGACGTCGGGAAGAACAAGTCTGATGCAGAATTCCTTAAACCTATGTTTGCCCAACCTGAAGGAGTACAATTCAAATTTGGTGTTATCAGAGATACCCACCAGGGATGCACAAATTTGGCGGCATGGTCAGCCAAGATGGGCGAAGATAGAGAAAGTACCCTACTGGATGTTGTCTTTGTATCAGGAATGTGGTATGCAGCTGGATTTCCCTACACCATGGAAACTCTAGAATTGGTAGTTGAGTGTGCCAGAAACTATAACCCTAAGACAAGGAGGGTAGAAAAACATGGAAGGGTATATGCAGACCTGTCTATCAAAGGAATTACATCTACTTTCAACCTTCTAGTTGGGAAGAAGGTAGTTAGTATAGATCTGAAGAAACTGGAGGTTGAATATACTAATAACAAGAAGATTGCAAGAAAGAGGATGTACCAATGGAGAGCAAAGAACAGTCCTTACACTGCCTCTGCCAAATTACCAGTGCACATGTACAAGTTTGATTTTGATGATGAGTATCAATATATGATTGCCCTGCTCAACAGGATGACAGGCCAGCCTAATGCTGGAAGCTTCAAGGACTAGATGTACGGGATCATTATGATGTGCATCTACATAGATAACAAACCACTATGGGCTAAAGTCATCAGTGATGCCCTGAATGAACAACTGATGAACCTAGGGGGCCTGGACTATTCGTTTTATATGACTTCATATATTGTGTATTCATGTGCCTACAAAGGTACATTTGATGCATTAACTACAGTTGGAAAGATTGGAGTTAGTTTGAATGATGCCCACATATGGGATCATTATCCTCAGTTGCAGAGAGCACATTACCTCCATGATTATAAATTAGTGAATGATGCATTTTCTATGCATCTAGTAAGAACAATGGAGGAGGACAGAACCAAAAGACTGAGCATGGAGGCTCAGGAGTTTATATACAGACATGGTGCCTAGTTTATCCAGTTCACCACATTTTCATACATGAGAGTAGAAGGTTTTGAGGGGCAGCCCTTAATGTTACCCAAGTGCCCTACTGATGGGGTAATCTTGATGGAGTTCCTAAGACAGATATCAACAATACTAGATGCATACAAGGCAAATAACAAGATTCCCCCAGTTTTGTTTCCAGTAACTATAGGGTGGTATCTATGCCTTGATTTAGAGAATATAAAGAAGGCCATAGGTGGTCTAAACCTGATGAATTTATAGCCATTCCCACTAACCCATATGGAAGGATGCAGAAGATTATAGGAAGCCCATCCATCAAAAGCACTTGGAAGATTTTTGGATTGACTGTGAAGATGAAGCTGAAGTCAGGAGAAGAAAATATCAAAGACTCACACTCAATCAGATAAAGACATTTGATTGTATTCTAGTTCTGGCACAATTGAAGGATGATGGCAGGTTATTATCAAATGAATATGAAGAGAAGAAGGTGTATAATGACACCATTTCAGCCCCTGACCTAATGCAGCTTGAAGACATTTCACTGGATAGGTTTACAGGTGGGGTGCTACAATTGACCCAAGCATGGGTGGATGCACAAATAAATATACTGAAGAAGAAGGGGATGGCCATCACAGTAGATAACAAGAGGAAAAGGCAGGAAATTCCTGATGAGGAATATAATGACTTTCTTGGAGAGAAGAGAAAATCTAATGGAGAAAGGCTGCCACCCCAAAAACATGGAAAAGGACCTCCCAATAAAAGGAAGAAAATTGAAGATACACCTAAGGGAGTAATAGTTGAGAGAATAGATATACTAGCTGAGGATGCATCTGCATCCGGACAGGCATCAGCCTCGTCAGCTCCACCTCTAGAGGATAAACAAAAGACCAAAAAGATCCTAAGGACGGCTGTGGATACTGCAGAAATACAGGATCAAGGCCAAACTTCACAGCAGTATGGAGAGAAGGATATTCTTAGTGAAGAGGAACCTGCAAAAGATGATCCTTTGGTGGTCACCAGGAAGAGGAAAGCAGTATCCTTGGCAACTTCAACCCCTAAAAAACCAAGAACACATATGAGAGTGAAATAAGACATGACCCTGTAATATTAAGGGGGGCTGGTAGTGAAGTGTTTAGAAAAGAATTGCAACATGAGGTGCCACTTCCTGCCATAATTAAGTTTAAGACTGAGAAGGCTGAAGAACAAGCCAAAGAAACCATTGTAGCAGGTCAAAGCGGTCCTGTCTCACTAGAGGAGACTGTGGACTTATCAGATGATGAAGTGGTAGAAAATGTAGCCTCTTAGTAGATGGAGACCCTCGCTTCAAATACTCGCATGACTCCACAAGGAACCCCATCATCACAGAGGGCGATATTAGAAGAGTTGAAGCAATTAGAACAAGAGAAAGAAGATAGCCTAGAGAAGACAACTCAACAAATAGGGCTTGACAAATTAGTTGATCAGGTGACCAGCCTTGTGGTAATAGACCTAACCTATAGAGAGGATGTAAGTCCTGAACATCAAGCAGGTGCACCTGAGAAAATAGATAATATCAAAGTAGCCAAGTAGGCAGAATTAGAAAGCAACGCTCTAGGTATGGGCCAACAACAACAAGACATATCTAATGAGCCCAAGATTGTAGAAGTCCAAGAAAAGGGAGGGAATGACAAGACCGCATGAAGTGAAGATGTCCCCCGGACTCAAGAAACCTTAGGTAATAAGGCTACATCAGGTCATGATGATATGAAGACTCAGGAGCTAGACACAGCAGGTGTGGATCTTATAAGGATCCAAGATCAAGGGGATGCACCTAAGTCAGATACAATGGTATCTACAGATGCAAATGTGCCTCAGGATGAGGAGATTACTAAGGTGGATGAAACAAAAGAAGATGAAGTGCAGGATCAACTACAGGATCATCATGAGGATGCACCACAAGATCCTCCACCGCAAGAAGAGATTCCTCAGGAGGAGGAAGTAGAACAAAATCACCCTCATGAAGATCATCATGAGGAAGAAATAAGGAAGTCACCCTCTCCATCAAGAATAGAGATCGATATAGGAGATCAGCGTGGACATGATGATGATGATAGACAACATGGATTTGGAGACCAAATACCTCAATGGCTTGAGAAAGAGATAAGTACAGAATTTGGTTTTGAGATTCAAGAGTTTGATGTTTCGACATTATTTTCAGAAACCATCATGAAGCCAAAGAGGAAGGCTAGATTAACCTCAGCCATCAGAAGAGATCCTACTATGGGTAGAAGGACCGCCCAGGTAGCACTTCCCACGGTTGAAAAGGAGAAAGGCAAGATCACCCTGGAGGAATTCTAGATCACAACAGTTGATTTAGGGTTTGCTAATGAAGACCAGGAAGGTCAGGAAGGGAAGGACATAATAGATTCTTTAACCCAAAGGGTGAAGAAAGAAAAGGAAAAGAATAAGCAGCATAAGGAGCACATTGCTCAACTGCATGCATACATAAAAGGGTTAATTAACCCTGATCATACACCATCAGATCAGGCAGTCCCATTGACTGCTATTTCTCAAGAGGAGGTCAATAAATTGGACCTTATGAAGCACGAGTTAGTGATTATGAGAAAGTGGATGTCATCCGCACTCATAGGAGCTCAAGAAGTAGTGAGGGCCTCTTTGCAGAGGTGGAATTCTTTGGGTATCTCAAGGAGAAAAGTTGATAAATTACAGACGGAGATCGGAAGAAGGTCGTTCCAGTTGGAGAAAGCCTTGAGTGCTTTGAGAGAAATAAAAAGGATTAATCCTCAGGTCCTAATAAGCAACCAGGTGCTGAATAATAATACAACCATGCTGGTAGATATCTGGTATAAAGATATCAGATTTGAATGTGATGTACTAAAGAGGAGCAGCAATAAATTGAGAGATATCAGTATGAAGCTGCATGACATGATGTCTTATGAGGCAGAAGTCTTGGAGGCCTTAGAGGGGAAAGTGGAAGGTAAAATTGAAAATCAAGACGCAGACTTTGCCATCAAAGCCCTGCATAATAATTTCCAGCTGATGGCTGATGACCCTCTTAACCACTTGACAGAAGAAGCAATGAACAAGATCATGAGGATCAAGGTCACATTAAGCAGCAGGAAAAATAAATTGGAAACCCTCAGGGATAAGTTCCAAACACATAAGCATGCCATCAACAAAGCCAAAACACAGGATGGTAGAGAAATTGAAAGAATAGTGGAAGCATATGAAAATATCAGGACAACCATGCAGGTCCATATACAAGGAGACATTCATCAGGATGATGAAGACACGGAAAGTGATGATCATGATGATCATGAAGATGAAGAAGAGGAACCTAATGAGTAGATGAAGATGCGCCACAAAGGGAAATATATGCATCAGGTACTTAAGAGGAAAATAAGTCACCTAGATGGTTACCAGCTGGCAACCTGTGCCACAAGATACATTTGACTAAGTCAAAGGAGAATATGCACCGTAGATCTTAATTGATAAATCTTGATTGTAGATCATGTGTAACCGCTCCCTCACCTTGTTCTATAAAAGGTGCAGGGATGCCTTTGTTTTAGACATTCAAAACTTAATTGAAATCTGTTTGCTAAAATATTCAAGGCCTATTTCAAAGTTATTGTAAGCATACATATTTTCGCATACTTAATGAAAGAGAAGACCTATTTGATTATAAATCATCGTAAATTCTGAGTAATCTGTGTCTGAACTCTTGATATATGCTTTGATTTGTTGCATCCCTTGGAGTGCTCATCAATCTGCATATATTATTTTCATTCCTCATCCTTTGAAGTTTTGCATCATTTGTATCTAGCTGTGGAACATCCTGGTGAAAATATGGTTTGATTTCTTCTTTCTCATGACTGTATCAAGTGTGTATGTGACTCAATAGCTGAAGATTCATCATAATTTGAAGTATTCATTTACATTTCTTTTTAATTTTAGAACAATTCACCATCACAATTGCAAATAATAGATAATCAGAAGCAAAATACATGAAATATGCAGACATCTCGAAGATAACTAGAAATTTATAGCATATTTGAAGTTAAAGCATGTACAATTGACAAATATCATGCAAAAATTTGAATATAGACACACTATTTGTGGAAATATCTTGTGTAGATAACCTTCTGTGCAACATCTTTACATAAACAAAATCCTGCTAATGAGCAAACGTAAGGCCCCTGAATGGAAAATAGCAACTCATATCAACCACTAAGTAACGTCAGTTGATTAAGAACTAATCCACGGAGACTTGGGATCATGAATTCTTTGAATTCGTCATATCTTTCAAGATGAGTAAAGGTTGATGTGTAACTTTTATTCTATGTTTGTTTATGACTAATATCATGATCAACAATAAGCTATGTTAAATTAAAGAAGATAGAGTAGTTAAAAGTGAATAACACCAAAAAGATATTAAAAATGATACAATGAAATAAGTAGCAATCCTTTAGGTGAGAGAGTCATGCCTTGAGGCTAAGAATATACACAACAAATTGTCAAAAGACATAAGCTTGCAGAATAAAGTGAGTTAGCAAATCATATTAAATCTAACACATAGAAAAGAAAAACTAACAACACATATATGGAAAGGAACTAAAGGGCACATACGAAGATATGGAGAAGAAAAATAAAGCACTTTCTAGCATGATCTATTGCTAGGAACCATATAATACGTTCATGAATCACATGTACTAGCATACTATGTTTCTATGTGATCCATAAAGAGTATAAAAAGTAGTTGATATGAGTCACACACACTAGCATATTTTGTTGATAGGTGGCTCATACAAATACAATACCAAGGATTACATCGACTAGCATGCTTTGTTTCTAGGTAATCTTGATAAGGTTGGCTAAATCCAGGCAATTCTCTATACTTGGGGCCACAAGCTATTGATAATTCAAGGAACATGCTAACAATGTGTGTGTATGTGTGTTTGGACATGTGAATGTGTAAATATGCCCCCCTTAATATAATTGCATAAATTAGAGGTATACAATTAATTTTAAGGTAGAAAATGGGAATAAGGACCTCCGAGAAATGTATATAAAATTATATGCCCTTAGAGTCACATGATGTTGCCAGAAAGAGAAAACTTGGGACACCCAAAATCATGTACCAAGGAATGACATAAGTAGAATGAGAGGTAATGTCACATAAAAGTCAAGATCGCATGAAGACACACAAAGGGATCTATATGCCTAGGGTCAGTATATGATTAGGGATGGATGATAATAGAATAGGGATGGAACCATCTTAATTCCCCAGACATATAGAAATACAAGCATAAAGGAAGAAGATACATATAAAACAAATAAAGAAAAATAAAAGAATGGGTCAACAGGAAAGAGACCTAAATGCCTCAATGCTTTGCATCATCCCCAAGATATAATAAAATTAGAGTAAAACACACATAGGAAGAAGGTAGATAGAAGTAGAAGAATCTCACAACATTTCATTCCTCTTGTATTGATGTACCTACAGGGGTAACATGGGTCCTCTAAGGAGAACTAACAACACAAGCACATAGGAGTACATATAAAAACACACCAAGAATATATGCTATTTAAATATAAAACACAAACAAGTCTATACACATGATATAAATGTGAAATATCTACCTGTCGAACTCCATACCTAACAAATCATCCTAATCCCACTCAAGACTAGGAGTGGACAATGGAGCATTAGGTGGCAGAGAAGCCAAAAAAGATAGATTAGTAGATTGAAGAGAATAAAAAATGGGACATTCTATAGAAGCGAGAGGAGAAAAAATCTCTCAAATGTCGATTGAAGGGGCAATAGTTAGCAATTAGGTGAATATCACTTACAATGCTGGAACATCAACCACTGAATCAAAAGACACCCATCAGTTGGATGGGTAGATGAATTAGGTGGACAATAGACCACAATGCTTTGATTCTCTATACTGCTAGTAGATGTGATAGGACTAGGATCAAGATCCTGTGGAGGAGGAGCCACCTCCATTGTAGGTAGAATAGATGTAGAAGGGCTTAGAGGGGCAGAAGGAGGTGTTATTTTGGGTTTAGGTTGGTGGAAGGATGGGGTAGGATAATGTTTAAATTTTTGTTTAGTGGGTGGGGGAGCTACAACAATATCAAGTGAAGAAGGTTTAAGAACATCATAAAAAATTTTATGGTGAGGATGGGTAAATGAAACTAAGGATGCCAGGGTAGAACTAAAAATGATGCTAATATTGGAGAGGTTGATGGGTTCAAAGAATGAAGGGATATTATGAATCTATGGAATGAGGAATATCTTAGTAGATGAAGCAAAAAATACCTAAATTCTTTTGGGCTTCTTTTCAACTGGTTGCTCGTGAGATTCTAGAGTATTAAAATTGAAACAACAAAGAAGATCCAAAGGTTCCAAAACAACAATCAGTCAGTTAGTCATCTTCCACATTACATGATTACAATTCAATGGCTTTATAAATCCATTCAACCTACTAACTACCAAATGACACATATCTAATAACTAACATCTAATAAATTAACATTAATATGTTAATTTATTACATCACACATTCTATGTCATGCACTAATTAATTCCTAACACTCCCCCCCCCTTAGTGTTGATAAAGGAACTTTATTCTAGCATTGTATTAACATATCAAAAATTCATTAGATGTTAGTTTCTACCGATAATGCATCCTTACAATTAAACAAACTTCCACTTTGAAAAATATATTCCCTCTTACAAAAGTGGCCTATGCAATTGACACACATATTATTGACCTCCATTATACAATCTCCAATGGCATAGAAAAGAATTAGACATTCTCTAGTTTGTATGGCACAATAATGTTTAAAATAAAATGAAAGAACTTTCATACCCACCATTGTAACTATCTCCAGTACTACATATCTAGAAATTTAGAAGCCTTTCAACTCAAATCATGACCCATACACCTTGATGTGATAATAGCAAATCAAACACTATGATATAATTCGACTATCATGCTTTCAACCACTATAAGCTTGTGCAATATGCAAAATATGAACTTTTTCACTCTATTACTCAAAATCATCTTGTAGGCCTCTTCAATTAAAATTTTAACTCACTGGACTTTATTGATCTCTTATGTTTATCACATTTCAGAGGTCAAAGAAAAATAATGCCTTCATACTAATCAATCATGTGAAGGTTTGTCCATTCCTTATCCCTTTGGAATCGTAGGAAAAGGAAACAATTATAACTTGCCTGAGTTTGAAATCAACTACAAAGAGAATGGCACAGGATGAGGTGCCTAACTAGGCCTTGGACGATCCTCATGATGTTTGAAATGCCGAGGAGGTTTGTAGTACTAAATCTTCACATACATCTTGGGAAGTATGCATCCATCATAAATGCATGCTTCATACACATCATGCATTACAACTTGTTCCACTATGTTATGAACCAGAAATCTCTTCATGAATTTATCCTTGGAGAAACATGTTGGGTGAATATTTTGTCTTTAGCTAACTAAAGGAAAAATGGTTATATCAACCACAGTGTGATGAGATAAATCTCTCCTCTCAGCAAGGGGAGGTTCCCTTTTATTGCCAAATACTAACTAGTAACTATTACAAACTTATTTACACTAAATACTAACTTCGGGGTGATTCTATATCATCCATTTCTCTTTTTTTCAAAAATGATGTTTACAATTCTCAATATGAAATTCAATACAAAAAGATAATTAAAACAATACCAATATACTTAAATCACGAAGAAACCCATGAAAACACGAAGTTTCGCGTTGCTCCTTATGCCAATTGAAAATGAAATATTTCAGAATAGAGTGCAGCCCAAAGTCTTCACTATATGCTAAGATAAGATAACATGATCATGAACAATAACTTGCAGCTCAAAGTCTTCAAGTTACTTCTCATTCACAAACTTAAATGCAAATTCCAAATATGATATAGCAGCACAAAGTCTAAGAAATCAGATTTGAATCACCTTCCGAACACTTGATTTCCACACTCACAATTCAAACATTCATACAAGATCATGTAATAGAAAGGACATAAGAATAATTCTATAAAATTACAAACTTGCTCCAAGAGAAAGATTGGATGCCAACTTGCTTCTTTATATTGCTTGAAAATTGATTTACAAAATAAGCTCAAAGTCTCGAATTGCTCTTCAAAATGGCAGCGCTTCACTTCAATAGACAAAAGATAAAAATTACAATAGAGGCCCTCTTTATTTATAGGGAGAGGCCTTCAAAAAATTTAGGAAAAACCTAACTACTTTGACTTATTCAAAAATAGGAATCCTTATTGAGTTGGGACTTCCTATGTTTTTACATGTAATTACATATGAGAAAAGTACATGTAAGAGTGTCCAAAACTAAATGAAAAGTACATATGAAAATATAAAAAATAGACTAAGTTATGACACTTTACATCAACTTGCATCTCCATTCTTCTTCAGATGAGCATCATACATAGTGAACGTTGCTTGCATCCCACGGCTATCAGGACTAGTAGTGTTCCTGAAAATTACTCGAGCTCTGATCATTGCTTCTTTCACTTTTGTGGTCACCTTGTCATGATTGGTCAACTTTGATTTCAAATTATCTAGTGTTAACTGATAATCCAAAATATTATCTAAAGAGGCAACTAAGAAGGATTTGTCTTCAAACTCTCTTTGAAACATATTCTTGAACTCTTGAATCATCTCATCACTGGGAAGAAAATGATGATCCTCAGATGTTAGCTTGCATGGGAGCTCCTCCAGTTTGTGCAAAAGACTAATATCATTTTCTTCGCTGATTTCCTTAGCTCTCTTCAAGTTGCATACAAAGATGACAAACGGTGAAAATCACCATTACTATATAGACGAGTAAAACAAAAACTAGGGTTTCTAAATTGGATGGAAAAAACTGTTGGTAACAGACAAGAATCAGCAAAGAAAAAATCACACGAACTATTAGGGTTCTTGAAACAACAACAAAGAAAGAAAAACAACCATTGATCAAAACAAAACAATGATTTAATAAAAAGAAAAATGCTAGTTTTAGGTTTAACATACACATAATTACTCACACAACAAAAACCCTAGCATATACCAAAAGATAACAAAGAATGAGTAAAACATGAAACCCCACTTGGTAAATCTTCGACGGGTTGAAAATGACTTCCAAATCATGAAAATGGTGACTTAAACTACGCTCCAAGGTTCAAAAGAATCACCAACATAGAAAAGAAAAGAAATAATAAAGAAAGAAAGCTATTAAAACATATATAAACACCAATTATAACTCACACGAAGTGCATTAATTGCACTCAACGTGAACTTAAGTTGTATGGGCGGCAAAAATCATCGCCCCTGCACTTAGAAGAAGTTTAAAGGGATATAAACATGTCATAGCGGTGATTTTTTACCACTCTAACACTTAAAGGACCGGTGAAATGCATGGCAAGAGCAAAATGCACAGGCGGTGAAAATCGTCACCCTTGTACTTAGAAGAATTTCTAGAGGGATATGCAGCAACGGTAAAAACTATTGCCCGAACACAACAAAAACAAAAATAACATGTATGGGCGGCAATTTTCACCGCCCCTGCATATCTCAAGGACTTAAACATGCACTGGCAGCAAAATTCGCTACCCCTGCATGAAAACAAAAATTCTCTAACTCCCTTAAAATTGTGAAAACTAGTTTTATAACTTGTATGAATTTTGAGAAATCAAAATGAGAAGATACTCAAATAGATTCTCAGGAGCGAGAGGACTACGCATGAGGATGGGATGACTTGCCTCAATTTGTGAACTTAGAGTGTAGGCTACGAAACAGACAAGTTTCGTAGGGGTCATCCTGCAAAATGAGCACAACTAATTTTGAGGACAATAGCTGGCTCTAACTGGGGAACTTCCTTCGATCATTCTTTGAAACGATCAAAGGGAGAAGAATCCAGTCTCTAAGTTCCTTCATCCATGCCATTGGGCCATAGAGTCAAGTGAACAAAGCAAAAGACACAAAAAGACTAAAAATGAAAAAAAAAACACAAACTATACAAATATGCAAGTGAACTTATCTGACACTTCATGAATTGAAAAGCTTCAGATGTTGTCCACTATGCGGCAACAAGAATGGTGTCCCATCTTGATACTCTAGCAAGAAACTATTCTCACCACAGAGTTGGTGAATGATAAACGGGCCTCTCCATAGGGAATCAACTTTCCCATGCAATCCCTTTGGTTCTCTCCTCTTGTCCCACAACAAGACTTGATCCCCAATATGAAAAGCTCTGGCTTTTGCCTTCTTATCAAATAGCTTCTTGACCTGACTTTGATGTTCAACTATACGGTGTACAACCATAACTCATTGCTCCTCAAGTTCAGAAAGGTACATTATGCATTTATCAATAGAACTTTCAAAAGTTCTATCTTCCATTGCCTTTACCAACTTCAAAGTTGGCAATTCCAAGGTGATCAGTATCTTTGCATTCAAACCATATAACAGCTGAAATGGTGACATACCAATAGCCCTCTTTGGGGTAATCCTATCTGCATACAAAGCATCAAACAGAGCCTTGTGCCATGTTCTCTAATTATCATCTACCAGCTTCCTGATAATAGTAACCAGATTTTTATTACTTGATTCAGCTTGACCATTCCCTTGCGGATAATAGTTGGATGAATGTGAAAGAATAATCCCATATTCAAAGCAAAAACAAGTAATCTCATTTGAAGAAAAACATGTAGCATTATCTGCCACAATCTTGTTTGGAACTCCAAACTGAGAAATGATATTCTCCTTGAGGAACTTGCACACCACTTCGGAAGTACCATGCTTAACTGGAATAACTTCCACCCACTTGGTGAAATAATCCATTGCTGTAAGTACATAGTTGTGTCCTGCACTTGACGGTGGATTCACAGCACTAGTGAAATCAATGCACCATTTCTAAAATGGTTCTTCGATCACAATTGGTTTCAATGCTAGTGCAGCCAACTTTGGCTTTCCCACAAACTGGTGGCAGATTTCACATCTATGTACCTAGTTGTACGCATCTTGAAATAATGTGGGCCAATAGTACCTAGCCTACAAAATTTTATGAGTTGTTACATGTGTAGAAAAATGTCCTCTACATGCCAAATTATGGAAAGACTCCAGTAACTTACTTTTTTGTGCTTTATCCACACAACGAACAAAAACTCCATCAAGACTTCTTTTATACAAACCATTATCCCATGAGACATAGTTTGCAGCCTTAAGCTTGATTGTCCATTTTTCTTTATAAGACAAATGACAAGGGCACTCACCATATGTGAGAAAATAAGTGATATTAGAATACCACTCATCGGTTGTAGTAACAAAGAGAACAGTTGGAACATCTTCAACCTCTACCTCTTCATCACCTGTTTCTTTTGGGACATTATCAGCAATCAACTGACACAAACCTTTCCCTCGCACAAGATTGGTGGGTTTGATATCAAGATCAAATTCCTAAATTTTGGCAATCAAATTGCCTTCTTGGTCCCAAATTCTTGTTGTGTCAAGATGGATTTCACTGTTGTATTTGGAACCAAAACAACAGTATGTGAATTCAAAATGTAAAACCTGAAATGCTTCATGACATTGACTACAACATAAGCATGCTTCTCCATATTTGGGTACTTAAGTTCATGAGCTTTTAGTGGACAACTCATGAACGAAATTAGAGATTTCACATCCTCCTCATTATGCTGAACCAGAATCACTGACAGTGTATGCTCTGAAGCATAACTATGCATTATGAAATCTTTATTATAGTCAGGACAAACCAAAACCAAAGCATGGGCTATGGCTCTTTAATGTCCTTGAAAGATGCTTTACCTTCCGTGCTCCAATGGAAAGTGGTCTTACCTTTCATCATATTAACAATATTACGAGTTTTCTCTGTGAACTCTGGAATGAACCTTCGCAGAAAATTTAGTTTTCTAAAGAAAGAGTGAACAATAGTCTTACTAGCAGGCAAAGTAAGACCTTGGATAGATTTAACTCTCTCAGAATAAATTTTAGTACCCTCTTTGGACACAATGTGATCAAGAAGCTTACCTTCTGTAACCCCAAAAATTGACTTCTTAGGATTAAGAGAAATACCATTTTGATGGCACCGTTCCAAAACTTGCCGCAAGACCATCAAATCATCAAGGTAAACCATAATAAACTTACCCATTTCATCTCTGAATGCTAAGTCCATTGCTCTCTGAAATGTAGCACCAGCATTGATCAACCCAAACGGCATCCTGTGATATGCAAAAGTGCCCCATGGAGTTGTTAAAGTAGTTTTGTACTGATCCACTTCACTGACCTCTACTTGATTGTAGCCTGAAAAACCATCCAACATAGACAACATCTCTAAACCAGTTATAGTTTGTAACACTTGATCCATTATGGGCAAAGGATAGTTATCTTTCAAAGAAGATTGATTTAGATTTCTAAAATCTACACAAATACAGATTTCTCCATTCTTCTTCCTTACAGGTACAATATTTGCAATCCAAGTGGAATAATGGATAGGGAAAATTATCCTAGCATTCAACATTTTTTGAATTTTAGTAAGGATCGTACCTGATATTTTTGGATTGTACTACCTCTGCTTCTATTTGTGAGGCAATGATCCCACCTTGAGAGGAATCTCATGTTGGATCTCTTGTGGTCTAAGTGACTTCAAGTCATCATATGAATATGCAAGCACATTGATATAATGGCATAGATGTGTTTTGAACTTGAACTTTTCATCTTCAGTGCAACATTTCCCATTATTGACCATCTTAAGATCGGCTTTTGTGTTTAGGTTCACTTGTTCAAATTCCATTGATGAACTTGAACCAAGTTGTTGTTGTTGTTTGATATATCGATCATGCTTGTCAAATAACTTTTCAAAAGAAACCAAACCCTTCAGAATTTTATTCCCTTTTAACTGGAGAAATTCTTCACCAGTCTGTGAATCTACTTCGGAAACATATACCCGAGGTGGAGAATCACTCCCTTCAAAGTAGAGTTCATCAAAGTTGTCTGTCTTCTCTAAGAAAGCTATGATCTGATTATCACCATTGAAGACTTGCCAATGGTCAGCATTATTAGGTACACTTGGTCGGAAGACCAACTCAATTATGTACTTATCACCTTTAAAATCCTTGTGAGGGACCATAAGGGTGGCAGAGACGGCTAATGAATCAACATGATCATTAAACTCTCTTGGTACCGTAGAGATGTCGAAAGCATCAAAACCTTCAATGCAATCCCAGACATGATTGCAGTAATGTCTTAGCCTTTCATTATTGGTTTCGTAAAGATTCCTTACCTGACAAACAACAAGATCCACATCACCTTGTGCATGAAGATTTTTTATCCCTTTAATACGAGCAGCCTCCATTCTAAGTAACAATGACTCGTACTCAATAGTATTATTGGTATTGTCAAACTGTAGCTTATAGGAGAAAGGAAAAATATCACCTTGAGGAGATATTAGAACTATTCTAGCCCCAGATCTAGTGGAAGAACAGCTACCATCAAACTCCAGAGTCCAAATATCATTTGAACTTTCTGGTTCAACATCTTTGTGATCAGCATACTCTTCTCTCTCTCGAAGAATCCTCCATCACCATACTTTCATCTGAACTATCATCTAATGATCCAAAAGTATATTTTGTAGTTAGGAAATAATTACCCAATCTTGAAGACTCAAATAAAATTTGAGCTTTTGGGTCTTCAGATTGAGTGAATATATTTTGCTTCTCTTTTAGGAAGCAATTTCTGCATGACACCTTTGATAGGTATCCTTGCCTCGGATAAATCCATGTTGAGCTCTCCTCCTACATCATTACAGAAGTTTCATCCTAGTAAAATACCATATGAAGCTGGGACATCTGCAACTAGAACTGTCATCTTTGTTCTCTTCTCTGGAAAAGCTATGAACGTAAATTGTGCATCCTTAATCTGGCCTAACAAAGGCACTTGTTTATTCTCCATTGAAAATCACCTTCCAAAGGTCTTTGTCAAAGTTAGTCTGAGAGCATCCACCACCTTGGTAGGCATGACATTGTCGGAAGCTCCTGAGTCTATGATACAATTACTCAATTTATGACCATTAACTAACAGAAAAACATAAAAGGGTTCAATTTTCCTTGGAGCGACAAGAGGAGTGGTAACTAGGTTGTTCTGGGCAAACCTATTCTTTGAGGAGTCATGAGTAGTTTTAGAAGTATCTTGCCCTATAGAGGCAATTTTATTCTTAACAAATTTGTCCAACCTTTCAAATTGATCAGGGTTAGCTTGCAAATATTCTACCTCATACATCTGGATTTTAGTTTTCCTAGCATGGTCAATTATGTCAAAAACCTGAAATGAATTAGACATAGAGGCAGGAAATCCTTCATTCTAGGGTTTAATTGGGGAAGTACTGGTCTGAGGAATAGCAGCAGAAGAAGTAGGATTGTTAGAAGAACTTACTTGTTTATTAGCAGCTAGATCCCTTGATTGGAAATGCAAAGGAGTTCCTCATTTGGCAATTGAAATCACAGGTTGAGGATCTTCTCTTGACTTTCCTTTATCAGCCACTTGCTATTTTGACTGATTCTGAGATTTGGTGAAAATAGCATACGCTCCACCATATATATCTTCTTCTCTTTCTGCTTCATCTTGATAGTTCAAGAACCCAATAGTAGAGTCGCTAGCCAATTCCTCTTCTCCTTCCATAAAGAGATTGGCACTATTTTCCTGATCCAAGTCAGGTTGTAGAAAATTTTCATATTCAACTTCATAGTAGCCAACTACTGAGTTGACCGACGGTGCTTCAATGGCAAGCTTCCCCTATGTTGGCAGAAGCCTATTCTACCCTTGGTTTCTCACGGCATTGCCTTGATATGAATTATTAGGGAATGTCCTTCTTGGTATGTCCCTATAAGGAGTGGACATATTCTGGGACATTTGCTTTTTCAAAGCCAACAACTCATTGGCTAACTTTTGTACCATAGGATCCATGGTGGTTGTGGAAGAATTATCAGTAGAGGGCTTCCCTCTACTTCTATTTTTATCCTTTCTTATCTTACCAATGAGGATAAGATCATCTTCAATATCGGTAGCTAGAGATTGAGCTACCACCAAGTCAGTCGGATTAGTCCACCGTAGAAGAAAACTTACTTCCGGTAGTTGAGTGTTGATAAAGAAACACTTCAGATTTTTAGCTGTGGGCTGAGCAGTGGCCAGAATTCTATTGGTCAACTTATTGAACTTGGCAATAAATTCTCGCATGGGTTCTTGCGGTTCTTTCTTCATTTGTGTAAGTTGAGCCAAGAGAGCATGAGCATATTCAACAAATTTGAACCTAGCCTCAAACTTGGTTCGTAGAATGTTCCACCATTGATGGTTTGAGTAGGGAGGTGATAGAACCAATCTGCCGCAACACCTTGAAGTGTTTCGACAAAAAGTCTCACTGATACATCTTCATGTTTAATCCCAAGAACACCACATGCAATATAAAAAGCTGCAATATGTTCATCGGGGTGAAATTTGCCATCACCATAGAACTTTGGAAAATTCTTTCTTGAACTACGGGGTAGCTCATACAATGGTAGGGTAGGATTCAAAGGTCCGAAAGCATTTCCCCATGGGCCCATAGGAGGTGGCTGAGCCATTATGCACCAATTAAAAGGTGGAATTACAAACCTTGAGACTTGTACAATCAGTGGATTCCTGTGCACACTTGAGGCTTCACTTAGTATAGGTGACCTTGCGTTAGTCGGAGGAAAACTCCTTGTACATTGAAGTCAAGATTTCAGAGGCAAAAGACCAAAATTATTTTGTTGCATTAATTCAAACATGGGATCAATAATTCCTTGAGCTCTTTTACTCCTTGTATACCTTGAGTTTGCCAAAATGTACAGTACTTAACAAAGATAAAAACTTGAACAAACTATTTCAAGCAATGAGGTCAGAATGCTTCAACTCAAAGCATAAGGCTCTAAGTTGCGCATAAGTCCCCAGCAGAGTCGCCAAAAATTGTTGGGTGAATATTTTGTCTTTAGCTAACTAAAGGCAAAATGGTTATATCAACCACAGTGTGATGAGATAAATCTCTCCTCTCAGCAAGGGGAGGTTCCCTTTTATTGCCAAATACTAACTAGTAACTATTGCAAAATTGTTTACACTAAATACTAACTTCGGGGTGATTCTATATCATCCATTTCTCTTTTTTTAGAAATGATGTTTACAATTCTCAATATGAAATTCAATACAAAAAAATAATTAAAACAATACCAATATACTTAAATCACGAAGAAATAAACGAAAACACAAAGTTTCTCATTGCTCCTTATGCCAATTGAAAATGAAAGATTTCAGAATAGAGTGCAGCCCAAAGTCTTCACTATATGTCGAGATAAGATAACACGATCACGAACAATAACTTGCAGCTCAAAGTCTTCAAGTTACTTCTCATTCACAAAATTAAATGCAAATTCCAAATATGATATAGCAACACAAAGTCTATGCGATCATATTTGAATCACCTTTCGAACACTTGATTTCCACGCTCACAATTCATTCATACAAGATCATGTAATAGAAAGGACATAAGAACAATTCTATAAAATTACAAACTTGCTCCAAGACAAAGATTGGATGCCAACTTGCTTCTTTATATTGCTTGAAAATTGATTTACAAAATAATCTCATAGTCTCGAATTGCTCTTCAAAATGGCAGTGCTTCACTTCAATAGACAAAAGATAAAAATTACAATAGAAGCCCTCTTTATTTATAGGGAGAAGCCTTGAGAAAATTTAGGAAAAACCTAACTACTTTGACTTATTCAAAAATAGGAATCCTTATTGAGTTGGGACTTCCTATGATTTTACATGTAATTCCATATGAGAAAAGTACATGTAAGAGTGTCCAAAACTAAATGAAAATTACGTATGAAAATACAGAAAATAGACTAAGTTATGACATTTTGCATTAACTTGCATCTCCATTCTTCTTCAAATGAGCATCATACACAGTGAATGCTTCTTGCATCCCATAGCTATCAGGACCAGCAGTGTTCCTGAAAATTACTCGAGCTCTGATCACTGCATCTTTCACTTTTGTGGTTGCCTTGTCGTGACTGGTCAAATTTGATTTCAAATTATCTAGTGTTAACTGATAATCCAAAATATTGTCTAAAGAGGCAACTGAGAAGGATTTGTCTTCAAACTCTCTTTGAAACATATTCTTGAACTCTTGAATCATCTCATCACCAAAAGAAAATGATGATCCTTAGATGTCATCTTGCATGGGAGCTCCTCTAGTTTGTGCAAAAGACTAACATCATTTTCTTTGTTGATTTCCTTAGCACTCTCCAAGTTACATACAAAGATGACAAACGGCAAAAATTGCCATTACTATATAGACGAGTAAAATGAAAACTAGGGTTTCTAAATTGGATGGCAAAAACCGCTGGTAACAGACAAGAATCGACAAAGAAAAACTTACACGAACTATTAGGGTTCTTGAAACAACAACAAAGAAAGAAAAATAACCATTGATCAAAAGAAAACAATGATTTAATAAAAACAAAAATGCTAGTTTTAGGTTTAACATACACATCATTACTCACGCAGCAAAAACCCTAGCGTATACCAAAAGATAACAAAGAATGAATAAAACATGAAACCCCACCTAGTAAATCTTCGACGGGTTGAAAATGACATCCAAATCATGAAAATGGTGACTTAAACTGCGCTCCAAGGTTCAGAAGAATCGCCAACATAGAAAAGAAAAGAAATAATAAAGAAAGAAAGCAATTAAAACATATATAAACACCAATTATAACTCACACAAAGTGTACTAATTGCACTCAACATGAACTTAAGTTGCACAGGCGACGAGCACTTAGAAGAAGTTTAAAGGGATATAAACATGTCATAGTAGTGATTTTTACTGCTCTAACACTTAAAGGATCAGTGAAATGCATGGCAAGAACAAAATGCACGGGCGACAAAAATCGCCACCCCTGCACTTAGAAGAATTTCTAAAGGGATATGCAGCAGCAGTAAAAATACCACCCGAACACAACAAAAATAAAAATAACATGTATGGGTGGCGATTTCCACCGCCCCTGCATATCTCAAGGACTTAAACATGCACTGGTGGCAAAATCTGCCGCCCCTGCATGAAAAAAAATTCCCTAACTCCCTTAAAATTATGAAAACCAGTTTTATAACCTGCGCGAATTTTGAGAAATCAAAATGAGAAGATACTTGAATAGATTCTTAGGACTGAGAGGACAACGCATGAGGATGAGATGACTTTCCTTGATTTGCAAACTTAGAGTGTAGGCTACGAAACAGACAAGTTTCGTAGGGGTCATCCTACAAAATGAGCACAGCTGATTTTGAGGACAACAAAACATTTACCATACTTGGAGCAATAAATGAAGTTGACATGGCCATGATCATGTTGAAAAGCACAAGACAACTCAGAGGGGGGTGAATCAATTGTAACGAAAACTTCAAAACCATTAACGCATCAACCACTTAATCACTGTTATTGTATTTTAACCATGAAAGCATGAAATCAGAAACTTAAACACATTCACACATGAGACACTAGATTTTTATGTGGAAAACCCAATAAGGGAAAAACCACAGTGAGTGTTAGCTCACAATATAATAAGTAATAACAATACCGAAAATCAGAGACTCGTTGCCTTAGGGCTCATTGCCCAAAATGCTTAATGTAAGAAGAAAGGGCTCACTACCAATGGGGTGGCTCACTACCAGAGTTGATGAACTAAGATATTAGCATCTACTCCATGCCAGGGTTTAGTTCCATTGAAGCACACTAACTCTTCTTCTTTTCTGCCTTCTTCACTTGCACACAGTTATATTCACATTTTCATACATCTATATCTAATTCACAATTTCATTACATGTTTTTATACAATTCATCAACCTTGGAATTAACATCAAGGTTGGCATTACAATCATCAACCATTGGAACAATCTGCAAGGTCGGCAAACATACATACATTAAGATAGGTCTGGACCTAAACAGATTTGAGAGAGAAAAGAGTGAATGTAGACCATGCCATGCCTTAGCTAGAATTTAATTGCAATCTTCCACGCAACAACATGCTTCAACAATCTTCAAAGCATAACCGCAAGTAGTGAGAACAACCAGGTCGGCCAAGACTAGAGTTAACACTAAGACTTTTAGGAACATGCTTCAACCATGATCCAAATTACACTTTGTGGACCAATCAAAAAGTAGGAACATGGTCTAGATACATCCACAAGCATGTTACAATCACCAAGAACATCCGCACAACCTCTAAACACTTTATCCATAAGATTCTTCAAACCGGAGCACTTGAACATTATTGTTGACCTCTATCATAAAGGAAAGATCGCTTGCAAAGCAACAAATCATGGAGCATTTGAACTGAAGGCACATAACATCATTACAAACTTAATTCCAGAACTGCAGACTGTAAAACTTAAATGCAGAGAAATGTGGAGCAGAATACATTCTCCCTGTCACTATTAGATACACAGAAAAATAGGTTTTACTCTTGTGAACAAAACTCACTCAAATATTCATATCAGAGGCTCAAACTTGAAACATAGCAACTACAAACATCCCTTAACATAACCTCCAAACCACAGATAAAGATATTCAATCTATAGGATATGTGGAGTAAAACACTGTACTATTCTTCTCAGATACTTGCTCAAACTCATTCAAATAACTTCCTTAGATGCTAACCTTAGGTGTTGACATCAATGACAACACTTACTGCTCATATTTGCAAGAATATCCCCCTTTATCATTGATGGCAACACATGATGTGAAAAACCATCAAGACATACAATCTTGCTTTGCTTCTTTGCTCCCCCTTACTTTATGTTTTCTGTCACTGTAACTTTCTTCTTAGGTTTTTCAGATGAACTTCTCTCCCCCTTTGACATCAATGGAAAAGGGTGCCAAACCTTTTCTTTCTCTTTATTGCACAGCTCCCCCTATCATTAACACTGCAACACTTACTACTCTTAACCAGAAACTCATACCAGCAACATCTACCAGCGCCCCCTGAGAGGTAGCCTACAAAACATCAATCCATATCAAAGAATGAGACTTTGAGAACCACTGTACTGATGCATTTCCTATGCATCTTAGTTTAGAGTAGGAAGGGTAATAACCCCTAACTTCTCCCTAAGATACTCAAAAGTATCCTTAGGCAGTGGCTTTATGAAAATATCTGCAATCTGATCCTTTGTAGACACATACTCCATCTTTACTTCATTCTCTGTTACCTTTTCTCTCAGAAAGTGATACCTTATTGATATATGCTTTGTCCTTGAGTGCATCACTGGATTCTTTGAAATGTTTATAGCACTTGTGTTGTCACAAAAGATTGAGATTGGTTCTTCATACACAATTCTTATGTCCTTCAATGTTTGCTTCATCCAAAGCACTTGAGTGCAACAACATGCTACAACAATATATTCTGCTTCTGCAGTAGACAAAGAAACTGATTCTTGCTTCTTGCTCAGCCATGAAACTAATCTATTACCCAAGAAGAAAGCACCTCCACTTGTACTCTTTTTGTTATTAGCATCTCCAGCCCAATCTGCATCTATATAAGCACTAAGAGTGAAATCAATATCTTTGGGATACTACAATCCATAGTCTAAAGTGCCTTTAAAATACCTCATGATCCTCTTGACTACCATCACATGTGACTGTTTGGGATCTTCTTGAAATCTTGCCACAAGATAGACTGCATTCATTATGTTAGGTCTTGTATGGGTTAGATAAAGTAGTCCTCCAATCATAGACCTATACTTTTTCTGATCAGTCTTAGGGGATTCAACATTCTTGCTAAGCTTGCAACCAGTTACCATAGGAGTACATATTGGCTTAGAATCCTCCATTCCAAATTTCTTCAACAATTCTTCACATACTTGGACTGAGAAATTAAAAAAAAAATTCTGATTGAGTAATCTGCAGTCCTAAAAAGAAATTCATTTCACCAAACATAGACATCTCAAACTCTTTTTGCATTTCCTCTACAAATTTCTTACACATACCTTCATTGCCTCCAAAGATAATATCATCAACAAAGACCACAACAATAAGTTGATCATCATTAATTTTGAAGTAGAGATTACTAATTGCAATACCTTTACTGAACCCTAATTGCTAGGAGCTTGCTTAAGTCCATATAGGGCCTTCTTCAATCTGCACACCATGTCACCTTGGTCTAATGACTGAAATCCTTCTGGTTGTTCAATGTAGACCTCTTTTTCCATCTCTCCATTCAAGAATGCAACCTTCACATCCATCTGATACACCTTAAAATATTTGTGAGCTGCAAATACCAAAAACATTCTTATTGCTTCAATCCTTGCCATAAGAGCATAAGTCTCCTCAAAGTCTATTCCTTCAACTTGAGAATATCCTTTGCATACCAGTCTTGCTTTGTTTCTTACTACTTCTCCATTTTCATTCATCTTATTTCCGAAAACCTATTTAGTTCCAATCACATTCTTATTAGTAGGTCAAGGAAGCAATTCCCAAGTTTGATTCTTCTCTATTTGCATCAGCTCTTCTTCCATGGCTTTTACTCAACTTTCATCTTGGCAGGCTCCATTACAATTTTAGGTTCAATCTGTGAAAGCAAACAATAGTTCACATGTTCCTTTGCAACTCTTTTCCTTGTCAATACCCCTTTGCTTTTGTCACCAATAATCTGATCTTCTGAATGATTAATCCTTACATACCTAAGAGTCCTAACAACACTTTCTAGAGCCTTTTCTTCTTGACTATCCTTTTGTTCCACCTTTTCTTCATTGACTCTAACAGCAGGTTCATCTGATTCATAGCCACTCAGATCTGATGTTATTTCCCTATCTTCATCAACCTTCACATTAGCACTCTTAGTGACCTTTCTCAATCTTTTATTGTAGCACCGGTAGGCCTTACTCTTAGTAGAGTATCCAAGGAAAATTCCTTCATCACACCTAGCATCAAACTTGTCTAACTCTTTATCTCTTCTTATGTAACAATTGCTTCCAAAAACTTTGAAATATTTTACTGTAGGAATTCTTCCATACCACAATTCATAAGGAGTTTTAGTACCACTACCTTTGACTTGGACATTGTTTTAAATGTAGATAGCAGTATGTATGGCTTCTCTCCAATATAATTCCAGTAGGTTAGCCTCCATCATCATTGACCTAGCAGCCTCTTGAACTGTACTATTCTTGAGAGGAACCTCCTGCAATAATATAATGAAAAATGCATGAAATAGCAGAAATAGATATGACTAGCAGAAACACAGAAGGAATTTATTAATCGCAGGCCACTTCGAGGGGGAAACCTCCTTTGAGTAAGATCAATACAATAAATTTGTGGATGCCTTCATTAGCTTCAACACATACTTATATACTAAGTCTAATCTAAACAACTATTACTTCCCATGAATGTGGGATAATACAATATACTCACGGGATGACTTACAAAGCATATGCATCCAACAACAATATACTAACAAAGTAAAGAGAAGGGTTAAACATGGGTTCCTAACATCCCCTCCCTCTTAGAAAAGCTTTGTCCTCAAAGTTGAAGATGTGGAAATTGTTGTTGAATCTGAAGGAGTGGTTCCCAGGTAGCATCCTCTGGTTGCATTCCATGCCACTAAATTAATACCTATGTGATGGATCGAGAGAAAACTTGACGAGTGCGCCTGTCGAGGATTGTCTCTGGCTCTAAAATGATGGATCCGTCATTATCCTATTTTGGTAAAACAGTTTGTGCTTTGATGTTGGTGCCAAGAACTTTCTTTAGACAAGAGACATGAAATACTAGATGAACGCGGGAAGGAGGAAGCTCCAATTTATAAGTAACTGATCCGATCTTCTGAAGAACCTTATATGGCCCATAGAACTTTGGAGCCAGCTTATGATGCCCTTTGAGTTTCAAGGATGATTTCTTGTATGGCTATAGACGAAGAAAAACTATATCACCTACTTGAAAAGTGCACTTAGAACGGTGCTAATCGGCTTGTTTCATTCGATTTCTGGCCATGTGAAGATTGTCCTGCAAAATGCGAAGAATTTGATCTCGGGTTTAGAGAACCATGTCAAATGCCTAAACTTGTGAACTACTGGGGGTGTATGGAAGGAGCACTGGTGGTGCCTGACCATAGACTGCTTCATATGGAGACATTTTAAATGCAGTGTGGTAGGAGGTATTGTACCACCATTCAGCGAGTGGAAGCCACTTTGCTCACTGATGCTGTTATTCTGAAGTGAAGCAACGAAGATAAGTTTTTGAACATTTGTTGACAATTTCAATCTGACCATCTGTTTGTGAGTGATACCCTAAACTCATCTTTAGTTTGGTGCCAGTGTGTCGAAATAGTTTTGTCCAAAAATGACTGGTGAAAGTTGCATCATGATCTGAGACAATGGAAGAAGGGATGCCATGAAGACGAAAGATTTGGTCCATGAAAATTTGTGCAATTGAGAAGGCAGTATAGGGATGGTTGAGGGCACAAAAATGACTATATTTGGAGAGGCGATCAACCACAACCAAGATCACTGTCTTCCCTCTAGATTTAGGGAGCCCCTCAATGAAATCCATAGAAATATCTATCCAAATCCATGTAGGGATGGGCAAGGGTTCGAGCAATCCAGGAAGGAGTGTTGTTTCACCCTTGTTGCATTGGTAGGTATCACATTCAGCCACCATCTATTGAATTGCCCTTTTCATTCCTTTCCAAAAGAAGTTACGTTGTGCCTACTCATAAGTTTTGAGGAACCCAGAGTGCCCTACAGATGGAGAAGCATGGAGTTCATAGAAGACAGCTTGGTGAAGATCCGTGCACTAGGGAAGCACGAGAGGACCCTTGTATCTTAGAGAAGCACCATCCCAAGAATAATGCGGTACAATAGAAGGGTTATTGGCCAACTGCTAGATGATTTGAGATAATGAAGAGTCATTGACATAGCCCTGCTAGACAAATTCCAACCAATTTGGTCATCAAATGTGCGAGAAAGAGCATCCGCCACAATATTGTCCTTACCCTTCTTGTAAGTGATCTCATAGTCATAACACATGAGTTTGCTAACCCATTTTTGTTGTGCTGGGGAGAAGACCCATTGTTCTAGGAAATATTTCAGACTCTGGTGATCAGTCTTGATGTAGAAATGATTCCCTAGTAGGTATGGCTCTCACTTCTGTACCACATGCAAAATAGCCATCATTTCCTTCTCATATGTAGAGAGTACTAAATGCTTACCAGAAAGTGCTTTGTTGGTGAATGCAATGGGATGTTCATCTTGAAGGAGAATAGCACCAAGTCCATTGCTGCAAGCATCACTCTCAATAGTGAAGGTCTTGGAAAAATCTAGCACAGCTAGAACAGGTGTAGTACACATAGCTTGTTTCAGTTTTTCAAATGCACACTCAGCAGCATGTGTCCATGTAAAAGCATCCTTTTTCAACATAGCTGTTAATGGAGCTGCAATCTTCCTGTAATCCTTGACAAACTTGCAATAGTAGCCAGTCAGTCCCAAAAAACCATGGAGGCTTTTGAGTGTCTGAGGATGCGGCCAATTTTTCATGGCATCTATTTTGCTAGGATCCATTCGAACCCCTTGGGCTGAAACAATATGCCCGAGACACTCCACTTCTTCCTACCCAAAAACATATTTAGACTATTTCGCACAGAGATGATGATCAAAGAGAAGTTGCAATACAAGATCCAGATGTTGGAGATGCTCAGCCCATGTTTTACTATAGATGAGGATATCATCAAAGAAGACCAGAATGAATTTCTGCAAGTAGGGCCAAAATATTTTATTCATCAATGCTTGGAATGTGGAAGGAGCATTAGTGAGGCCAAAGGGCATGATCAAAAGCTCGTAGTGGCCATCATGCATGTGGATAGCCGTTTTAGGGATATCATCCTCATGAACCCAAATTTGGTGATACCTAGAATGAAGATCCAACTTGGAGAAAAAATGATCGCCATGAAGCTCATCAACAACAGGAATCAGAAACTTATCCTTGATTGTGATGTGATTAAGTGATCGGAAGTCAATGCATAGGTGCCATGACCCATCTTTTTTCTGGACAAGAAGAACTAGTGAAGAAAAACAACTAGTACTAGGGCGAATAATACCTTGCTTCAGTAAGTCCTGAATGAGCATCTCAATCTTTGTCTTTTGGTGAAATGGGTAGCGGTAGGGCCTGATGTTGGGAGGAATGCTTCCAAGAAGGAGCTGAATATGATGGTCTTCTACTCGTGAAGGTGGCAATCCCACTGGTTCGACAAAGACACATGCATATCTATCCAAAATGTGTTGTAGATCTGAAGGAGTAGTGGAGCCCGCTGATGGTTGCATCTGAATGGAATGAAGCTGAGCAATGACACCATTTGAATTCTTCTTGAGGAGATTTTCCAGGTGATGTGAATTGATGATGCTAAGAGACCCTAGTTGTAAGCCCTTCAATGTGTGTTTTTCCCCATTGTCTGAAAACTGCATCCAAAGTTCAGCAAAATCCCATAAGATGGGTCCAAGTGTGTGTAACCATTGAGCGCCCAAAACTACATCACATCTGCCTAAGGGCAAGGAAAACATGTCAAAGCACAGGTTATAATCTCCAATAGAGATACGCACATTGTGACACTTCCTTTGCAAGGTAATGTGCCCCCATTGGCAATCATGACTTCAAAGCTAGAGCAAGGATGGACAAAACAATCAGCTTGTTTGGTAATCCGAGGGTCAATGAAGTTATGAGTGCTGCCAGAATCAATGAGAATTGTAAGAGGGAGCTTCTTAAAGTAACCCTTGACCCACATGGTTTGTGGGGTGGTGACTTCTACTAAAGCATGGAGAGATATCTCTGGGTGGTCTTCTTGAGAAGCAGGGTCAACAAGCGGCTGCTGAGTATCGACCTGATCATCCGCTACATCATGAGCATCTGCAGAAATTTCAGTTTCAGGAAGAGATTCCACATCCAAGAGATAGAGCTTTTGCTCAACACATCGATGTCCCCAAGTGAATTTCTCATCACAATTATAGCAAAGCCCTTTTTCTCTACGTGCCTGCATCTCTACTTAAGTGAAATACTTGATAGGAGTTGTTCTAGGAGCTAGCATTATTTGAGGGTGTTGGGAAGCCGTATTTTTGAATGGGACAAAATTGGATTTAGAGTGCTGTTGAGCTATGATCTTGTCCTCTGCCAACTTAGCTAACCCTAAGGCTTCCATCATTGTGTTTGGATGGAACATTTTAACTTCAGAGTGAATTGCATCCTTGAGACCACTGACAAAACAACTCCTAAAAAATTCATCAGACAATCCTTGTGTGATTGGCCAGTTTTTCAAACTCTGTTTGATATTCTCTCACAGTGGCTATTTGGCGCAGTTTAGTGAGTGCTCCTGTGAAGTCATCAAAAGCACTAAGGCCAAATCGTTGCAAAATGAGTGTGCAAAAATCTGTCCATTTTGGCTCCTCATGAGCCTTGATGTACCAACGGAACCATTGAAGGGCTTCATGTTCCAAATGAAAGGATGCAAGTGGGACTTTGTTTACCTCAAAAGTATTATGCAGGCTGAAATATTATTCCGCCCGGTATATCCATCCAGTCGGATCATCACCAGTGAAGTGAGGAAAATCAAGCTTCGGCCCACGAAAATTGTTGGAAGAAGAGAACCCAATGTCTGTAGAAGAGTTTGCCTGCCGTCTATTGTTCATGGTTGAATGCTGAAGATTGAGGCCGAGGATTTTTTCATATAGACCCTAGAGTTTGGGCTTAAGAGCTACAAGTTCCTCCTCCATGTTTTTTGCTCCTGCGCGGGTGACAACCATAACCAGGATTTTTTTTTTTGGGAATGGGTAGAAAAGCAAAAACAAAAACTTTTTTAGTAAGGGAAAATTTTGATTTGGGAAAAACTCTAATGGGTAATTGGGGTTTGACTAGGTTTTGGACACTTTTTGAGGGATAGGGAAGCAGAAAATGGGGATTTTAGAAGCGGGGTGAATGAATAGGAAAATTTGTCCAAGAGGGACAAAGGAGAAGAAATAGGAAATGAATACTGTGGTAAGATTTGAAGGCTATTGGGTGAGAATCAAAGAAGTTATGGCAAACCCTAAAAATAGACAAATATGGGATTTCTGGCTTCGATAAGTGGAATTTGGGATAGGGACCTCAAGAAATGAATTATGTAGAATGGAATTTCAGGGGATCTAGTGGAGTTTGAGGGAAAATGGGGCTAAAGAAAGGAAGATATGGCGAAAAAATGGAAATTTTTTTTTTGGAAACGATCTGCAATGGTATCTAAAATGGGTCTGGATAGATTCAATCTGTGATTTGTCGGTTGTCAATAGATCTGGGCCCCAGGTATGTTTGGATTCCTAAAGGTTCAGAGGATTCACTCAGCTACCAATGTTGTCTAACGACTTGTGTATTGGGGCAGTACCCCTCACTCCACGGCTTAGATAAAACTAATAACCGCTTTGCCACAAACGACAACTCTTGGTTTACCTCACGGATGGGAACTAGTCAATTAGGTAGGGCTCATTGCCCTTTTCGCTAGCAGGTCCTCTCAATGGGCCAGCTACTACAGGGTTCTTGTTGTACTCCTCATAATGAGTTTTAGGGCTATGCCCAGGCACTTCCCATAGTTAAGCGGATAGGGATTATTCCCTAATATGAACCTGCAATTGAAATGAATAATACAGATGCAAAAAAGGACTACTGTAATAATCACAATGCCTGGAGGCCACTGCGGGAATTTTTTTTGACAGAAATTCCAACCAGCGAGCCCAAGAAAGTGCTCTGATACCAGATGAGAGGAACCTCCTGCAACAATATAATGAAAAATGCACGAAATAGCAAAAATAGATATGAATAGCAGAAATGTAGAAGGAATTTATTGATCGTAGGCCGCTTTGAGGGGGCAACCTCCTTTAAGAAAGCTCAATACAATAAATTTGTGGATGCCTTCATTAGCCTCAACACGTACTTATATACTAAGTCTAATCTAAACAACTATTACTTCCCATGAATGTGGGATAATACAATATACTCATGGGATGACTTACAAAGCATATGCGTCCAACAATAATATACTAACAAAGTAAAGAGAAGGGTTAAACACGAGTTCCTAATAGTTCTTTCTTTCAACAACTCCATTCTGCTCAGGAGTCCTATGGGCAGACAACTATCTCTTTATCCCATGTTCTTCACAGAAAATGTTGAATTTATTTGATGTAAACTTACCTCCTCTATTAGACCTTAAGCATTTGATCCTCACTTCTAATTCATTCTCAACCATTGCTTTGAAAGCTTTGAACTTGTCTAGGGATTTTGATTTCTCTTTTAGAAAAGTGACCCATGTCATTCTAGAATAATCATCAATAAGCAACATAAAGTACATGTCTCCTTGCAGACTTTTTGTTCTTGTAGGACCACACAAATATGTATGCACCAACTCAAGTAATCTAGTAGAAAATTGTTCCTTACTCTTGAAATTTGTCCTTGTCCATTTCCCCATTTGACATTCCTTACAAATAGTATTAGTGGGCTTCACAAGCCTAGGTAGATCTCTCACAGCTTGTACTGAACTTATCTTCACCAAGTTGTCAAATTTGATATGACACATCCTTCTATGCCACATCCAACTCTCATCTATCTGAGCCAACAAACAACAATTATCAATTCCCCCAAGTGATAAACATTACCTTCAGTCTTCTTACCAGTTGTAATCACTATTCCAGAGCTTTCCAAGATCTTGCATCCATTGTCCTTGAATCTCATATCATATCCTTTGTCGCACATTTGACCCACACTTAAAAGATTATGCTTTAAACCCTTCACATATAGAACATCATCTGTGTTATGCTTACCATCAAAACAAATAGATCCTCTTCCACAAATCTTACCAGCTGCATTATCACCAAACCTAACGAGTCCCCCATCATACTTTTCCAAACTTACGAACTTACTTTTATCACTAGTCATGTGATGTGAACATCCACTGTCAATAATCCATTCATCCTTATCTTTCTCAACCTAACAGACAAACAAAGCACTCTCTTCCTCTGGTTTTTCTTCCTTCACACAGCTAGCAGGATTAGTAGACACGGGTTCTTCTTTAATAGCAATAAACAAGCACTCATTTGCACTAGTATCATTAGATTCATCATATGTCACACCTTCATCATCAAAATCTCTAACATAATAACATATCTTTGTAGTTCTAGGTCTACCTTCAAATTTACTCTTACCTCTTTCAATTCTCTTCAAATACCTAGAGGCATAGTGACCAATCTTACCACAAAAAAGCATTTGAATGGCAATTTGCCTTTGAACTTACCAGTACCTCTTTGTATTCTGTCCACAAAATTGGTTTCAACCTCATCAAGGTCATCATCTGATTTCACAGCATACTTTTGGACTCTTGAAATCTTTTCAAAAGTGATGGCTTTGAAAGCAGTCTCAGTCTTCGGCAAAGCATCACCAAACTCTCTCATCTCAAAAGTTGTAAGCTTCCCGAGCAACTGATCTCTTGTAATCTTGTTCACACTCATGACTTCTTCAATTGCTGACACCTTGTGACTATAGGATTTAGGCAAAGACCTAAGAATCTTCAGCGCAACCTCATCATCATCAACAGTTCCTCTGAGACCTTTGATTCCATTGACAATTTCATCAACCTTTTGCATGTAGATTGTTATGTTCTCATCATCACTCATCTTCAGAGCTTCATACTTTGCCTTCAAATTTTGTAATTTTGCACTCTTCATAGAATCATCTCCTTCATACAAATTTTTCAACTTTTCCCAGATCTCATGAGCAGTTTCTAGATTCATTACTTTCACTAACTCAATGTTGGATAAAGCATTTAACAGAGCATCTCTAGCCTTTCCATTAAACTCATACCATTTGACTTCATCTTCATCTAATGGTCCATTTTGAGGAATAGTATACTTTTTCTTTGCCATCTTCCAAACATTATAACCAAGAGAAATGAGATGAATTTTCATCCATACCTTCCAAAGAGCATAATCCGTTCCATCAAACTGCAGTGACTCCTTCCTATGCGTCATCCTGAATCTACCTCGAGCTGTTAGGCTCTTTACCGAGGAACCCTCGCTCTAATACCAATTGTTGAAAAGCACAAGACAACTAAGAGGGGGGTGAATTAGTTGTAACTAAAACTTCAAAACCATTAACACATCAACCACTTAATCGTTGTTATTTATTTTAACCATGAAAGCATGAAATTAGAAACTTAAACACATTCACACATGAGACACATGAGACACCAATTTTTTATGTGGAAAACCCAATAAGGGAAAAACCACGGTGAGTGTTAGCTCACAATATAATACGTAATAACAATACCGAAAATTAGAGAATCACTGCCTTAGGGCTCACTGCCCAGAATGTTCACTGCAAGAAGAAAGGGCTCACTACCAATGGGGTGGCTCACTGCTAGAGTTGATGAATTGAGATATTATCATCTACTCTGTGGCAGGGTTTAGTTCCATTGAAGCACACTAATTCTTCTTCTTTTCTGCCTTCTTCACTTGCAAATAGTTATATTCACATTTTCGCACATCTATATCTAATTCACAACTTCATTATATGTTTTTATACAATTCATCAACCTTGGAATTAACATCAAGGTCGGCATTACAATCATCAACCATTGGAACAATCTCCAAGGTCGACAAACATACATACATTAAGATAGGTCTAGACCTAAACAGATTTGAGAGAGAAAAGAGTGAATGCGGACCACGTCACACCTTAGCTGGGACTTAATTGTAATCTTCCATGCAACAACACGCTTCCACAATCTTCAAAGCATAACCGCAAGTAGTGAGAACAACCAGGTCAGCCAAGACTAGACTTAACACTAAGACTTTTAGGAACACGCTTCAACCATGATCCAAATTACACTTTGTGGACCATCCAAAAAGAAGGAACATGATCTAGAGACATCTGCAAGAGTGTTACAATCACTAAGAACATCCACACAACCTCTAAACACTTTATCCATAAGATTCTTCAAACTGGAGCACTTGAACATTACTATCGGCCACTGTCATAAAGGAAAGATCACTTGTGGAGCACCAAATCATGAACCATTTGAAATTAAGGCACATAACATCATTACAAACTTAATTCCAGAACCGCAAACCGTAAAACTTAAATGTGGAGAAATGCAAAGCAAAATACATTCTCCCTGTCACCATTACATACACATAAATATAGTTTTTTCTCTGGTGAGTAGAACTCACTCAAATCTTCATACCAGAGGCTCAAAATTAAAACATAGCAACTACAAACATCCCTTAACATAACCTCCAAACCACAGATAAAGATATTCAATCTATAGGATATGCGGAGCAAAACACTGTACTATTCTTCTCAGATACTTGCTCAAACTCATTCAAATAACTTCCTTAGATGCTGACCTTAGGTGTTGACATCAATGACAACACTTATTGCTCATATTTACAATAGGTCATGCTTGTTATGCTTTCTGTTCATCCTCTTAAACATCATTGCTTTAAAAAAGTTGGATCTGTGTCCTCTGCTTGGTTCTTTCAACTCCAACTATTGAAAACTGGACAACAAGAACATTTTTCTTACATATTCTCTTCAGATGGTATACCACACAACTTGATCAATACTGCATGTTCTCTTCTTTTGAACATTTTATTCTACCCAACTACCTCAAATTACCCTAACTCCCTACACTTTTTTGCAACATCTAATATTTCTAGAATTGAAATATAGATATGAATGTATAATTTTTTTAATTTTCAATTTTAGATATTAAAATAACAAAATGGAGTGAAAATTATGAAAATAGAAAACAATATGGAAGGAGAAGAGAAACCAAATGCAAATGGATGATGAATGTCAACAAATTTGCACATGTTTTTCACTACAAAATTATTGGCAAAATGCAAGAATGGTGGATAGGAAAAACAAACGCTATTGCATGTGGTTGTCACTACATGACATTGTGAGCACCACTTTGGAACAAAGACAATCTAATGGAGGGAAAATAGAGAGTTCCAAGACACATGCTCCAATACCATATTGAAATTGAGACAATGAAGAAGAGCTAGAGGCTCCAACACAACAATCAAGCAATCAGTCATCTTCCACATTATATTATTAGAATTCAATGGATTTATAAATCCATTCAACCTACTAACTATCCAAAATACTAACTACTAACTAACACATAACTAATAACTAACATGTAATACGTTAACATTAATATGTTAATTTATTTATCACATCACATATTCTATGTCATGCACTAATTAATTCCTAACATAGAGGTGGATTGGAAGCATGTGGGTTTTGAGTAGGTCAGGGAGTAGAGCAATAATGGTGCTTGTGATTTTTAGCAGACTCGTTTTGCCTTCACCTAGTTTGAGAAGTAGAAGGAGGTAAAACTTGCACTATTTACCTTATCTTTTAGGGGTGTAGGAGGAGGAACAAAAGTGGTGGAAGGAGGTATAGAAATAATAGGTGGCATAGAGAATGTAGGAGTTATAAATGTATCAAGTGGAGTAGAAGAAGTAATAGGAGGAAGACTTCTACTCATGACATACTTCTGATAAATTTTGAATAAGAAATCAATGAATGGCTAGGGAGGACCAAAAGGAGTAAGCTAGAAATAGTCAAGAGAGAAGTTACCCTAGATGGCCATTGGTAGATACTTGATATGTGGGATAGTGTGAACAATGCCATCATGAGGAAACTTTAGGTATTTATGTATAATAGAATAGATGGCCTTCACTGCACTGAGCTAAGGATGGCCCAAGAGGATGTGATAATGATCTAATGTAGGAATAACATGACAAAAAAATCTAGGTATTTTGTTCCAACCCATATGGGAAATATGATAGAACCAAGAGTCTATACGGAGAGACTTGATGCATGCACAAAGAGTTGTCAGGAGAAGAACAAGAATATCTACGCATTTTATTACCATATAGGAATTCCTCAGTAACTATGTTAACTGAGCTCACAAGGTCCACTAGAACTCTATAAACAATTTTTTGGTGAACTAGTGACTAGATGTATAGAGGGCCATCATAAATGCCACCGAGCACATTAGTAGGAGAGAAACTAATGGTTGGTTCAAAAACAAGATCAACACAAGAAGTAGATGATTGAATGTCAACTACACCCACTATTTGGGAAAATGGAGGTATGTCAGGAGAGAGATCCACATGAGCCTCATGTGAGGAAGGTGCATGATCAAAAGCTAGAATGAAAGAGAGTGAGGTAGTTGGATCAACATAGCTAGTAATGGAATATTGTGGGAATTGATTTGTAAACTTAGAGGTTTTAATTTGGTAGAGCAACATATTTATTCCCCTATAAGTAACACCCACAACTTGTATGGCATTAGTGTCAACCAAGTCTTGAATTAGATGTCATAGGTGCATACACTTTTCGGTATCATGGCATGGGACCTAGTGATACCAATATAAGGCCTTCAGGTCATAAGTTTTAGGGAGAGGAGGGTTAGTATCAAGTGGATGGATTGGTGGTAATTGAATAAGATTATTAGAAATAAGTTGTAGAATTATTTGAAAAGGATTACCCAACTTTGTAAAATGATGATTACTCTTGGATATCGCTAGTATCAAGGAAGAAGACAAGGCAACTTGTCTGCTTGGTTGACAGTGGGTGTGGTCTAATTTTTTTATGAAATGAAATTATTGTTATTTTTATATCAGGAGTTATATGACGTAGAGGGCCTTGAGGAAGAGGTGGGACCACTAGACGTAGTGAAAGGAAGGGCCTCAAACTAGTTCACTATCTATTGGTAATCTCTAAGGGTGGTGTACAATTATGGGAATGAATAATATTGCATAAGAATGATCCTATCATGAATATGATGTTTAAGATTCTTGATGAAGACTTGCTACACATAAAAATATAGAAGAGAATATGGAATTTGAGAAAATACAGATTGGTATTGAAAGACGAAGTAGGTGACTTGAGGGCCAATGTTCACTTGAAAAAGTTGTAGAAATAGAGGAATAATTGATCAAAGGAATGATCAAGTAAGGAGTAAAACTAGTCCAAGGTAGTGTCCTTGAGAGACCGCAGGACTAGTTTTGCTAGTAATTTATCATCAAAAATGAAATCACTGCAAAGAGTAGTGAAAGTGGAGATGCGTGTTTGCAAGTCTCCTTTACCATTGTACTTGTCTAACTAGGGGACCTCAAAATTTGTAGGTAGAGAGGTAGAAAGAATCTCTAGAGAGTGGACTATGGCAGTAATATTATGTGGTCATGGGTTGCAATGCAAAAGAGATGGAAGCAAGTCTTTTCTAGAGGTTACCCATGTTTTTCATTAGCTAGTTAATAATGAGGTCTATGGTATGGAGGGGAGTAGTGGTAGTGGTCAAAGTGGTAGCAGAAATAGCAAAAGGAATATTGGAAACAAATGTAAGAATAACAAAGGGTTGAGAGCATAGGGTTTGGGATGCACTAGTGAACCTAGCTATAAAAGTAAAGGACATAGCTATGAAGGAGGGATGAACCCATACACAAAAATAGGGTTGAAAAAATGTTTAAGGAAGAAGCACCTATGTTACCATGCTAGATGGAAGAAGTGGAAACATTTGTAGAATTATGAAGATACATGTATTTGATGTAGGTAAAGAAATAGAAATATGGGTGTGAGATAGATTAGAGCATGATTCCCTAGATTGATCACTGGATGTCAGAGGGGAGGGAGCATGGTGGTTCATAATTAGCACCACTCCTCGTAATAAATACAAACCCTTAGGATGATGATGAAGCATCATGCACATTGCATCAACAATAGAGCTAGTAGCATGATTAACACCACTATCACCAGTGAGGTGTTGAAATTTAGCCAAATGTCGATCAACCCTATGTAATATTTCATGGTCTACCACATGAAGGGTGGCTTCATGATTGAATCCCTCCCCCATATGATAGGAACTAGTTGATGGAGAGGAAGGTAGAGGAATCTGGATTATATAAGACCACTTAGAATGAAATGGGGGAAATCCATAGTAGAAGTGATAGGTGTAGAAGAAGACAAGTTGATTAAAATACTCCTACACACAACTTGAGAAGAGAATAATTATTGGGTGGTGAAACTGATAAAATAAGGATAAAATCAAGAGTTTCAACATGTACAAGATGAAGAGAAAGGTGAACATGGTGATTTGGAGTGTCAGGTTCACCAAACTGTAAATAAGAAAAAATGATGTGATGATTGAAAGTGCCTAGTTGTGTTAAGGCCTTTTACTTTTCCCTATTTAATAGATAAGACTAAAGTGAGAAGTGTTTTTATTTTTACTACTATTTTATAATAGAAATGATAAATTTATACTTTGGTCCTATTTTAGATCTACTTTGCTTAATTAAATATATGCTAACTAAACAAAGTATAGAGTTGGGTTATGAAAATAAAATAATAGAAAATATATACAAAAATAGAAAACAAATGATAGAGCACTAAATATTAGGGAACAAAGAACTTGGAAGTCATCCTAGGTAGCTCACTAGCCTAGATGCTAGTGTGTTCACTATCGTCTCACTTGTGCATTATCATCTAATATGCACACTATCATACTCGGATGGTGGAAAAGGAAGTATGTGAACAAAACTAAAAGCACTTGCAAATAAAAGGACTAAAAACAACATACATAAAACACTAGAAGTGCACAAAAATGCATAGAAAAATAGAAAACTAATCTATTTGATCAAAATATAAATAAAATAGAAAAATCAAGAAAAGAGGAGACATAACAACAAACCTCTGTGTGGTTGAAGTCCTCCAAATACATGTTTAGCAATAGAGAAGAATGCTTGGATTGCTTAGGAGCTTACCACGAATGGTCAAGCCTCTTGTTTGGTCTTTCAACCTCCACAAAAAATCAATGAAACAAGGGATATTGGAAATAATGTGTGCTCTTAAAACCCTACATGCATCTAGAGTCTAAGAGTAGTAGTATAAAAATAAATCCATGAGTATTAGCCTCTAGTCTATAGAGAGCAATACCCTAGTGTGTCTTGATGAGAGTAGGGAGGAAATGAAGCTCTCAAAGTGCCAATATTGGTGTTGTGGACACAAGAAGGATCACAAGAAATAATAGTAATAAAAAAATTATTCAAAATAATAATAACGAGCAATTTCCCCTCAATAACGAAGAATGGAGGAAATAATGGATGTAATCACAATGTATGTCTTCAATAGTTAAAAGAGCCCATGGATGGCAATGCTAGAATCACAAGACTGTTGTTTCAAAGCATTTTCAAGCTCAAGATTGCTAGAAAAATGGTGTAGGACGTTGTAGAAACTTAGAGGCAATGTCTTTATGCAAAAAGATAGAGAGATAGATTCAAAAATTAGTTGATGGGGAAGATGAAGAATCATGCAAGGGTAAACTAGCTTTTGAGATTCACCCAATGAATCCAACAATAGTTATTCCTACATGTTTAGGTATAGAAAGGTTACAATTTTGGTAAGAAATGACCATTGTACGGGTGTAGTGTCAAAGGATGGAAGTGAATTGTATAGACATCTACACGCTGCACTATCATCCAAGTATACCAAGGCCCATAAATGATGTAGAATGATAGTATGACGCTAGATTAACATAGGAAACCCATTCACTTACATAGAAAAGACATGAACATATAAAAACATCAAGCCTACATTGGCACCAAGGGAGACACAAAGGCTAAGATAGGGCACTAACCCTGATTTTGGTAATCAAGATTAGTGACATATAATTGAGGCCAATCTACTATTTGGTGTCTACAAGAGTCTAACACTATTGCTAGGGATATAATTGGAGGTCAACTCAAGCAATCTACAACTTTTTTAGTGCTCCCTTTCTTATGAAAAATGTTGGGGTGAAAACTTTGGAGGTAGGTGGACCACCTTTGATGTCAATCACTCTACAACTTTCCTTGTGTTTGCATGAATTGAAGAGGGTTTTGGTTTATTTGAATGACTATCTCTTTCCCCAAGATATAGTGCTTCCATAGTTCATAGGCCTAAACAATGCCATACAATTCCTTTAACATATATAGGGTACTTGCATAATATATCAAAGAAGGTCTCACTATGGTAAGAAATTTGATGCCCATGTTGAGTGAGAACTGCCCCAAGTGCATAAATAGAGGCATCAATCTTGATTTCAAAAGACTATTGCAGATCTAGAAGAGCCAATATTGTTGCATAATAGACTATATTCTTCAATTGTGTCAATGCTCACTATTTTGTCTTTGTCCAAATGAATTTTTATTTTACACTTCTTCTGAGTGCCTAAATCATAATCCATGCCAAGTGTTAGAATCAAAGCACAAACCTTTGATAAAAATTAGCCAATCTCAAAAAGCTATGATGTTCTGTGAGATTTTGGGAGGTGGTCAATCTCTAATGACTTGTAACTATTTAAGGTCAACATGAACACCATCCCTATCCATGATGTATCCCAATTACTAAAGTCTTCCCATACCAAAGGAACACTTTTCTTTATTATCATAAAGCATGTGTTGTCACATAGTTGAGAGTACATGTTGAGCATGTTATAGATGATACTCCCATTTTTGTTGAATATGAGTATATAATATAAATAGACAACAAGGAATTAGTGTAAGGATTGAGTACAGTATTCATCATTCACATGAAGGTGGAAGGTGCATTAGTCAAGACAAAAGACATGACTAACCACTCTTTGAAGGTAGTCTTTCGCACATCTAATGCATCGATTGGAACTTGTGGTACCCAAACTTTTAATCATTTTTTTTTTAAAAATTGGGCCACCTAAGCTATTCCATGAGGTCATTAGTGTGAGGAATTGGATACCTATTCCTATTGTTCAAATCTTGATAGTCAATGCAAAGACACCACGTTCCATCCTTCTTCTTGGTGAGAACAATTGAGCTTTCATAGGGTGAAGAATTTGGTCAAATGTGGCCCTTGTGCATCAATTCCTAAATTTTGTCACTTGATTTCATCATTCCCTAATGATGATCTCCTGTATAGTGGCCTATTTGATAATGGTGTCCCTAGAATGAGGTCAATCAAGTGCTTGACCTAACAATGTAGGGATATGTTTGTTGGTGAGGTGAATACATCTTAATAGATTGATAATATTTGATACATCTACTTTTGTTGGGTAGTCATAATGGCTATTTTGGCTTGAGTGGTTGTTGCAATTGATCTTTCCTCCTCAAGTCAGACCATTAATAGTTCAAATGTTCTAGTTTGAATAATCACACATCAACATTATTTTACACTAATCAAGGATACAAGTTTTGTAGGACTTACCTTAGGTATCTAATACTTCTATTTGCCTAGCTTGATAATGACACTATAAGGTCTAGACTCATAGATGCCATGACACTTGTACATGTATGGTTGTCCCAACAATACATCATACACATATAGAGGTGTTATATCACAAATTAGCTCATCTGTAAAAGGTTTGATGGAATAGGACAACTGACATTGTCTTGTAGATGAGGTGTTATCTACATGTTCAATCTATTGATGGATTTAGTAGAGATCAAATTATTTTGACTCCTCTTATCCATAATGGAGTGTAGTCTTCTCCAATTCATCCACATATGTGAGTGGAATAAGAATTCCTCATCCTCAAGGGACAATACTTTAGTATGAGAAATCATTATATATGGATCTTATTCAATTATTTGATTATCATTAATCTACTTGAAAGGATCTATAGGAACCTAATTTGTCTCCACTTCTTGTGTTGTTGCCATCAAATCCTTGGTGGCTCAACAATCTTTAGTATTATTTCAGGGGATCTTATGCAATTTAGACCATATACTAGTATATTTAAATGTCTTTTTGGTGTCTTTCTTTGGTGCTTATGATTGCAATTCCTTGGTTGGTTGCCTTTCCATGAACTTGATACTACCTTCTACCTTTGGCTTGGTGGTTCCAAAAGGTTCCTTCATTCTCTTTTATTTGACTTTTTCTTCAATTTTTACTACATATTGAAAAGCAATCCCTAGAGTCTTAATATTCAAAAAAGCCATCTTTGTTTGAATATATAAGTGAAGTCCACTATGATACTTTAGGACCTGATGCTTCTTTGTATCTCAGATGCTAAGCTTTACTAACAACACATGGAAGGCATTGGTGTAGTCTTGAATTGGCTGGTCCTTTTCTATCAAAGAAATTGCCATAGCATATACTTCTCTTCATATGTGTCTTCAAGGAAATGGTCCTCCTTCATGTGTTCCAAAAATTCTTCCCATGTGAGGTTCTCATTCATCACTACATTAAAATATTGACCATCAAGGTTTCCCCCATGATTTTCTCTTGATGAAAATTATCTCTCACAATTGGTGTACATGAAGCTTATCTTTGAGGAGCACAAATGTTATTTTCTCAAAATCTAACAAGTGATTTACAAAAAATATCTTTTCCAACTTGGATACCCAATCATCAATATCTGTACCAATTTTCCCTTGAAAACTTGGGATATCAAAATTTATCTAGACCTTGAAATAGGCGTGACAACCAAATGACCTTTATCTTTTTTCTACTATTGATTGTAAATTATCTTGATTTTTTGGAGAATTTGTGAGATTTGGTTCATCCTCTCTTTGTGTTGTCTTTCTAAAGCTACCTCAATTAACAAAGGAGTCCAAGGAGTTGGCTTGTTCTTTAGTCATTTGTGGTTGTGTGCACCTTAGTGGAATCTAGTATGACAGGTCCCTTGTATCCAGTCCAAGTTTTTAATATCTTGACCACATATGATGGGACATATAGGAGTGAATGTATTAGATACCACTAATCTAAATTAAGTTGGGAATTTGGAAGGCAATGCCTAGTGAGAGACTGTTTGTATTGTAACTAGTAATTAACACAACAAATAAATGTGAATTAATAATTACCGAAACAACACAAAATAGCTTTTCATTCTAGATTGAAAGATAATAGAATTCAACAAACTCTATGGAAGAGATGCATGCCTTCTAATTTATTTTATTGAATTCAAATGTGGCCAATTTATACATTTTGCAAATCAACTAAAAATTACTAAAACTAGTAAACTATGGTTCCATAAAAAATTGAAGAGTCACCACACCCATGTCATCCTTGGAAGTTTAAATAGATAACTTGATGAAAATAAATTAACTACAAAATTACAAAATACTAGGAAATATATGATATTGGTAACCCAACTTGGTGGGGTCACAATTCTTAGCCTATTGAGTGAAAACTGAACTAGCTAGATGCATTATAAAGGTCTCCAAGAGACCTAGTTTGAGTTGATTAGAGGGTATCATACAACACCCCTCCTAAGTATCTAAAAAAAATCAAGGGTCAATTCCACTCCAAAGCCTCCAAAAATGCAAATTACAAATATGTAGAAATACCAATTTTTTTTTTTTGATATTTCCTAGATTCAACCATGTAAAAGCCACCAAAATGCTTGTGGATCTCAATTTGATCATTAGGCCTAAGTGGACCATATAGGAAATATGTGAAAAGGTAGAAAAAAACAAACAAACTCTAATTGGTCAAATTATGACAATGGTGGTGTGTGCAAGTGATGGGTGGAAAGGGAGATGGGCATAAATAATCACAAAGGCATTAGGGAAATGGTTGAAGGATGTGGTATGACAAGGGTTCCAAGGAGGCTAGGTTTTCATATTTGGAGTGGATAGGTGAGGGTTTGTGAGGCTTGGAATGGATAGGATTGAAGACTTGTAAGCTAGGGTGAAAACGAAGAAAGCTACAAGATGACACTAGATTAAAAGAGAAGAGGAAGTCTCCATAGCTCAAGATCTACAACACTAAGTCATCAACTTTGTCTTCTTGATCATGCACTTGTAATTTTCCTTTAGGATGGGAGGAGAGAGAGATAGAGCTAGAGAACTTTCTTGTGATTACTTTACCTAATATGTTATGACAAGTGAAAATTGGCTAAGGATGGGGATATTTAGATTTTATACCAAGTTTTTAGGCTAGTGAATGCCAAAAATTTAATTAGTAGGAGGTCTAGAAGGTTTAGGTTAAATTTGGTGGCAAAAGTAAATAAAATTAATCATTCTAGGGGTTACACAAATGTCCTATTAGTTGTGCTAGGGGTTACACAAATAGCATTTAATGCTAGAGACTTTGAATTTTAAGGGAAAGTCAATGAGGTGTTCCTAAGGTCTTGAGAAGTGTTTTCATGTCTTTGTGATCAACTAGGAGTCAAAAATAGTTGTAACATGACCCTAAATCACACTAGGCAAAAAACACTAAGATGAAAACACAAATGCAATAAAGAAGTTGTAGGGTATGCAAATTTTGTTTCTGATTATATAGGTAAAATAGTTTTTGAAGGGGCCCCGAAACCCTTTACAAAAAGAAGCAGACTAAGAACAGTAAGCCAACCAACCACTAACTGAAATCTACATAAACAACTAAAGCATAGAAAAACATAGCAAAAAAGAACGGCCCAGATTAAGTCATTTTCTTTAGGATCTCTGCTGCCTCAAGTTACTGCTCGTAGAATTTCTCATGCAGTTTGACAAAGTTTATCAACTCTTTTTTCTCCTCTTCAAACTATTTCTTTCTGCTTCCCCTCATGCGAGTTGAGGGGCCACCCGTATCCCCCATAATCACCTGTTTACCTTTTTCTTTAGTGCCTTCCTCTTTATCCTGCATGCCAAGTTCATCCACATTTAGAATGTCTTCAGCTCTGAAATCTTTGAACTGATCTTTTTTGAGTTCTTTGAGTTTCTCCGTCAGCATCTTCATTCCCTTTAAACTATTCTGAATGGTTAACTTGCTTATATGAATCATCTTCTCCAGATCGCTATTGACTTCCATTAATTTTTCCTCTAGGTACTGGATTCTCATGCCAAACTCTTCCCTCATCCTCAACATTTCACGCTCAATTTCTTCCATTTTAGGTATGGCTTCCCAATTCTGGAATATCAGTTTGTCCTATTCCACTGAGGTATCACCTCCTTTCACCAGGCTTTCCTACATCAACTGCAATTTAATGTTGATTCTATTGATTTCAACAAAGAACCATTTAGTCATTTTGTGTTGGGAGTTGACCGCATTTTAGTCAATTTGTGTTGGGGGTATGCAAATTTTGTTATGTACACTATTGATTTTGATAATGTCCCAAGTTATTCATTTCACATAAAAAATTGAGATTAAATAGTGCAAATCACATACATAATGTTACTAACAAATAATGAAGTGAAACAACAGTAAGTGATCACCAACATGTTTGACACAAACATAATGATATATCTCTACACAAATTTCAACTCCAATAACATATGAATCAAACCTCATGTTGGGATGAAACTCAAACCATAGAGAAATATCCTATAGACCGTATCCTTCTATCAACATCACCAAGTGCTCCTACTATGAAAAGTAGATCTTCTCCTCCAAAACACCCTACACAAAAAAGCCATCACTTGACATTTAACCATTCAACCCCAAGGTCAAACACAACAACAATAGATAGTTTTGTTTTTTAAAAAGATGTAATCTTCTCAACCAAAAGAAGATCATACTAAACATCCATTCACACATCCACAAAATAAGCCCATGTAGTCACTAACCATGCCTTGTACTCCTCAAGCCCATCCTCAAACTCTTTTTTAAGACTTGTAAATGATATGTAAATAGATGTCTAATCCAAATTATGGTTTGAAGGTTTAAGATTCAACTCTTTGCCATATGATGATTAGAAGTTGAAAAGTGTTTTGAGTGTATATGTTGATATGATACATTTTATGACAATTGATAGTCATTACTAAATTATTTGCACATGTTGTTTTTGACTATTAACATCAATATAAAACATCGAATACATATCATAGAAAGGATTAGTCATGTGTTTTTTGTGTTTTTCAGCTCAATTCATATTCATTTGTATAAGTACATGTCAAAATATACATATCATGGGAAAGATTAGTCATATGTTTTCATGTTTTTCAACTCAATTTATATTCATTTGATGTTTATATTATTGCTAATAGTCTCTAACAACATGTACATTAAATTAATATTAATTGAGTCAAAAAATACAAAAACACATGACTAATCCTTCCTATGACATGTATGTGTGTGTGTGTGTGTGTGTCATGGGGGGTGGGAAGGGATTATGGCTAAATGATATTTTATGTCAAATTTGAAGTAGTTGTATTTAATCTAGTTTTAAATGAATTGATACATTTTTAATTCTTAAACATTATATTGATTAGACTCTATTGTAGTACTTATGGTTGATTTTGGAAATGTGTCATTAGTGTAGTTGGATTTCATCCTTTAGATGATACAATTTGAACAATAATCAATAACAAAATCAAACTTAGAGAAACTTGTATAAATTATGCTTGACCATGTATTAACCTTAGACCAAATTTAACTTTTATAAATTTATTGGTGTGTTGTTTTGATTAAAAAAAAGGTGTAAATTTGGTAAAAAAACTAGTTTACAACCCTTAAGTTGTGACACTAAAATAATAAGGAATCATCATACATCATTCTAGGGAATTTGCTTGTTGTCTTCAATCATTCCTCTCTTGTTTTCTAGGAATTGACCTAGGAGAATATGTCCCCTTATTCAACATAATGACAACTTAATTAAGGCATTTTTAAATACTACAATCCTTCATACCAGTAGGAAAGACAAAGCAGACTAGTGCTCAAATTAGGTGAGAAGAGAAGCAAAATTCTACATTAAGTGAAGTAAAAAATGTAAGTACAAGGTACATCTACAATCATGGATTTGTCCTAGGGGCCAAACTCAACCCTTAACAAAGTAGAGGATAGATGTAGAAATTAAGGCATTTATTTGATAGTGAGATCATCTTTCATGGGATAAAAGTAGAGAATATTCCAAAATCTTCATAAACATTCTACATTCATCAATTATCAATTTAAGTACTTCTACCATCAATTCCTTTCCATAAATAACAAGTACACTTGTCAAAATTTCCAATACCCAACTATTATTGATTAGTCTAGGTTAATTTATATTTATGTGTATAAATTTTATTACTTTAGCCTAGATGAACCTTAGGGAAAGATTATTTTCCTTTACAATACTTCATTTGCATGTATATAAAATTTCACTTAAAAAAGAAAAAAAGCATTATGTAAAAGGCAATTGTAAAAGCTAAAGTATAGAAAAGGAATTTCTTCATAGACAAGGTAGGCTACCAAATTTAAATCTAGACCCTATCAATTGCTTCTCTCAAATAATTCCTACATCTGCACTTATCATGGAATCCCATGCCCAACTTGCTTATCATAATGCATCTGCTACACTTGCTACCACCTTAACCACCCAAATGCCATTACTTTTTTGGGAAATAGCATTGATAAAAATAGTACGATGCTAGTTGCCATACCTTACCTAATTCCACATGCAACATCCACTTGACAATACAACATTAAAGAAAATAGTCTCCACTCACATCCATCCATTCATGATGCACTATGGCTATCTGAAGCATAGATGGATTTGATAAAGTGCCCTGTTGAGTTGGTTCCCATGTGCAAGGTTTATTTATCATCTGTTGTAATTTAGAAGAAGATAGAAGTGTGATCTTGGACTCTGGGTCAGGGTTTTGGAACATATGTTTTCTATGTTTAAAGCCTTGGTACTTATCCTTCAACCCCAATCGAGATTCTTTTTCCATGATCCCTACTTAGATCCACCTCCCATATGTATTGTTATAATTTTAGTGTGAATCTAGTTTGTGTTCAATTAGCAATTCCTTAGAAAAAATTATGCAATCTTTTGACGATACTAAAGATCATCTTCATATTATCTTTGCTAGATTAGATAAGGGTCTTTTAAAGTCAATCTCTTTGGAAAAGAATGGATGGTGTTAGTCCCAAGTTCTTGACCATGCCAATATTCCTTATAGATGTCACGGATGTTTTGGGTATGGCCATTTTGTTTTTGCTCTTTGCCCTAAGAAGGCCCCTAGTGAAAAGAAAAACTCTTCAAACACTACCTAGTGGCATAGGGTTGAGAGGAAAAAAGAAAAATTATTGGTTTGATTTGCCCTCGACTCACAAGGAGGCTTCTTCCACCCAATCGCTTAAAGACTAAATGATCCAATTTTCTTCCTCTATTTTTGGGATTGAAGGAATGGTTAAGCATTCAATTTTTAAAAGAGGTTACTATGTGTGTATCTCCTAATGTAGGTGAAGCACCTAGAGAGGTTGAGAGGACACCTAGTAGGGGGTCTTGGATGGGGAAGATTGGGCAATAATGAAAAGTAAAAAGGCTTTTCCAAAAGAGGAACGGATTCACTTCACAGACTCTTTGCTTCCATCCTAAAATGAGAGAGAAAGGTAGAATATGTGTCTAGATTTTGTTTATCCGGTGATTTTTAATTGCCCTTTTTTGTTTGGTGTCTTTGTTAAAAGAGGAAATTGGCCTTTCATCCCTTGTTAAAAGGGTTTGAATTTATTTTTTTCATTATCTTATTTATTCTTGAGCGTGGATCCCAAAAAAAAAAGTGTGGAAAAAGACGTTTGGACAACAAAATGTGTGGACAGCTTCATCACTCATTTTGCCGCACGATTTCGTACCCGTACACTGATTGAGCAGTCATACATTCTATGGACAGACGCTGCCTCAAATGCGGGGGACAACGAAACAAAAGCTCCGGACTTTGTGCTGGCAATCACCAGAGTGGGTCACGTCAACGTGTGATAGAAAAATATAAATAGATGACAGTTCCCACGAGTTTAGAATCTGCAGAAGATACGCTTTGTCTGGAGAGAAAAATATTAAAAAAACAGAGTTTCAACATCAAATAGAATCTGCTGACATCAATAGATGACAGTTTTAGAATCTGCAAAGGATGATACAGTTACATACTAATTCTTACTTTTTGTTTTAAATCTTTTTAGATGGGATTTGTGGTGTGGAATTGATTGAGGTCACCCACTCATGATTGTGATGGAAGATATGAATTTCGAACTTTTTTAAAAGCTAATTTTTAAATGTAAATTTTGTAGATCTTTTCCCTAGTCATTACGAGACATTTTCCTTAATCCTTAAGAGATGATTTAGTGTATATTTGTGTGGATTTTAAATGTATGTTATGTTGTTGTATTTAAGGATATTTGTCATTTATTTTGAAATCATCAAGGATTATGAAAAAGCATTCTCGTAAGGCATTCATGATACATTCGTAGCAACATTATTAGAGCATACATTAGTATACATCATCTTAGGCATCCCTACATGCTTACATATTATTTGTGATCTTAGTCCATTGTTGTTTAATCGGTCCCCCTCTTGCTTAGCAAGTTCGCAAAGGGTGTATGTAGACACCACCCCACTTTAAACACATGTGCATTGAGCTAAGGCAAATTTATATTACTATTGACCATTCTTTGCTAGTTCACTTTTGTAAGTCTTGTATACACCAAAATGGGAACATTATCTACAAAAGTGGGTACACACAACTTCTTTAGGTTGGGCCAAAGCAAGCCATAGAGGTCTGCTAAGAATCTCAAACAAGAAACCTGAATTCAAGCCTTGGAGAGTACAAAGGAAAGATTTCAAAACATAAACTCCAACCAAGACTCTATATGGCCAAGGAGTTCACTTGGCAGGGTGTTGGGTTGATCTAAAGAAGTTTGGACATCATTTTGATAGTTTTTAAAATTCTTGTAATTTTGTCAAAGCGTAAATCCTGCAATGTTTCATAATGTTGCAAAGTCTGGTCCGTTGAACAATAAAAGAATATTTCTCTATGTTGCATGGTAGAACTTGTTTGAAGGTTATAGTTGTAAAATTTGAATGTTTCCAAGATGTTTACAATGTTTAAATTGGCAATGCCAAGTTTGATTGTAAGACCAAAGGGGGTTGATTTGCTTGTTAAGAGGATGTCTTATATGCACAAGCATTTGCGGGAGAAGTATGAAGTCAAGACCATGAAAGGAGCTTCTTTTGTTCTCTAATAAATGGATGTGCATATGTTAAGACCATGAAAGGATCTTCTTTTTGTTCTTTGATAAATGTATGTGCATATGTCAAGATTAAGTTTTTTGTTCAATCAGGTACATATGTTTTCATTTGTAGTGAGTAAATGATAATGTTTTTATGTTTATATTTGTGTTGGTTGTGTGTGTGTTAGAAACAAATCTAAAATTTTGTTGTCTCAAATTAAGTTGCATAAAAAGAAATATAGAAAAAGAAACAACAGAAACTAACTAGTACATAAACTAAATTAACTACTAACCTATCTAACAATATAGAAAACCAACACATTATTCTACAAACTAGCTGATTAATTAAAATCAAAACAAAAAATGAGATTAAAATGTTGGAATAGGTGTGTTGTACACCTTGCATAACATTGGTATTATTTAATTATGTAACATAAATATTTGTTTTTGGTGCATCATGGGTGATGCGTTTATCCACATTAAATATTTATTTGGTGCCACTTGTAATCGTTGTATGTAACATCGGGTTAATTATTTTATGTGTGTGAGACACATAGAGTAATTAATTATTTATTTGTAATTATTTAATTATTGGGAAAAAGGAAAACTTAGTACTAATAATTAAATGTGGGTGTCAATGGTTTTGTAGACTCATGGTTTTGGGATAGATGGTTTTACCATACCACATTTTGTATTTGTGTGAGCTTATCTTTATAAAAGCAAACACATGGGTAATTGTAGAGGTTGGCTTGTTTGAGCATCTCTTGCAGGTTGCATGTGTGAGGAGTAAGCATGGCATGGGATGTGTGGTTACATGCTTGTTCACATGGAGTGCATGTAGAGAACTTGTTGTTTCAGGGGTATTCATGGAGACTTTGCATATGTATTGTAATGTTTATTGCTGAATAATACATGAGAGATGGATGCTTTTGGAAGTTGGGTTTGTTGGCAAGAGACACTATATGGATTCATGGTTGTTGTCATTGATGGCAACAAAGGTCATCCCACATATCCGCAAGTCACGGTGTGCCTCTACCGGAAGTCAGGATGAAGAACTGTTGTGGTCCGGTGAACAAGAACAGAGCATGTGGCAAAGTCCGACAGATTGGTCCGGACCTCTCAGAGGAAGTGTCTTGGTGCAGTGTGGATTTGGGGAAGTCAAGAGGACTACCTTGAGTAGTATATTCCAAGGATTTAGCCTCCGGTGATGGACAAAGAAAAAGATATGAATAGCTGAGTACCGGATTCCTGAAAGACAATGAGAACAGAAGGAAGAACTGACTGACAGAGCATCAGAATATTTTCCGGATATGTTACTGTTGATGGTAAAGGTTGTGAAGGCATGAATCATGTTTGGCCAACATGATTAATGATATCTACAAGTATATGCTTGATCCGCATTGCTTGGTGAGCAAGGATTCAGTCGACAGAACAGAGTTTGTAAGAAACTAGACTGTTCCGGATGCCGACTAGAAAGGTGATGAAATTACTTGTGCGGATATATATAGAGGATGGATTTAGTTGTGAAAAGTGTGATTGTGTGATGGTGTATGCGAATAAGTACAGAGCAAAGCAGAAGTAGTAAGAAAGATCCGGTATGTGAAAAGATAGCAGAATAAAGAACAGAGGAAAGATGAAGTGCAGCAGATCAATGTACTGAGCCTAACCGGAACTGAACCCCAGCATATGTAGATGCTTCCAATCAGTTCAAGTATTATATAACATTCTTTGTAGACAGTGTGTCTCCTTGTAGGCAGTGGGCCTCTTTGTGAGCAGTGTGCTTTGCAGTGAGCCCTAATTGGCAAGTGCCATTTTTGTAACTCCTTATTCTTCTAACAGAGAATAATCTTTGGGTTAATCACCCCGTGGTTTTCTCCCTTAACCGGGTTTCCACGTCAAAAATACTGTGTCATGTGTTTCTCATTTCATGATAATGTTTGTTTGTTTAATTCAATGCTGCTTTGATTAATAAGAAAGTTCAAAAGAAGAAACAATTAGGATAACTGATTCACCCCCCCCCTTCTCAGTTATCAACAATTGGTATCAGAGCAAGGTTCCTCCTAATAGACCCTAACAGCTTGAGGAAGATCTGGGAGTTCAAATGGATGCATATGGTTTAAGGGAGCAACTCAAGACTGCCCTTGAGGATCTTGAACAGTCAAATTCTGAAGTCAATGAATTAAAGGAAAGACTCAAACAGGCTGATGAATTCATGAGAGAACTAAAAGACAAATTAAGTCTCTCTATGAAAAAGAGAAAGGAGCTGCTCCAACAATTGGCAAGCCAAACTGAAGAAAGCAATACAAATGAAGAATTGACTGAGAAAACCAAGTTATGTGAAAAGTTATCAAAAGAAGTCATTATGTTAAGACATGAAATGGAATCAGGAACTATAAAGTTTACTCAAGAGATTGAAGAAAAAAGAAAAGCTGAAGACAATCTAAGACAATCTCTTAAAGAGAAATCAGAAGAATGCCACCAGATGGACAGGATTATCAGACATCTTGAATCTGATCTTGAAGATGCCAAAGATAATGAAGAAAAATTTGAGGATCAAATTGTCTCTCTCAAAAGAGATCTTCAAACAGCAAATGAATATAAAGAAAAATTCAAGATAAGTTCTGCCCAACTTGAAGTACTTCTTGGAAGTCAAAAGAAGACAGATGACAAGTACGGTTTGGGATATGAGAAAGGAGAAAGCTCCGGATCCGGTCAAAAGAATTTTGGATCAGAAAATCCAAGGAATAGGCCTAGAAGACCTCCAGTAAGACAACCCAATGCTCAAAGATATCCATCTTTCAATGGATACTGCCACAGCTGCAATCACTTTGGTCACAAAGCTAATCAGTGCAGAAAAAGAATGAATCAAACTAATCCATCCTTCTCCGGACAGTGCTTTAACTGCAAAAGGTATGGACACAAGTCTCATGAATGCAGAAATATGCAAGTAAACAAATCATTCAATGGTAGATGCTTTACATGCAATAGAGTAGGTCATATGGCTAATCAATGCAGATCAAGAGGTTATCAGTCAAATATGCAAAGAAATGTTATTTGCCAAATCTGTAATAGGTCCGGTCATAATGCTAAAGTTTGCAGAAGCAAGAATCAGGACAAAAGAGGTCTGGTGTATAATCAGAATCAAGACAAGGGTAAACAAAAGATGAATGCGGATGAAGTTAGGAATCAGATGAGCAAGATTTGGGTAAAGAAAAGTTCAGAGAATACAGAAACTGGATCCGGACTAGATTTTGGTGCTGATATTCCTTCCGGAAATTAAAAAGTGAGCTCTGGCTCAGGGGGAGACTCAAAGAAAATCCTGTTCCCCCAGCCAATCAAGTGGTGCTGGATGTGACACAAGATGCGGAGTAAAGGGTTTGAAGATATAAGTCCTGAGATGATCCAAACAAGATTTCAGAGGTTCGCATGAAGATGTAAAGAAGTTGTGATCGATCAAGTAAGACCTGTTCCGGGAGATGCTCCGGAATGACAGAGGACTACAAAAGGGTCCGGAGAGATCTGAAAGTACATTATTTTACTCTGCGGACTGGACAGAATGTTTGGGATGTTCTTGTAATGTGTCATCTTGATTTATTCATGATTGAAAGATCTGCATGATGTTCATAGATCAGGACTGATCCGGGATACTCCAAGCTATCAAGATAAGGCAAACCAGAATAATGTAGGTGGAGCATTTATTGCAAACAGATATTAGGGTTTGCGAAACGATATAAGGAATTTCTCAACAATCACTTAATCATTCCACATCCAAGAAGAAGCGAAAAGCGGAGCTCTGCAACAAAATTCATCAAGTTCACCGAAGATCTCCTGCCGAAGTCATTACATACAGAAATCAATCCAGCCACTCCGTGTAACCGAAGACGCAAAAGGTATTTTCCACTTTCGATATCTTGCTACAAATCTTTTGAAGAAATGGCTACTCCAAATATAGTAAAAATCTCAGATAGGCCCCGACCTGAATTTAAGAAACATCCATACAAGTCATTGGAGGTAGATCCCTTAGGAGCATTTTCCAGTGTTCCTCATGGAGTTTTACACATAGAAGACATTAGGGTTTACATACATGCAAGCATTGAGGAATTCGAGGAATTCAAATTGAAAGATCTCTATCACAAACAACTGATAGACAATGCTTTTGAGCTTAAACCAGAGTACAAGGGTATCCAGAAGAAACAGTTTGATCAATTCATTCATTTCCCCTGCTTTGAAGAAGAAGAATGGGTCCGATATGTATTGAGCAGAATGCATGAAAAACTTCCTATGGCTGGATAGACCTTGCAAGATCACAAAAGAGGCAATTAGGGCAGTAACTAGTCTATACTCTTCCGGAGGGATACCTATCCTCAAATCTGTCAAGAACAACATTGTAACTGAGGCCACCGGATCAAAATTTGATAAGAGGGCAATGACCATTGAAGATATTTCGGATCCGGATATCAAGTATGCATCCATGATAATAGGATACAAGATCTATCACTCCAGCAGGGAGAATTCTGTATCCGGAACTGCAGTGTATACTGCCTATGAAATGCTAAGGAAGAATGCAGAATATGATCTCTGCGAACTGCTCTTAAGCCAATTAATGGAAAATATACAGAAAATCAAGAAGGACAAAAAGAATTCCTTTAAGTATGGTACTCTTATATTATGTCTATTTTTCTACTTCATGAATGAGCTGCCCGGATCAAGTGGATGGGCATGGCAGAATGACAAACCTGTTGCAGTCTAGATAAGAGACTATTTACATGGGCTTGGGGATGCCAAAGCAAGAAATACAGCCCTATGGGGATACTTCAAAAACTTCCAAAGCACGATGCAAGCAAGAGAAAGAATTCCCCAGTCTCTTGTTGAAAAATACAAAGACTCAGTGTGCTTTATGGTGGACACTGATCAGTGCCTAATGGAGGCAGTGGAGCCAAGGACTGTCTGGATCATGCCCATGGGGTATGAAGTGGATGAACAGATAGTGGAGCTGCATGTTCAACACATGCTAAGTCAGCCCAAAGATCCAAAGGCAGAAAGGTTTGGAACCTTTGAGGAGCTGAGTGTAAAGATCCATGTAGAACTCAGGGAACCTGAGATAAAGAGGAAGGTGAGAAAAGAAGTAGAGCATATTGCTCAAGGCCTAGGCATCCCAAAAGAGGCACTTGATGCCAATCGGGAAAAGAGAAGAAAATCTGAGGAAGAAAAGAAAGAGGCAGAAAAGAAAAGCAAGAAAAGTGCTCCGGTGGAATCCTCAACCCGGACCAGATCATCAAAAGGATCTACACCTATCAAAACCAAAAGCTCAAAACCAGAAGTCCAGGGATCCGGTAAGAGATCTAAGACAAAAGCCTCAAGAGCTTATCAAAGCCAAAAGGATGAAGAAGAAACTGAGTCAGATGAGGGAGTGAAAGAAATAAAGAAACAGAAGAAGAAAGGATCCGATAAACCCTCTTCAGGCCGAGACAAGGAAGAAATGACAGAAGAATTTGCTGAAAAGCCCACCCTGTCTCTAGACAGTGTAGTCAAATCAGTCACTGTGGATGGGAACCTTCAACCGGTGGCTGAATTCTATGATGACTACAATGAGGTAGATCAAAAGATCCTGCAGGAAGCTATAATTAGGTACTTGAACATCTACAATAAAGCTTTTATTGAGATTACCTCTGAAATTCCAAAGAGTCTAGAGATGGAACTAGAAATAAGAAAGAACAATGACATGGCAAAAGACCTTGAGATCAGGGAACAGATAGCTATTCAGCTATATCCCTCAATTGATCACAAAACCATGAACATGATATTCAAGGACTGCAAGGATGAATTCAGAAGCAAAGCAAGGATGAATCAGCTTATGCTTGGTGAGACCGACAAAGTAGCCAAGGACACTGAAGAGATCCTCCGGAATACATACAACAGGTTCAATATTCCTATTACAGAGGACTTAGGTGCAGAAACAGCTGCGGACTTGGAATCATCTGCTCCGGAAGAAGTGCCACTAGAACAGACTAACATCTCTTCTCTGGCTTCTCCTACAGTCTCCGGATCCCAAGAAGAAGAGAAATTACAGGAGAAAGAAGCAGCAGAAAAAGAAAAAGAGGCTGACAGCACCAAGGATGCAGAGAAAGAGAGAAATCCAACAGAGAAAACCACAACTGTAAGTGGTAAGAATGTGGAAGGAGATAAGACTCCTAAGGACAAAACTGCAGAAGAAAAGAAACATCTGTTTCCAGCAAGAGACACTGCACAAACTGTTCAAAAGTTTCTAAGCGAAGAAACTTTAGAGATTGATGAACCGGAGCTTCTAAAAGGCCCATTTGACTTTGACTCTCTCTCTCCGATACAGACAATGAAGATAGCTTCATTTGCAAATGCTAAGGCAAATGAAAAACTCCTAAAGTCTCATATGGAAGACTGTGAGTTGATAGAGGCTGCTTCCGGAGTGCTTGAAAAGATTATGCCATCAATCCAGATAGATCCGACAGCCTCCTCTTCTGGTAATCTCAAAACCTTAGTCAGCAATGTTGATACACATTTTGATTCTCTAGAAAAATCAGCTGAAGAAAAGGTCCGGAAGGAATTTTTGGATAAAAGATTTTCAGAAGTATTAGGATTAATCTCTAATGATAGGAGAAATATGAGTATTGGAATAAAGAGCTTAGAAAATGCTCTTAAGGATGGCGGTGATATTTACAAATTTTGTATCTCCTGGTCAAAGGCAACAGTAGAAATTGATAAGAAAATAAAAGCGGAACAGGACAAACTACAAAGTTTGTCTCAAAGTTTTGATCCTCTCTCTTCATCCATAGTAAATCAAGAATGTCAAACTATTGCAATCACAAATGCAATAAAGAACTTTGAGAAGGAAAGGAAGAATATCACTAACCGGATGGGAGAACTTAGAAGGATTATAATCCCTAAGTTAGAAACTATGCATGAGGCCATCAGTGATGCTCAGACTACCGCCCAAACAAATGATCCGACAGATCTCAAGAGGGCAGAAGCTTTTGCATTTTTGTTGAGTGGTCACATTTCAATTTTGGATAGAATGAAGCAAAGTTGGGCTACATAACTGATCCAACTGAAGACATATTTTGCAGACATTCTTCAGTTTATGTGAGTATGTAAATATGCGGCTATGTATAGAAATTTTTTGAAAATTTTGGTGTACGGACCCTACCCTTTGCCATTGATGTCAAAGGGGGAGTGAGGAGCAGTGAAAAATGAGGAATCCAACTAAGGGGGAGTTCCGGAAATTGTATATAAAGATAGAGCATCAGCAAAGGGGGAGCATAGTGTAAACACTTAGTCATTTTTCACTAAGTATTGCCATCAATGCCAAAGGGGGAGATTGTTGGCAAGAGACACTATATGGATTCATGGTTGTTGTCATTGATGGCAACAAAGGTCATCCCACATATCCGCAAGTCACGGTGTGCCTCTACCGAAAGTCAGGATGAAGAACTGTTGTGGTCCGGTGAACAAGAACAAAGCATGTGGCAAGGTCCGACAGATTGGTCCGGACCTCTCAGAGGAAGTGTCTTGGTGCAGTGCGGATTTGGGGAAGTCAAGAGGACTACCTTGAGTAGTATATTCCAAGGATTTAGCCTCCGGTGATGGACAAAGAAAAAGATATGAATAGCTGAGTACCGGATTCCTGAAAGACAATGAGAACAAAAGGAAGAACTGACTGACAGAGCATCAGAATATTTTCTGGATATGTTACTGTTGATGGTAAAGGTTGTGAAGGCATGAATCATGTTTGGCCAACATGATTAATGATATCTACAAGTATATGCTTGATCCACATTGCTTGGTGAGCAAGGATTCAGCCGACAGAACAGAGTTTGTAAGAAACTAGACTGTTCCGGATGCCGACTAGAAAGGTGATGAAATTACTTGTGCGGATATATATAGAGGATGGATTTAGTTGTGAAAAGTGTGATTATGTGATGGTGTATGCAAATAAGTACAGAGCAGAGCAGAAGTAGTAAGAAAGATCTGGTATGTGAAAAGATAGCAGAATAAAGAACAGAGGAAAGATGAAGTGCAGCAGATCAGTGTACTGAGCCTAACCGGAACTAAACCCCAGCATATGTAGATGCTTCCAATCAGTTCAAGTATTATATAACATTCTTTGTAGACAGTGTGTCTCCTTGTAGGCAGTGGGCCTCTTTGTGAGCAGTGTGCTCGGGCAGTGAGCCCTAATTGGCAAGTGCCATTTTTGTAACTCCTTATTCTTCTAACAGAGAATAATCTTTGGGTTAATCACCCCGTGGTTTTCTCCCTTAACCGGGTTTCCACGTCAAAAATACTGTGTCATGTGTTTCTCATTTCATGATAATGTTTGTTTGTTTAATTCAATGCTGCTTTGATTAATAAGAAAGTTCAAAAGAAGAAACAATTAGGATAACTGATTCACCCCCCCTCTCAGTTATCAATAGGGTTTTTCCCTCATGGAGGGTTTTACCAAGGTATATCTTGTGTCACCTTTGATGGTATGACTGTCTATTCTTTTGCATATGGATTTCTAGTTATTATTTTCATATTAATCTCTCATAGGGTTATGAGAAAATAGTCTATATGGCTTCATATTTCCAACATAAAGTTGTCCTCATAAGGACACCATCCTTCTCTATAGTTGCAATGAGCTAAGATAATATGACACCCTAGAGGAAGATATCTACTAGAAGGTGTACCGAGAATGCTTGAAGAGGAGAATCAAATAGTAAAGCAAGTTGTATGGTGATTGAATAGTAAAATCATAGTCAAGGATGTAAAGGATGAGGAGAATGATTGCATAGGAATGTAATTGAATAAAGATATAAATACAAGGTTTCTAAGGTGCAATGGATTGGTTGCACCTGGGGAAGGTACAATATATAGATCTTTGTTATGGAAAATGGCTTGATAAGCTCCTTGATAAAAATATTTGGAATTTTTATATCATGCAAAGGGGTAATCAACTTATAGAAAATTGAATAAAATCTCATGACATAATCATTGATGTGTTCCTTAGATCCTTGGGCACATTCAAATAAATCAACAATGTTAGCTCTAAGGCCCGTATTGACTTTAGATTGCTTAAGAAACATATTTGTTAGATGACTACATGAATGTATTATTGGGACAGGTGTCATATATCTTACAATATTCTAATGTTTGAAGTATTTATTTAATTATTTGCACCCACATATTTGGTGCATCCCACTTGGAATGTCACTTATAGTTTATATGTTAGCAAGTGTAAGACTCACTTAGTGTCATGTTCTAACCATTCAAGTTATTCTAGTTCAAATTATTGGATAGTTAGATTAGTTGTGTAACGCCCGCCTTGTACACCTCAAAGAAATACACATTTATGCTACATGAAACAGGAACATTTTTTTTTTAAATGATTAAGATAACAAATAATGTTAACATAACTAACTACAACATATTCTCTAAGGATACAAGGCTGCATTACTTAACAATTCAACTAACATAATTTAACATTCATCAGTAACTGATCTAAATCCAAGCACAATTAAATAACTTATTCATATTCATTGCATGTTGACAATAATGTGATACAATCTACATAATTAAATACATAGCTGAAATGTTCTCCTTACATGAAAGTACATCATTACATCATTACATTGCCATTTTCAAACTACATCAGGATGACTTACAATATGAATGATCTGTTACATAAGTCTGGTACAAAATAATACACATACATCTTCATCAACTGGTACAAGTACAATTATCTGGAATAAATCTTTTCTGCATATGAACTTGATGAAGAATAACCAATGGATAAAATAGCTCTTCCACCCGACCATGTGGAACCCTAAGGTCCACCCCCCGAGCTAGGAGTTAACATGGGGTCCCAAACAATAACAGTCAGGTAGACATAGACAAACAAGAACAAAGGATGACCAAACGCCAATACAACACATGGCAATAACATAAACAACACAACACAACTTATCTTAACTGAACTTCCAGAGGCAACACATAACGAATGGGGAGAGTACAACTAGGGAATGCTAGGCTGCAGTAGGGAGAAGTGTCATCACATGGCTTGTCATGGGTTGTCCTGGTAAGCCTTCCTAGGCCCCGGCCCCCATCTTGGGTTGTCCTGGTAGCCTCTCCCGACTCCCGGCCCCCATACAACGCTCATGCGGAAATCAACATACCTTTCATGAGGACAAGGTAGTTGATCTTGCCATTCCAGGCCTTCTCATCTCATCTCAAGCCTAAACAAGCACTTGAGCCATGAGTGAGGCATCCACTTATCTTGTTTAGTGTGCTTAACTACCCAACCCCCTAATTCATTATTTAGGTTATCACTTGATTAATCTACTTCCAACGGGTTATCCTGACTGCCACTTTGGGCGCCGGCCCCACGTTGAAAGCCACTCCCCTACTTGCATCTAGAAGACCCTACTCAACAAACATAGCAAACATCATCATAACAACGATGATACATGAACCATGCAAGGCATTAACCATCTTGCATAACCATTATTCTGATATGAACATATACATGTAATAATGCAAGGCATTCACCTTCTTGCATATCATCTTAATTACAAAGACATACTCTTAATATATTTTCCATGGCTTCCAATGAAGTAACTCATAAGAAAAATATGAATACCGACGTCTCCCCATTGTCTAATCCAACACAACATCCCAAACAAATAAATAAATAAATCACAACATTCATGAAAAGCCTTTCTACTCATCATGATGCATTCAGAATATTTACATTCTTCCACTACACCATAACCAAATTCCTTATACATAACAAAAGGCGACACGACTTCAATAACTCAAGACACTTATCAACACATTACATGAAGTCGAAACACAACAACCTTGGCCTCTGGAAATGAACCCTTGACAACTTACACTTTGACCATTTCAAACAATATCAATTCACACTAACTAATTATCTAATACCTTTAAATCAAATTTCCAATACAACAATCATAAACCTAATCCTTAATCCATTATCTTAAAAAAATGAAGAAACCATATTAGAACTGATGTCAATCTAAATTAAATTTCATTAACCATACAACGATTTTCTTTTAATCAAATAAATAATGGCAACATTATTCTAAATTCCCAATTTTATTTGGCAACTATACTTTAGAAATAATAATAATAGTAACAATAATTATTATTATTATTATTGTAATAATAACAATAATGATAATAATAATAATTATAATTATAATAATGATACTAATAATAACATTGATATTAATAGTACTACTGTTAATATACCAAGGTCATTGAACACATTGTAAGAAAAATAAACATTCCTTAGGGTTAATCTAAGCCAATCAAACGAAATGCCTACAAGAAAGCACAACTAACCTAGTTTAACAATGACGGGCTTCTGCAGACTAGAGTTGAAACGATAAACCTTAATGCATGGAAAGTAAATAAGAAAACTCTATTTCTGCCTCCAAAATGTGACTTCTTCTCAGTGAAGCGCATCAGATTCTGTGCAGTTATTATGCATGCTTCTCTTTTGTATCTAAATCAGGCACTGCTGTGAGATCCACCACTGATTTAAGGAATTCTTTATCATCATCTTCTCGCATATTCTTTTGAATTTCTGCTTGAGCTCCTGTTGCCCTAGCACGTTCCAGGCCTTTTTTTTTTTTTCTTGATAATAAAGCTTGCCCCTATAAAAGCACTGGATAAAATTGCAAGCAGACACCCATTGAGATTGTCTGTAGACAAACCCGTCCCAATTTGACATGGACAATTTCTGTTTCCCATTTTCATCCGCACATTGAGAAGTAACTTTCTCACATATATTGTCAATGACAGGTTTATCAATACTTTCTGCTCCTTTTTCAGTGTACATCTTCAGAGAATCAATAAACGGATTCTTCTCTGACATTTCTTGCGGATGGGCAATTCCCATCTGATCATAATTTCCCATTTCATATTTTTGCACAAACCCTGAATCTAAGTTATCCTGTCTACCGTTGTTTTCCAAATCCTCCTTTTTATGAAATTGACATATAGCAGATGGTTCTTGAATTTCACAGCTTTCATTCACTGTTTGTTGGCCACTAATATTATCATGATTCAAATCTGGCATGACAGAGTGCACCAGCTCCTCCACCACAAAGCCAATAGAGGGTCCAAAAGTGGGATGAAGGGAAGGGTGAGAAACGAGAGAAACCTCGTCCCCACTACACAAAGCCCTGCAATGCCTCGCCTTCATTAGCTTTCCATTCACATACACCCCATTCGCCGAGGGTTTCACATATTTCATCATTGAAACCTCCTCCTCATTACAAGTGGAACAATTCAGCATTTGTTCCATACTGTTTTGAACTAACGTAACATAGTTATCTAATATTGTTCCATCGACAACAAAGAGTTTATTTCGATCTTGTGAAAGAGAATGGCAATAGAGTTGGCAGTGCTACCTACTCACCCTTGTGTCTTCAAAAATGACATCACAGCTACTCTTAGACCTGCCAAATGTATAAATTTTGCCTGGAATTATTTTTAATTGAGTGCAGATGGTGTTTGTAGAGAACATTGGAACACTCAGAGGGCGCACCACATAAGCATGACCCCACTCTTTCTGTATTAATAACAACAAGTCACCTGCTATGCTCCTACAACCATCGAGATAAAATCGTCTACATAGTCTGCGTCAATCTTCCCGTGAGACATGGCCCCAACCACAAACACAAGGGGAACATTATCACGGACAGCATCACATAGTCATGAAGTTGTACCACTTTAGATGCACTGTATGACAGCCCAATTCGACGTGCTTCACTTGGCAGATACTTTGTGACTGGATTCTTGACCACTCGAAGGAGTCTATCTGGGCCATTAGTCGCACGAATGCTCAGTTTTTGTAGCAGTTGCACCATCAATCCACAAAAATGCTTAAAGGTTCTTGGAAGATGAACATGGGGATTTACTTTGATGAGGATATTCTTCTGTGGTTGCACATAAATAGCACTAAGCCTTCCAGCTTTATTGAGAGGACTATCCAAAATTGCCAAAAGAGCCTAGTGAACAATATCAGGTCGATATGCTGCTGGATTCTGTTTGTTCCTTCGTAGAAAATGGACATGGTCATCGCAGTTCAACAACTGGTATATCTTGCCGACTTTGCCAACCTCGAGAGATGCCTTCAACAGCACAAAAACAACTCCTCCATCGCTATTGTTGTTAGCTGGAGGACAGGCAGCTGCCAAACCTGCCACTACTTCTTCTTCTTCGTCAACATCCTCTCTCTTTCGCTTCATATTTTCCTTCATTCTTTCTTCAAAATTTGTTGCCCTTGAATCAAAATTTTAACGGATTAGCGTAAATCCCAGGGGTCCAGTAAACTGCCTTAAACCCTAGAAGAATGAAAATCTGGCTGCGATGCCGATTCGACAATTCCGGTTCAACTGCTGCAGTCCAAGCCTTTTCCTGATCTTCTTCACTTTTTTTCTACCTGCAATGCTGTCCTCTTTGCCTCTACAAGCTTTTCTTTTATAACACAATCCCTTCTATCGTCCAAGGAACTCGGCACGCGATCCCGTGCTTCTCCCTCCTCGAGATAGACTTTTATTTAATTTAATAATCCCAAGCAGTTACTCTTTTTTAAATATTAACACACAATTCCGACAACATTTAATTATTTTATAGCCGACCAAGCATATAGCATTTAATAAAGTTATAACATTACAACAATCTTTAATTATACAACTATATATTAATTTATTTTATTAAGTTAGTTGCAAATCACTAATTACAACATAACTTACGATTATTTTATTTATTTAAATATTTATTGTAAATAATATTATATTAAATAATAGAAAACCTCTTACAATCTTTATTTAACAACTATTCTTCTAATAAAATAATAATTTATTTACAACAATAATTAACAACTATCGACACAATATTATCTTTTATCAATACATTTAATTATCAACATTATACTTTCCGTAATATAATTCTAATTAAAGCACAACGACACCTTACACACTTAGACCCCTTCGGACCTAATTAGACTCCAAGGTGCAATATTACCTGTCTGCAAATCATGATCGAATGACAAACAATAACCACAAGGGTACACTGACGACCAGACAACACTGACATGGGACCTCACGTTAACTCCAAACAACTAATCCATTGGCAAAGGCATGCTCAGACCTGTAATCAGGTGGAGTCGATGCCTAGTACCTGCATTCCTGCAACAACGCACGGTTAAGCATAACAAAATATATATATCCACATGCAGTCCTGTAGTGAATGGAAATCACAGTGGTGTAGGGTACTCGAGAGCGAGTAATACAACACTGTTCCATTCACGTTTATGAATAAATGATTAACTAAGTTGAATAAGGTATCTGATATTAATCAACAACATAAAACATTCAATCCAGTATTGCAATTAACATCAAACATCTGTAACATCTAGTTTATTTATCAAATTCTAAAACATAAAATAACCTATTCCAACATCAATATCTGTTATCATCACAATTAGGTCCATAATGAAATAACAAGATAACAAGAGATCCATCATCTACGGTCTAAGACACTATCATAAAGTCTAAGCAAACATCAATCTGATGGACGACGAGATGAGGGGCACTACAAGTTGCAAATTTCATTTGTTAGAATAATGTCATTTCAAAATCAATCTCGAAAACACAAAAACATAGACAAATTGTATTAGGAAAAGTCATATAAATTGCATTCATAAATTTTTTTAATAAATAATTATCTCATCTCAAAATTAGAGAAAGAAAAAAAAAAGGCTTGCATGCATTAAGCATTATTTACATTTAGAAACTCATTCAAACTCAAAAACCAAAAACAAAGAAAAGTCCTTGATTTCATTACAAGGTATAAAATCTCTCAAACATTCAAACCCTCAATTTCATCATGAGGTCGCTGAAACAAAACAACTATAAAAAACACCCATCTTCTTTGCTAAACACTCAATGTGCCTAGGTGTGAGAGAAGATTGGATTCAAAACATCTTAGAGGAAAGTAGGGAAAATCTTCCTCAACAACCAAACCCAACAGAAGAAACAACCCAAGAGAAAGAAGAGATCTTGAGTCTAATCCAACAAAAAAATGAAGAACAAAGAAAAAGAGAGGAGTTATGCAATAAAGAATCAAGACTTCTTGAAGAGCACGTCATGATTGAACAAAGGAGACCTGATATATTTTTTCTCTACGCAAAAAACAAATTGAATAGAATCAAAGCACCACAACTCCCATCCAACAATTTCAACATCAACATTGCAACAATAATGATCAAAACAATAATCAATAGAACACTCAAAATACAAACATGATCAACCCAACCACCATCCACTATGTTCTACTCCCTTGACAATATGAAACCCCATTAGTTCTATTGCCACTCAACTAGCTCTTGCCACAAGCGTGAGAGTGATTGGGAGGTCACCTCTATAAGGATACGGTTCATGTGCTGCATATTTTGGTGAACCCACATTGAGTTTCAGTTGATTTCAAACAACACATTTTGGTGAACCCAACATGAAGAGAAAATCCTTTTACATGAATATGTTTCTATGTCCACTATTTTTCCTCCATTTTCACCTTCATTCTCTCTCTCTCCATCCATGTCCATTCTATTAATTATGTGGTGTTTTCTAGCACCCCTAAATATGACAAAATCTGACAGACCTCAAGGGATCTTTAAACCCTCAAGTGAACCTATCACTCACACCGTTGAAAGGTATGTGCCATCAAATATTCTAGCACCAAATTCAAACTATTTCAATTATGAAGACTCTGATCATGAATGTGACCATTGTTAGAAATGAAGGTAAACAAAGTTATCAATGGAAAACCAATTACATATAGATATTTAACTATGCAGAACCAAAATGGACATGGTATGAAATCAACACAAAGAAATAATGGAACAAAAGATCAAACACATAACACAGTATTTATGTGGAGAAACCCTTTCGAGAAAAAAACTCCACACAAGAAGAGATGCACCAATCTGTATTAACTTCAATAGAGTTTACAATACAACACTAACAATCTCCTCTTAGGTCTTCAATCATGCAGTGTCTATAATACTCATACACAATTGTAATACAATATCCTCTTAAAAGAGTATTGCCTTCTAGGGAAAAAAACCCTAACATAACCTCCACCATCAGATCTGCAACCTAATGATGAATGGTCTAGATTGACTATGAAATTACAATATTTTACAAGGCAATTTTCTAAAAAAATTCTCCACCAGGGGGGATAGGAAGTTGTCGCCACCCCCTCTAGACTCCCTAAGGACAATAGTGGGGGGAAAGCCCCCCCAGACCTCCTCGTCGAGTACAAGGATCCAAAGTGTAGCTGAAACAAGATCACTACTAGGTGAATACTTCATCTCTTATGAATGATTTACAAACAATATTAGGAGTAATTAAATACATAGGATTTACAAGGTTGATGGCACCTTAATCCTAACAACCATTAAGATCCCTATAGATCCCTAACTTTCAACAATCCAACTTGGGAACAAGATATAATAATTCAACCTAGTCATCCCATTACAAGATATAGAGAAACAACCATTCAAATAGATGATGAAGTAAGTCATCTGGAAAAGAATTTCTTACAAGAAGCTCAGGAGGCATGAGAAGTATGATGAAATTAGATTAGGCTAGTGGATTATGATGTGGATAGAATGGATTAGGATTAGGACCTTGATTGGATTAGACAAATTGATTAGGATTAGGGTCCTAAATGATGGATTAAGATTGGATTGGAGATAGGTTGGGATGATGTGGATAGGCTGATTAGGATAGTTGGTATGAGGTGATTAGGATGATTAGGATGAAGTTGATTGGATTGGGGATAAATTGAGATGATGTGGGTTTAAATGGATGAGGTAGATTAGATTAGGAGGATTAGGATGAGGTGGATTGGATTAGGAGGATTAGGATGAAGTCAGATTGGATTGGTTTTGGATGAAAATGAATGATTAGAAGGTGACTAGGGATGGTTTGAATCTTGACCTTGGGAAAATTTGCAAAACAATAGATTTCACACATACATGCACAAGTTTGTAAAGGATTTGGATTTTGGATTGGGAGAGTGCAAATGAACACAAATGCAAAACATAACAACACACTAGATTATTCAAGTAGGATTGACTTCTAATGTGGGCCCACCAATGGAAATTAATCCATTAATACCATTCCTAGGAGCAGATAGCTAGGGTGTGTCCTATGTGAATAGGAGATCCCTTTCCGTGGAGGCCTTGATGCCTTCCCCAATGAGCCTCTATCTCGATTCAAGGGCGTACATGGTGAGTAACTTTAGGGGGTAGTTCACGTCCTTTGCACCGCACTAAAACATGACTGAAAGGTCTTAAACTAGGATGAACAAACCTCTAAGAGATTCCCCTATATATGCAAAGTACATAGGATCTAATTTATGAACACTAGTCCATCTACAAGCATGAGACTAGAGCAAAGGCTCAAACGATCCCTTCACCTTATGTCCTGAATCACCAGGGGCCCCAAGGTTGTGCTAGACATGATGATGACTAGATTAAGGTATAACTTTCATTATGCCCCTTTGATATACCATGGCGAAACATGTGGTTGAGGTCGTCCCTTAGGGTGATGAAATCCCCAAACATGCCTCCTAATGGGAAAGATTAATGTTACATGTTTTTGATCTCTAAGCTCGCACGAAGTGTAAGGAGAGAGCATACACACACTAACACACCTTGGGTGACAAAAGTGAATCAAGACATATTTTTGATCCCCAAGATCACCTTGCAGTGCGAGGGGAGAGCATACACACACACTTGATCCACACAAGAAAGATTAATTACCCTTAGAAAAAGATTGTGTTGTGAAAATAAAAGTGGTTAAAAGGTGCTTTTGATTCCCAAGATCGCACTAAGTGCAAGGGAAGAACATACACACACCTCAATTCACAATCAAGCTCACCTTGAACAAAGCAAACACAAAGGGTTTTGAAATGACAGGTCTTTGACTAGTGAACCTACAACAAACTTGTTAGTAGTTTGAGAAATTTTGCCTTTGACAAGCAAAAAAGTTACAAACAAGTGTGTTAGCTCAAAATAATTAAATAGGCAAAATCAAATTTTAGATGATAAGATATAGTAGATTATATGATATGATCAGATTGCTTGCAAAATTCTATACAATTTCAAAAAAAAATCATCAAATTTTGATTTGAAATGCAAAAGATATGAGCGATTAAAGTTTGCAAGTAAACAAAAAATTCAAATGATTATACCTTGAAATCCAAGCTAAATCTAGAAAAGAGGTCTACACTGATGTGAAGTTGGCTGAATCAACTTTCCAATGCCTATAATTTTTTTTTAAATTTCGATATGATTTTCCCAAGTTGTGCAAAATTAAAAAAAGGCTTATATTTGGACAAATGAAGAGGGGGGGGGGGGGGGGGGCTTGTTGGAGGTTAGTTCTAACTGCTAGCTATTAGTGACAAAGTGGTCACATTATTGGTTAAGAATTAGGTAGTTAAATTTTGTGCTATCGGTTAACTTTTGTGTTTAGCGGTTAAGAAGGTCTTGGTCACATAAGGTGGTTAAGATCCAACAATTAAGCTTTATTTAATAGTTTTAATAAACTGCAGGTGGTTGGGAGTTTGATCACATGTAGAGAGATGCCCGAAGGTTATGACAAATGCTAAGGTTTGTGGTTAAGGCTTGAGCACAGCCCTTGGTCATCAATATGGCTAACAGGTGAGGGCAGAAGTGCTAGAATGTTGGTGAAAGGCTTCGGTCACAAAGGTGATCGTGGACTACAGTGTAGAGGGCTTCAAATACAAACCCCGGTTCATAATATGACCAGGGGTTAGGGCATCAAATCGTCATGGACTGTGCCAATGGAAACCCTTGTGGACTTCTTAGGAATCCTTGAACCAGTGGGTAAAACGGAGGTCGACTAGTGGTTAAAGCTCAACAGACCTGAGAATAAAGAAGATAACCCGCGGTTAATACATAGACTTTGTGCACAACAACATGATGTTAGATATGATAGATTCAATGCCTCCAATTGTAGATAATAACATTACCTGACATGTAAAATGTTTAAACTTCTATGGATAAAACCTAAAGAAATCGAGAGTTTAAAATATTAAAATATTTTAAATACTTCACCGATTTAAAAATAGGAAATATTGAACACAACTACCCATATATATATATATATATATATATATATATATATATATATATATATATATATATATATATATATACTTTTTAATTTGATAGCAATGAGTCTGAGCAGTCCACAGATGATACCCATATGGACATCATGGATCCATACAGGATGGATCAAATACTAAAAAAAATTTCAAAAGTTTTCAAAAAAAATTTTATCTCCAAAATATGTCAAACAGTTTTATATGGATTCTAAGGTTTTTGGGCCTTCTAGACTCAACCGTAAGGTTTTTTTTTCCCTAGGGCACTTCCTGTGATAGGTCACCCCCAATATTTATCAAAAAAGAGCCTAAACCTACAACAAAAAGCTCACAAAACCTGTAAAAACAAGCTAGATCAAGGGACGTGGGTCCCACCGGGCATGCCAAAATGAAGAAAAAAATATTAAAAGTCAATAACATGCAAGATAATGCAATACACACACAATTACTGTCATCTAAAACATTTCATTCTCCTTGATAGAGTAGAATGGAGAGCACCCAGGCTCCCATGGCTATACTCTTGATAATGATATGTTGATTGTTCACTAAACCAACAACATAACATTACTTGAAAGCTCATGATGTATTGATAATGGCTTGGTTGAGGTTAGATTTATAGATTCTTGGATGATAGGATGGATGGCTAGGATTAAGAAGTGCAATGGATGGTTAGGATTTGATGAGACAACATTAGGGCAAGGATGGAGGCTTCTAGGGCATATCCTTATGTGAATGGTTGAGATTTGGAGATGTGGTATGAGATGAGTGGCTAGGATAAAAAGTTAGTTTGACTTTTGTGCCTCTCATTATTGTTTGTGGCAAGTGTCTAGGTTCAATGAATCTAGAAAAACTCTTAGCTAATCATGCGACTCTCAATAATTAATTATTATTATTTAATTAATTATTGGAGAAAGGGGATGTGGGAGGATAAATTAATTAAATAAATAAGATTTATTTAATTAATTTTGACTAGAGGGGAAACTGGATTAAATTAATTAAATAAAAATAATTTATTTAATTAATTTGGGAAATAGATAAAGTAGAATAAAATTATATAAATAAATAGATATAATTAATTTAATTAATTTGGTGGGAGGGATAATCTAGAAAACTTAAATAAATATAATTTATTTATTTAATTGGAAAATGGAAGGGGGAATGATAAAAGGGACTCCTAGGATGAAAGTGTTGCAAGGCAACACAAGGTAATGTCGAAAGGTGTCGAAAGTGGGGTTAGTAGGTGTCGTAAGGACATAGTCAATTGTAGGTGTCTACAAGGTCAAAAAATGCACACTTAGCACTTTTTCCCTTTTGTTTTGTATTTGCTTTAGCACACTCTTGCAATAAGTACAATGCTAAGCAATTTAACCTGTTAGAGTACAAATCATCCCTAAACCATCACATCTCACCTGTACATGACCCTTGTCACATTTAAACTCTTATTTCCCATCAATTTGGAGTCATTTTGTCATCTAGGATGTTGAGATTTTGTTCCCCTACCCCTCAAACAAGATTGCATTCACTAGCATCCCCCAAATTCAAACCTCTCCTTTTTACCAAAACAAAAACTTATCCTTTCCTACCTAAATGTTATTAGGAAATTATAGGTTGATCAAACCATTTCCTACATAACCCTATGAGATAAAAGTATGCATACAAGCTTACAGAATAACCATAATGCAAAGATCACAAGACATACCACAAGATATACCCTGGGAAAACCCTTAAGAGGGAAAAACCCAACCTCTAAAAGCATCCACACTCAATGTATTATTCAATAATGAAAACATTACAAGTCAGTTATAGAGTCTCCATGAATATTTCTAAAATATCAATCTCCTCCAATGCATCCTCCATGTGTCTAACTAAAATGGGTAATCGTGCAACCACACCTCCCATGCCATTCTTCACACATGCACTCTTCAAGAGAGCTCAATGCAAATGACAACCAACTCCAAAATGAGTAGCCAACCCCAACGTCTAAACATGTGCTTGCTTTTATAAAATCAAGCTCACACAAAACAACCAAGTGGTATTGGCTAAATCATGTGTCTCAAAACTATGAGAGCACAAAACCATTGACCCAAAAATTAAATATTTACCACAAATATTAAATATTTGTCTTATGTCTCCCACACATAAAATATCTAGCCAATGTTACAATATAGCTTTACAAGTGGACCCAAAAAATATTTAATGTGGCTAAACACATCATGAAAGATGCACCACAAATAAATATTTACTTTACATAATTAAACTAATTCTCTTATGCAAGGTGTACAACATTTTTTTTCTAACATTATCCCACTTGTTGTATACATTGCATAAGGGTCAATCGATGAAACACATCATCATAGCCATCCATGAAACTACATGAATCTCCAGCATGTTCTCATGTTCTATCAAGATACCTACAATAAAACCAATGTGACCACCATCTCAAGCAAGAACTCCTCTCATCCTCCAACATGTCACCTATGGAAGAAAAAGAAGAAGGCAAGGTGAAGATGCACCAATCCAAACAACACAAGAATCAAATCCAAGTGATAACAAAGGCTCCAAGCAACTACGAAGGAAAAAAAAACCACATGACTAGAAATAACATCCATAGAAAATGCTAATACATCCAACCATTCATACCTCAAAAGCTATAAAAACATTAGCATAACTCATGCCAACAACATATCAAACCCATAAACCACAATCACAAGCTCCCTGTATAAAACCTATCAATGGAGAACTTACACATCTAGGAACTTCCACTAGACATGGGTAATGTCAATTTGAAAATAGATTAAGGCATACCAAGTCTACCAATCAACACTCATACCAAGGTGTGGCTAATAATCATACCATGTAGTAACAAAGAATAATCACAATGATCCACACATGCAACATATGTTGCAAGTATGTGCCTAATCAGTGTTGTCATTGATGTCAACATATCTATGTTGTCATTGGTGTCAACTATGCCCTCATTGTGTTACTTGCTGGTAGATGTTGAGGATATTGAGAAAATTAGCTCATCCGGTAAAAATAGTGATTTGCAATGGAAATAGTGGATTACATGTAGAAGAACAATCCAAAAGAATGCTCTGCATTTCCTATAGAATGAATATCTTTACCTGTGGATTGAAAGTTATTTAGAAGCCTGTCTGAAGATGTTATATTCCAAGTTTGAGCCTCCAGAATGAAGATTTGAGTAAGTTATGTTCACCAGTGTGAAAATTGCTTTTTATGTATGTTTGGTGGTGACAGGGAGAAAGTGTTTTGCTCCGAATTCCTCCACATTAAAGTATTTTGGTCTGCGGTTCTGGAATCAAGTCTGTGATGATGTTAAGTGCCTTCAACTACAATGGTTCATGATTTGATAGTCCACAATCTATCTTTTACTTATGACAGTGGTTGTTAGTGTTGTTCTTATACTCCAGTTTGAAGAATCTTCTTGACAGAGTGGTTAGAGATTGTGCAGTTGTTCCTAGTGATTACAATGTGCTTGTGGATGTTTCCTAATCATGTTCCTACCTTTGGATTGGTCCGCAAAGAGAAAATTGGATCGTGAATGAAGAATGTTCGTGGCAGACCTAGTGCTCTCATCAGTCTTGGCCGACCTAGTTGAATTCATTATTTGCGGAGATGCATTGAAGATTGTAGAAGTGTGTCATGGCATGGAGGATTGTGTTTGAGTCCCAGCTAAGGCGTGGCATGATCCACATACATTCTTACATCTTTTCCTTAGCTAAATTTGTATTAGGTCCAGACCTATTTTATGTATGTTTATAATGCTAACCTTGGAGATTGATCCAATGGTTGATGAATGTAATGCCGACCTTGATGGACATTCCAAGGTTGAAGAATTGTATAAAAGTATGTAATGAAGTTGCGAAAGAGTGTGTGTTGTGAAAATGAAGAGATAATTGTGAAAGTGTGAAGGAGCAGAGCAGAGGAGTCATAGTGTGCTTCAATGGAACTAAACCCTAGCATGGAGTAGATGCTATTCAATCAATTCACCATCTTGGCAATGAGCACTTTGGGCAATGAGCCCTGTAGGCAATGAGCCTCTATTTTTTGGTATTTCTTTAATTCATATATTTCTGTTGGCTAATGCTCACCGTGGTTTTTCCCTTTTAGGGTTTTCCACGTAAAAATCTGGTGTCTACTGTGCTGGATGTGTGATTGCAATTAAGTTTATGGTTTCATGCTTTTATGATTAAATCTGATTATGAATAACTAGGTTGTTGATGGTTTGATATTCATATGATGCTAAAGTTTTTAGGACAACTGATTCACCCCCCCTCTCAGTTATCTGGTGTATCTCATCGATTGGTATTAGAGCAGGGTTCCTCCATAAAGAGTTTAACCACTTGAGGTAGATTTGAGATGGCGCAAAAGGATGAGCAGATTCTCAGTTGTGTCATGTGTGGCAAAACTAGTCACTATACTTTTAGATGTCCAAAAAGAAAAGAAAGGAAAACTGACGAAGAAAATAAAAGTAGAATTCCCACAAAATCTCTTTATGTTCTTGAAGACATTGAGGAAGATGATGATTACAATAATGTGGAATGTCTTAATTCTGAAAACTATGAAAGTTGGCTATGGAATAGAAGACTATGTCATACAAATCTTGATAACTTAGTAAAGTTAATCTTAGCTCAAATTATAAAAGATCTGTCAGAGATTGCTCACATCAACATCATCTGCAAGAAATGTCCAGATGGAAAGTAGGCATGTAAATTTCTATAGGGTAAAGAAAAATCTTCCACTAAATTATTGGAATTGATCCATGTAATCCTTTGCGGTCCTACAAGAATAAGAAGCTTTCATGATGACATGTATTTTATGTTCTTCATTGATGATTATTCTAGAATGACTTGGGTCATCTTTTTCAAAGAAAAATCAAAAGTGTTAGATGGATTCAAAGCCTTCAAAATAATGGTTGAAAATGAGTTGAATATGAAAATCAAGTGTTTGAGATCTAACAAAGAAGAAGAGTTTATCTCTAATAACTTCAATATGTTCTGTGAAACTCATGGGATAGAAAGACAACTATCTGAAAAGAATAAAGTAATGGAAGTAAAAAGTAAAATTGTTCAATAAACTACAAAAATAATGATGGAGGAAGCTAACTTATCATAAGCATTTTGGAAAGAGGCAATTCAGACTATTGTTTACACACATAACAAAGTTCAGATAAAAGCTAATAATAAAAAAAATCCTTTTGAGTTATGGTATGGAACGACACCTACAGTGAAATACTTCAAAATCTTTGGGAGCAAATGTCTTATCAAAAGAAAGGAAGAAATAGATAAGGATGATGCTAAGTATGATGAAGGTATCTTCCTTGGATACTCATCTTGGAGCAAAGATTACCACTACTACAACAATAGATTGGGAAAGATTATTGAAAGTACCAATGTCAAAGTTGAAGAGAACATTCAAAAGTATTCTGACTCAATCATATCTACTTGCAAAGAGAAAAATGAGATTAAAGAAAAGGAACAACAGGATGAAGCACAAGGAGGTTATTAGACAATTAGTGATAGAGGATAATGTGGTGTGAAAGGACTTAGAGCTACTTTTGAAACCAAAACTGTGATACAAAACTGCAACACTGTGAAAAATTCTGAAGATAAATGTTTATCCACCAACAATGAAGGATCCAAGATTACTCTTATGAATCTTGAGAGATTTGAAGAAGAGAACATGGACTCAAAAGAAAACTCAACTGAGTTAAGAAAGCAGATCAAGGAGCTCAGACAAAGACTTGAAGAGAATAATGAAAAATTAAGAATAGAAAATGAAGAAAAGATAAAATTTGAGGAATGTCTGCAAGGCAAAATCAAAGATTGCATGAAGCCTGAAGAAGAAGTTGTGGACCTAAAAACTAATCTGAAACATTCATGGGCTGAATGAGACAAACTCAGTGTGAGTGTTGCCAAATTTGATAAGCTAACAGCTATGGAAAGCCAAGTAAATCTTGATAATAAAGAAGATGGGATATCTAAGATAAATGAAAACTCCTGAGCAAGTCAAGAAGAGAATGTTGAAGCCAAGAAGGAGAAAGGAAAACAAATTTAGAATCAAAGGAATAGATCAAGAAGATCACCAATTAAACAACCAAATGCACAAAGGTACCCATCTTTCAATGGCTATTATTTTAAATGCAAAAAGTTTGGTCATAAGGCTACTCAGTGTAGGAGTAGAATAGATCAGAATGCTCCATCATTCTCTGGTCAATGTTTCAACTGCAAGAAAATTGGTCATAAATCAAATGAATGTAGAAATCTGGTAAGGAATGGTTCTTACAATGCAAGTAATAGTCAATCATTCAATGGAAAGTGCTTTGCTTGCAATAGATTTGGACATATGGCTAATCAATGCAAATCAAATCCAATCAATAGAAGGAATCAAAGACAAAGGGATGTGGTGTGCTACAATTGCAACAAGTATGGACATATTGCAAGAGTTTGCAGAAGCAAGAATGTGGAAAGAAACTACCATGCTGAAAACAGGAAAACAAAGCAAAGGAATGTTAAAGGAAAAGAAAAAGTTGATCCGGTTGAAACTAAGAAAGAAATGGGCAAGATTTGGATTAAAAGGATGTGATTGAAGTCAAGGATGAATCCGCATTAGCATCAAGTGCATATACTTCCTCTGGGAAGTAAATTGGAAGCTCTGGCTTAGGGGGAGCTATGTTGAAAATCCAAAACCCCTAGTAAGAAAGTTAGTACTGGAATCTGGTACTAAGGTATATTGTAAAGAATCTGATAAGAAAACTTCTAAAAGAAATTCTGGTAGAAGAAGATCCAATGCGAAGGATAAAAGGAGTTGTATCCGAAGGAAAAATCATTTTGCATTCCAAGTTCTAAAGTGTCCAAGGCAAACCAAAGCAAGACAAAGATGACTACAGTGTTCTCCAAAGCATTTCAAGGCAAGATCAAGTTTAACCCTAATCCGGTCAAGGATTAGGAGCTAAAGTTTAAGTCAGGATTGAGACTGTATTTAAGAAGAATAAAAGAAGAATTGTGCAAAAAGTTTGGATTGATAGAACAATATTGCTCTTAGTACAAAGCAAGTTCTCATAATGATTGACAAGTACCTAATGAACTCTGAGGAGAATGGATACAAACCAATTAAGCAATGAAGAAAAAGGAAAGAAAAGGGCAAAATGAAGAAGCTCCAGAAAAGATTTCTAAGACCCATGGAACTTGTGCAAGAACATCACACTGAAGATTAAATCATTGGTGACTAACAAGAACAAGGATTGCAGAAGAACACTAAGAAGAATCAGACTTGAAAACATATCCCTATGTCTGTGGATAAGAGTGTATTTAAAACCAAGGAGGTTTTCAGAATTAAGTAAAATGAAAGTAGAAAAGCGACTGAAGAAGTCATTACTTTACCCAGATCAATAAAAGCTACCTCTCAAGGGGAGCAACTAGATGTTTCTGATAAAGTAAGTGTTGATAATAGAGAAAGTTCAATGGATCACAGAAGCAGCATGCAAGTATGTACCCTTTGCCATTGATGTCAAAGGGGGAGAGAAATCATGTGAAAAACTCAGGGGGAGAAAGAGTGCAGATGTGTAAAAAGAAAGGGGGAGTATCTTGTCTTGATGATCATTAAGTTTTTCACATCATATGTTGCCATCAATGGCAAAGGGGGAGATTGTTGCAAGTATGTGCCTAATTAGTGTTGTGATTGATGTCAACAAATTTGTGTTGCCATTGGTGTCAACAATGCCCTCACTTTGTTACTTGTTGGTAGACGTTGAGGATATTGAGAAAATTAGCTCATCTAGTAAAAATAGTGAATTTGTAACATCCATGTTCTAAAACATAGTAAGAACCTTAAGATTTACCATAGAGTAACTCAACAAGGTAAAAATGAGATAGAGAAAAAATTTCTTTTTATTCAACAAATAATCAAGTAACTATATTTACAAGATTTCTTTTATAATATATCATAAACCATAATGTCTTTCTCATTTATAATGTTTTACAATCGTAAATCAATTACATATACAAATTTTGGAATAAATATTGCTTTTGAATATCTAACATCTTTATCACAAGTCCTGGCATATTTCCTGCTTGGAGAGAGAGCATCTTTCCAGTGATTTACCTCCAACCACAGACCGGCGGTCTCCCACACATCTTCCACATAGGAAGTGGCCCTACCCTTCTCGAGAGATATAGACCAAAGGTGACCAATGGTAATTTGCCTTTCTTGAGTACTTAGTGTTGTATTCTACTCAACTCTATCAACCATACAACCCTAAATACCCTCTAGCTAAGTATGATTTCTGATAGGATGAGCAATCCAAATACAGTGAACCGACAATGCATGCAGAAAATAAATGCATTACTTTGGCCAAAGTTTTTAATTTCAATAATGTTCATAAGAACATAGTCGTTGTGTTCACCCACCCCTACTCGACTTGGATATTGTCTTATTCCCACAGTTTATAACTCTTATCAACCTTATTCATGCCTTAGTTTAAACTAAGAGTCACAATAATGATACCTTATGACTTGAGTAAGTCTATATGACTTAACCATTCAATTGATTGATAGTTGATTCTAGGGTTACCCCAATAATCCTTGTTAATATGATATAACCATATACCCATATCCTATATTTAGGAGTTCTAGAATCGATAATAACCCTTGATTAACTTAATCAAAGTTAACAATACTATAATTTTCAAATAATAATGTCTCCTATACAAAGGAATCATTAAATAACCTTGATAACAAACATAACCCAGTATAAATATCCCTACTAGGTCTTTCTCTAGTATACTTATCCTACTCCATTTTATTAGATATCTTTATGTATAATAAAGACAATTAGTCATAAATGGAAATCTCATAAAACCTTATTCCATTTTCCCTAATGACTCTAAGTTACTATCATTTGACATGATACAAAAGTTTACTAACAAATTGAATAAGTCTGAAACTCTTCGTTAAATAACATTATCAGTTATGCCTAAATAAATAAACTTCAAATGAAAACATGGTTCATCCATTCGAGAGCATATGATTAAATCTCAATCTCTTAATAGACTGACTTCAAACCTAAATCAATAAGAAGACTATATACTCAAGCTCACGACTATACACTTATCTTTCATTCAATGGTGTGGTATATTCGACGATTTATAAACACTAAGAAGGTAGTCGACCCCGTCTACCTATAACAGTTTACTCACTGGTATGACAAGTTTTTAACCAATAACATTTGATGTCTCCATCGACTACAGGAAAATAGTTCATAGAAGGTTTACATAAATGTTAACTGAACTATCTTAAGTTGATACTTAATAGTCTTCGACTATCTCAACACAAAATGTAGAAAGTTAATCCCTATCGGTGAACTCATATAGTCACCTTCATCACTAAGTTAAACAGTCTTAAATTTGCTATTCGTTTACCTCATGGATTTCTAATACAAGCACTGAAGAATATCTGGAATATACAGACTTGAACCGGCTGAGATGGCGAACAATTACAGAGTCGATGCCTCTAGACTATGAATGCGCCTAAGTCACAGCTACTATTTTCTAATCCGACACCTTCTATTCTCCTTTCGTATCCTCTACAAGTTCTAAAACCCTTTCTTAAAATGAAACAACCACGACTCATTTAAGTCATTGGTCATAATGACAGAGGCATGACTCCTACTGAGTCACCTCACCTCCCTCCTCCTCTACTTTGGTTACAACTTCCTAACAATCTATACCTTAAAACAAAACTGAAGTCCATTTTATATGCGTACATCCCACATGTCGATGGGAATTACTGCTCCACAAGTCGACGGTTGTGGCGGTTTAAAGACTATAGTCCACCTTCTAAGATGTGACCGACACTTCTCTAAAACACAACTGATCATTAAATGATTCTCAATGAGTGGTTCGTTCTACCACCAACACTATTGAGGACTCTTCTACAATTAAGCCTTCAGCTTACTCAATATTAAACCATCGACTCAATGGAAAGTATTCTCCTCATTCGATGCTAAGGCATCAATATATAATAAATATTGATTACATCAATTATAATTATCATAATATCAACTATTGCATTGAATAGAGATAGTTTATTCAATAATAAGATATTATTAAACCAAGGTTTACAGATATTATGATTAGGTTGAGCTTGTCTCCCCATCATAATCCGTTGATGATAATCGTATATCAATGACTTCGACAAAAATGTCTTATCATTTACGAATAATTTATAACAAGTCAAATATCTTAATAGTTGTAATAAGATTATCATTTGACAACAAAAACATCGTGATAGTTACATTAAATGTAAATAATTATAAATCAATCTCAAATGATGTCGTTAACTTTATTAATGACTAAAATAGCTTAGAAATATTTGAAACAATATCGACTACCTATCGATTAAGTTCAGAAGTAAACTGATAAGACAAAGCTTACCTCTCATGACACCACAATTCACATTTTCGTTAAACACTTTATACTTAGTTTGGCAAATAAATCACTCGTAACCCAAGGTCTATCTCTCTCTCCTGGAAAGATTCTCTCTCTTTTTCCCGAGAGTCATCTGATAACCTATAATCCTGTTTCACTTGTCATCAAACAATATATGATCAGTGCATCATTATTCAATTAATTTCAACTAATAAATCAAACATTAAATCAATAATAACATAATCATTTCTATGATTCCAATAAATGACATTCAATAAAATCCATGTTTTTCCTTGTCATCAATCTAAACATCGTAATCAATTTACTTATATCCAAGTAAAAAGTAAAAGTATAGCAAGACAAAAATTGGGGATGTGACAGAATTGTAGTGGAAACAGTGCATTACGTGCAGAAAAACAGTCCAGAAGAATGCTCCGCATTTCCTGTAGAATGAATATCTTTGCCTGCGGATTGGAAGTTATTTAGAAGCCTAGTTGAAGATGTTATATTTCAAGTTTGAGCCTCCAAAATGAAGATTTGAGTAAGTTATGTTCACCAGTGTGAAAACTATTTTTTCTGTATGTTTGGTGGTGATAGGGAGGAAGTGTTTTGCTCCGCATTCCTCTGCATTAAAGTATTTTGGTCTGCAGTTCTGAAATCAAGTCTGTGATGATGTTAAGTGCCTTCAACTACAATGGTTCATGATTTGGTGGTCCGCAAGCTATCTTTTACTTATGACAGTGGCTGTTAGTGTTGTTCTTGTACTCCGGTTTGAAGAATCTTCTTGACAGAGTGGTTAGAGATTGTGTGGTTGTTCCTGGTGATTACAATGTGCTTGTGGATGTTTCCTGATCATGTTCCTACCTTTGGATTGGTCCACAGAGAGAAAATTGGATCGTGAATGAAGAATGTTCGTGGCAGACCTAGTGCTCTCATCAGTCTTGGCCTACTTGGTTGTATTCATTATTTGCGAAGATGCATTGAAGATTGTAGAAGCGTGTTGTGGCATGGAGGATTATGTTTGAGTCCCAACTAAGGCGTGGCATGATCCACATACATTCTTACATCTTTTCCTTAGCTAACTTTGTATTAGGGATAGACCTATTTTTATGTATGTTTATAATGCCAACTTTGGAGATTGATCCAACGGTTGATGAATGCAATGCCGACCTTGATGAACATTCCAAGGTTGATGAATTGTATAAAAGTATGTAATGAAGTTGAGAAAGAGTGCGTGTTGCAAAAATGAAGAGATAAGTGTGAAAGTGTGAAGGAGCAGAGTAGAGGAGTCATATTGTGCTTCAATAGAACTGGACCCTAGCATGGAGTAGATGCTATTCAATCAGTTCACCATCTTGGCAATGAGCACTTTAGGCAGTGAGCCTCTATTTTTTGGTATTGCTATAATTCATATATTTATGTGGGCTAACACTCACCATGGTTTTTCCCTTTTAGGGTTTTCCATGTAAAAATATGGTGTCTACTGTGCTGGATGTGTGATTGCAATTAAGTTTATGGTTTCATGCTTTCATGATCAAATCTAATTATGAATAACTAAGTTGTTGATGGTTTGATATTCATATGATGCTAAAGTTTTTAGGACAACTGATTCACCCCCCCTCTCAGTTGTCCGATGTATCTCATCAACATAACCCACAACATACTCTCTCAGAACATGTCACCATAACTCACCCAAGTCCACCACAACAAACCATGTGAACATGAACCTCTAGGAAGTAGCCATAGAGCAAAGAGAGAAAACTTGTAAACCATATCTCATAACATGTCCTATCAACACCTTAAAGTGCTAAGTTGTGTCAAGTATGATCTCCTTTACAACCCCAAATGAAAATCCTTAACACCCAATCATTCAACCCCAAGGCCAAACATCACGTGTATCATGTAACCAACATGGATGTAAGCCTCTCTAACCAAGGAAGATCAAACTCAAATCCATTCCCAAAACTAGGAATCAACCCAATAAACATCTTCTAAATCCTCATAAATGACATCATAAATCAAACTCATATGCACAAGGAGACAAACATGCCAAACACTCCTCAAATGAACCCTTCAAAACTAACATAGCTCAAGATCCATATACATGAGAAGAAAGCATAAAACATAATGCATCTAAAAATAGGATGGGCAATACATCTTAGATGATCATTTATTGAGTAGACCACAAGTGGGGAATGAGAATGATCCTCTAGGATACACCCGGCCACAATGACTATCTCTAAGAACAATCTCCTCGTAGGTCCATCATGAAATCACATCCATATCCAATTGAAGGCTCCTCAGACTTCTTGCTAAAGCCTCCAAAGAGTAATTGTCTCAACAAATGTCTCTAAACCCAAGAGAACTCCAGCCTCACCCTAGTCTCCAAGTATCCATGTGCACATACAACCAATCAATCCATGTTAAACTCCAAATGCAACACTACACTATCATGAAGCTCCCAAGCAAAAGATCAATGTATACCAAGAGAACTAACCAGACCATTATCAAAGCTCCAACTACAAAATCAGGAACCCAACATGACATCGTGATCTAACATCTCCTCCTAGGAGATCACATGCTCCAATGAACATATCCTACTCTCAAGAGAAATTGTATCATGCCAAAACTCCAACTAGTATCCAATGTAAACCAAGACACAATACCAAACATCCTCTCAACCAAATATCACCTATCAAAACTAGCAAGTCATAAACTGGCACCTCAACCAAAGACTCCAAGAGTCCTCCATGGTAAACCAAGATGTTAACATCTCCAAACACATGAAGATAACCATCTCCTGGAAATAGAACTTAAGATGTCAAAGCACTCTCACTGCAACAAGAATAATAATCCAAGAGCCTCTCCATGACACCCACAACCACTACAAAAGATCATCCATCACTAGGTGATGAATACACATCACTGCCAAATCTCCCATTGAATTGTGTAACCAAGCTATCTATGACATCATGATAAAAATGCTACAAGTCCTAATAATTAAATATCTAGGCACTCTAATCATCCATCCTCTCATCGCATTACAACATGCCAAAGCACAAATGACCAAGGACAAGGGAAAATAACAAAGTATGCATCAACACTAAATCAATTTATGGATATAGATAGTCCACATCTGAGTATTCCCACTATAGTCCAACTCACTAACTATCATAGGTCTCAAACCAGTACAATATGCAAACTCATCATCACATCAGTAACCTGCAAACTAAGATAACAAATAAGATAACCTATAGACCTCAAGACTCAAACAACCAGTCAACCTTAGATCTAATTTTCCAAACAAGTCCACAAATGAGTAACCATAGTCAAGGAACCAGTCAAGCATCTAAGAGATACAAAAAACCTCCTAAAATTGAATCACACCACCACCTGCAAACATGAGTCAATCTAATCATCACAACCCAATCCTATCAACCACATACATGACCATGTCATGCCAATGATCAAATGTACATGCATATCCATGACGCCATAATCATCACCATTGTTGTACTTGTACTCAACTCCCACCAAACTGACACTCCTAGTTTCACACACATATCAACCATGTCCTCAAACCAAAAGACAACTTGTGTACCTATCTCCATCAAAGTCAGCATTCTGAAAACACATGTAAACTTACATATTAGGAAATAAAAAATCTAAAAACTAGATGTACCATTATATTGATCTCATAAAAACATGCACTCCCATAAGATTTCACCACAAATTTATCTGGATGCTCACATAATCACACCTTGAATCTCAGGCTCCTACAAGTGCTCAAATAAGTACAATCCTATCTCTGATCATCCAAGTGAAAAAACACATGATCCACTATGTAGTATACTACAACTACTCTCCATCAGTAGTTTAAAATCTAAAATTTGATTATGTATGCACAGGTTATGACCAATTAACCAATCCAAAGTAATGCTTGGCTCTAGGCACCAAATTCTAACACAAACAAAAAAATTAGTGACTAAACTTATACTACTATGTAGTTCTTAGAGAGAGATTTCCAACACCTATAAGAAGTCAAAAATTTGATACTATGGGTGAAAGTTATGCCTTGTAGAAGAAAAAGACTCTCTGAGGGCTAGAAAGGGGCCAAATGGGACCCTATTCGTACATTTTATACGATTGACGTCATCAGTGGTGTAAAGGCAATGGTCAAGTGGCGATGGAGTGCTGGGGTGGTCCAAATGAGATTCAAACCTATTTAAATTTTTCAAATCTCAAACCTTCCCAGGGATAGACCTGAAGGAAATATTAAATATTGTTTAAGGTTTAATTTTTTTTTGAACCTGGCGTGGGGGTTGGGCCTAAGGTTGACCCATCCGAGGGCCAAGGTCTATTGGCCACATGGCCTACCAACCTACCAACCGGTTGGAGGCCTACAAATCCCTGTATGTCGCATCAATACCTGTTCGTACATGTACTTCTACCACTATCAAATTTGTAGTCTGTGCCCAATGGGTGCCCCCATTAAATTTATTTATTTTTTTAATTTTAATTTGCAAGTTTTAATATTAATTTTTTTAATTTGCACAATACGAACGAACACGAGGGAGGGGGAAAACTTTTTGTTTCAGGCCTTGGTAGCCAAAATATATCACGTTTTATATCAATCTTCATATCTCGAGCCGCCTGGATCCAATGGTGAGGTCTATTTTGTTTTAGGTCATTTTTACAACTTCCTTCATAAAACCTTCATATGGTGAACAACTAGAAAAGCCTTTTTTGACAAATCTTTTTAAAACCCCAAATCTACAAAAATAACCACAAATATGTAAACCCCAGATTTGCATTTTCACAACTTGGACAAAACGCTTATGCCTTGAAATGTATCAAATCTTTCCAACATTGTCATGACTTCAACTTTGCATCATATCTACTCAAATAAGGGTTAAATAAAACTAGGGAGCTCACACCTCCCTCAACCATAATCATAGCTTTGATACCACTTGTTAAGAAATTACAGGTTAATCAAATCATTTCCTACATAACCTTATGAGAGAAAAGTATGCATACAAACTTATAGAATAACCATAATGCAAAGATCACAAGATATAACACAAGATGAACCTTAAAAAAACCCTCATGAGGAAAAAACCCAGCCTCCAAAAACATCCACACTCAATGTATTATTCAATAATGAAAACATTACAATACATTTACAGAGTTTCCATAAATACCTCTAAAACATCAAGCTCCTTCAATGCATCCTCCATGTGTCCAAACAAAATGGGTAACTATGCAACCACACATCCCATGCCATGCTTCATATGTGCACTCTTTAGGAGAGCTCAATACAAATGACAACCAACTTCAAAATGACCGACCAACTAACCTCAACCACCAAACATGTGCTTGCTTTTATAAAATCAAGCTCACATGAAACAACCAAGTAGTATTGGCTAAACCATGTGTCTCAAAATCATGAGAGCACAAAACCATTGACCTAAAAATTAAATATTTACCATAAATATTAAATATTTGTCCTATGTCTCCAACACATAAAATATTTAACCAATGTTATAATACAACTTTACAAGTAGACCCAAATAAATATTTAATGTGGCTAAACACATCACTAAAGATGCACCACAAATAAATATTTATTTTACATAATGAAAACAATTCTCTCTTGTGGAATGCAAGGTGTACAACACCCTTTTTCTAACAAATGCTTTCTTTTTTAATAACCTCTAAACCCAAATTTGTCTCTAACAAATAAATAAGGTCAATAGGTGCATATAAATGTGGGATGATTTTCTAACAAATGCTTGCTTTTTTAATAACCTCTATACCCAAATTTGTCTCTAACAAACAAATAAGGTCAATAGGCACATATAACAGTGGGATGAACTAAAAAGGCAATCATCAAACACTAACACTCTTCATACATATCTAGGGTCTATTTTTAGACCTTTAAAGCATTCGCCAAGAGCACACATCATAGCCCACCATTATTACAACTTACACATGCACTTAGGTTAGTTTCACATACTTGCAACCTATTTCCACATTATTTTATTGACCTAACCCAAGAAGATCCTAAATGTGCCTTAAACACCAAATTTATGCTTTTTAGACATTGTTGATATGAGAACAAGTGCATAAGGTTATGCTAGTCCTAAGAGATTTTGTAAAAAAAAAAAAAATGAAAATGAAATGTAGAGGACACCACCACACCCATATAAGACACCAGTACACCAATATAAGACACTAGTACAATCAAGGACACTTGTGCAATCAAGTGGATAGAAATGTGCTTGTACATACAAAAGCACACAAAAAAGACATAACCACATGCACTATTGTCTTTGATAAGACAATCAAAAAAATATAGAAATCTAAACCTAATCCCAATAATATTGCTTTCTTCCATCTTTTTCCCAACTATTAACACCTTCATCCAACTACATAGATCATACTCGCTTTCTATCCCCTCCTTTTCTATACGCATTTCAATTTTTAATTATAATCTAACCTCAACTCCCTCCTTTTCTTCACGCATTTCCATTACTAATTCTAATTTAACCTCAACTCATGTAATTTTTTTATTACTAAATTTGAAATTTTATTGAACATATTATTATTTTAAATCAAATTTAATTACTCAAAAACACATTTTAGTAATTAAAACTAGAACACTAGGAAAAGAACTTGATTTTTAGATTATACCATCTTGCAAGGGAAAACAAAAAAAACCGTGGAGGTTGCAAATTACCTCAAGCACGTTTTTACAAAACTTTACGAGCGAATCTAATCTTATAAAAGTCAAATCGTTAGATGCGAAATATTTCGCTTTTGATGGCATAATCCACATTCAACTGTCGTTTTACTAAAATTACGGAGAAAGATGGTCAGATTTATTTCAAGAGCTCCAACTTTTGGGTTAGATTTATATGTGTAAAAGGCCAATACTACCCAAACAGACTCCAAGGCCAACGGAGTTGTCTTGGCCTATCAGAAAGTAAACATAAGAGTATCATATAATAATTGGGCCCGGCCCTGAAGCTCATTAGTCATTAAACCGAAACAGGGGACTTCATTAAATAAATAATCATTAAGAGGGAACTGAGGAATCCTAAAACACCCAGAAACAGGGAAATTCATTAGATAACCAAGAAACGTGAGCACTTCATATTATAGTCATTAAATAGAAACATAGACTTCCAAAGAAATATCATTAAAAAGAAATGTCAAATAGGCTATATGATATAACAATGCTCAGATCTATTGGCTTCAAGGAGTGGTGATTTGGTGAGTTTCTTGTTGGCTCCTGTTGGCTTTTTGTCCCTGTTGGATGGTTCCACAGTTATTGTTGTTTGTTTTTTAGCCTTAGGGCTACTAGTTCCTTGTAGTGATCCTCTGTTTGGGTGTTAGCCTTCATTGTTATATCTTTCATGTTCTACTTCTTGTTTGTTTTTTAGCCTTAAGGCTACTAATTCCTTGTTGTAATCCTCCATTTGGGTGTCAACCTTCATTGTTATATCTTTCACTTTCTACATGTAAAAGCTTTTGGGGCCCTTTCAAAGCCCTTTTTACCCTCTATCAAAAACAATGCTCAGATCTACCATTATACATAGAATCACCCAGATCTGTAAAAGGGCCTTACTACACAAAAGACTCTAGGTCCTATGGAGTTGCCTTGGATATCAGAAACTAAATATAAGAGTATCATATAATAATTGTGCCTGGCCCTGAACTCATAAAAAAGGAATCGTTAAACCAAAACAGGGAACTTCATAAAATAATCATTTAATGGAAACCGGGGAGTCATGAAACAATCAGAAACAAGAAAATTTAATCAAGAAACATGAGGACTTATCTTATAAGCATTAAATAGAAACAGATGACTTAAGATAAATATCATAAAATAGAAACAGTTTCAGATTGCACATATGATATAACAATGCTCAACTCTACCATTAGAATTAGAATCAACCAGATCTGTAAAAGGCCCTTACTACACAAAAAGACTCTAGGGCCTATGTGGTCGCCCTGGGTATCAGAAAACTAAATATAATAGTTTAATAAAATAATTGGGCCTGGCCCTAAAGCTCATCAGAATGTAATCATTGAACCGAAACATTCAATGGAAACTGGGGAATCCTGAAACAATCAGAAACAAGAAAACTCATAAGATAACCAACCAACATGAGCACTTTATATTATAGTCATGAAATAGAAATGGATGACTTCAGAATAATATCATTAAACAAAATATGTCAGATAACATATATGATATAACAATGCTCAGATCTACCATTAAATTTAGAATCAGCCATCTGTAAAAGGGCCTTATTACACAAAAAGACTCTAGGACCTATGGAGTCGCCCTGTGTATCAGAAACTAAACATAATAGTATCATATAGTAATTGGGCCTGGCCCTGAAGCTCATCAGAAAGTAATCATTACAGAAACAGGGGACTTCATAAAATAATCATTCAATGGAAAATGACAGGAAAACCTCATATTATACCAGTAAATAGAAGCAAATGGCTTGAGAGAAATATCATTAAACTGAAACAGTGCCAGATAGCATATATGATATAACAATGGTCAAATCTACAATAGAACCAGCCAGATCTGTATAAGGTCCTTACTACACAAAAGGGCTCTAGGGCTTATGGAGTCACCCTGGGTATCTAAAACTAAACATAATAGCAACTTACAATAATTGGGCCTGGGCCTGGAGATCGTCAGAAAGCAATCATTAAACAGAAACAGGGGGCTTCATAAAATGATAATTCAATGGAAACTGAGGTATCCTAAAACACTAGAAACAGGAAAATACAGAAGGCAATCAAGAAACATGAGGACTTCATAATATAATCATTAAAAAGAAGCAAACGACTTGAGATAAACCAAAACAGTGCCAGATAGCATATAACAATACTCAAAACTAGCATGTAGATTTAGAATCACCCAGATCTCTAAAGGGCACATACACAAAAGGGCTCTAGGGTCTATGGAGTCCCCTGGCCTATCAGAAACTAAACATAACAGTTACATATAATAATTGAGCCTGGCCCTGAAGCTCATCAGAAAGTAATCATTAAACCGAAACAGGGTACTTCATTAAAATAATCATTCCATGGAAACTGAGGAATCCTAAAATAATCAGAAACAGGGAAATTCATAAGATAATCAAGAAACAGGACTTCACATTATCATCATAAAATACAAGCAGATGACTTAGAGAAATATCATTAAACAGAAACAGTGCCAAATGGCATATAACAACAAAGCTCAAAGCTACCAAGTAGATTTAGAATCAACCAGATCTATAGAAGGCCCTTGCTACATAAAAAGGTTCTAGGGTCTATGGAGTCCCCTGGCACTATCAGAAACTAAATATAATAGTGGCATATGATAATTGGATCTTTCACTTCACCACCTCTGCTCAGAAGGACCATGTAACAGGGGAAGAAAGAAAATAAAAAGAAATGACTAGCTTACCATCCATCATCACTTCTCTGCAATTCGACCGTCAGTAGGATGAAAATCCATATCTTCCAGAGCTTTTTCTGGATTATACATCAACCACATAAGAAAAATACATTATATGATCATTCAATCAGGAATCTATAGCCAGAAAAACAATCTAGCCTACCTGATCCCCCTATACCTGAAAAATCCCAGAGTTATATTTATTAAAACAAAACCCATGTCATTTTTTAATCTTTTGAAGAACCCCAAAGTTATATTTATTAAAATAAAACTCATGCCTTTTTTTAATCTACTGGAGCCGAAGGCTGGTTATTAGACATGAAAGAAAAAGAAAAGCCGAACAGAATAGGAGATAGAATTATGAGTGAAGTCTGTACTTATTTGTGCAGCAGGTGTACTTGGATTGTGGACAAATTTAACCACTTTATCTTCCCCCAATTTAACATCGGCAATCCCTGGCATGGTTTCCTTCAGCCCTTCGACCTCTGCTTTCTGCTTTGAAAAGTTGTGAATGCCATTAAGTCGGAAACGAGTTGTCTGTGACATTGCTTTAATGTAGCTGAAAATACCCCCTCTCTTGGCCTATGCAGACAATTTCTAGCGCTAAAACTTCAAATACAACTTGTAGCCTCAGGAGAGGAGAGGAATAAGAAGAGATATATACACATGGGTTTGGTACCTGTTCCGGGCAAAGGAGGGCAAATTAATATACTGTACCATTCACTTGTCATATTAATATACTTTATTTCTTCTTAATCTTCTGAAACTATTTCGAAGATAGAGAGAGTAAGATAATTTTAAACCAGTTTAATATAATATAAAATAGTTTTTCCTCCATTACTTCGGTATATTTGAATCGCTAATATTGAATGTCCTGTAACAGTATAGGCTGGGAGTTCCTATTAAGAGATGCCGAGTTCGAATCCCTCCGCTTAGAATATCCGAGCCCAGCGAATCCTTTGCCCCTTGTTTAAACGTTTGGAGGGACACTAGGTCAACATGCCCACATCCCATCTGAAAAGCAAAAGTGGTAGGCGGTTGTCAAAACTTTTCACATTGACCAAGTTATGTATTGTATGAAGAAAAAGAGAGAGAAAGACCAGCAGTCACATACAGCTGCAGCTGGTAAAGGATAGACATATACATCTGGATAACAGTAAAAAGGGTAACATTAACCAGCTGTAGTCCAAAATATACATGATCAAGAACAGTGACTGACACAATTGATCAAGATTAAGAGTGTTTTTGGATTCAACTGTCTATATTTTTGCATCAATGTTTCGGATCATGCTTAATAATCCATCATCAGGAAGAGGAGAGTTCAACTATGTATCTAATCATAATGGGTTGCGGAGAACTCATGCCTGCTATAATTGACCAAGTTGGATAAAACCATTCCATGATCCATCTTATCGCCAATTAAGAACTTTTGAAGCGTTTGAAGACCATTGGAAGAAGATGCACAAACTTAGTATTTTATTAAATTGAAATATCATTCAAGAATTTAAAAAAAAATTTATTGAAGCAAGGGAAAGGACTCTAAATAACCATGCCTCAATAGTTGCTATGGTGGCACACACTTGGACCCACTGAAATATATGAAAAGAATAGGTTGAGAAATAATATATTAATAAAAAATTGATAAGGAACCAATACATGTGTAACAATACACTTCACATGTTATGTGAAAGAAACAACCAATCATATGGTGACACATAAGGCTATCGACAATAAGTGTTTTGGTGCACATGTTTGGGTCTAATTTCTTTTTGGGTGTTTTTGGACAACTCACTCAAGATGTAGTTGATTAAGCTTCATTATTGATACACAAACCCAAACAATAGTTTTAAGCTCTGAACTCATATACGGAGATATGCTAAATTTTTTATGAAAATCTGATGTACCATTTAAGAGCTTACATGCGCCAAATTAAGGTGTGTGGTACTGGGTCTTCTCCCCTATGAGTGAAGAATTGAAAACCAAATTTAATGTAGAAGATTAATTACCTTTTAAAGTTAATATTATTAGATAATACAATATTTAAATATATAGAATATTTAAGTTATATTTTTAATATTATCTTGTAAGGTAATTTGTCTATATAAATTTAGAAATTCTATTTTAAAATTTTATATATAATTGTAATGGTGAAATTTTTATATTTATATTATTTTTCATTTAGTATTGTATTTATTTTAAGGAGAGTGTCTTAATATATTAATATATTGACAAATGATTTATTTTAGTGTAAAGTCAATGCCCTTACCCTGGGGCATTTACCTATGCTTTACAAATATTTCTATACACTTATCACTTACCCCATTCACATGTTCATTCATCCTATACATTCACCCTATCCATAAATTTATTATACCTACACACACATACACCCATTTACCTAATGCCCATGTTGATTTGGCCCTTTTATGCTTGGGGTCATTTCCATAGTTGTGAATTTGACCCTTTTAAATTTTAAATTCAAATTTTGGTTGACTCCCACATATATATTTCTTTCCAAGGGTTGACTAAACACAAATTTGCACGATTCATTTCTATGTCCTTGCAGTTAAAAGCATTCAATGCATCAATTTTCATCAATTTTGATTATCTAGGAATTCACAAGTCTTCTCTCATCTAAAGGCATTACAACACTTCAACAAGTGCACTAAAAGGAATCTAGATCTACACGAACATTTTAGGAGCATATGCATGGCTAAAGAGTGTTGTTTTCTATAGTTTACACACATTTCCACTAGTTGACCTAGGAGAACATGTCTCCTAGCAACACAAGGACAACCATACTAAGGTACTTCTAATTACTACCAATCTTTAGATATCAAAAAGGAACAAAATAGGCAAACATCATCCTGACAAGTAGTGGAGCATAATTCCACATTGTGCAAGGTTGAGTCTAAACTCGAAGGATGGATTCGTGACTACAAAGTTGACCCAAACCTGTAGACTTGGCACCATACAAAGAACAACTCCAACACATATTTTGAGGTATTTCATTGATAGAAAGGCACCATTTCTTGAATAGATGCTACTCTAATTTAAAAACATTTAGCAAAGTAATCATTCTTTTATCATAGAGCTAAGAAACATCCGCCTTCACACTTTATTTCTTAAAATAGTTATTACAATTATCCAATTTAGCTATCCCAACTATCATTACTTAATCTCAATTTATTTGTGATTAATTAATTGCATTAATTTAATTAGCCTAGGTTAACACTTAAGAAAAAAACATCCCTTTACATGTTTGGTGAAGTTGTGTAATCCTACATGACCTAGTGCCCTTCCTAGAATTTCTTATCCACACACACACACATATTGCTTTCTAGATTTGATCTTCCTTTTGTTCCCTTGGGCTTCATTAATATATCCTTGTTTTTGGGTGTGGTGTGCTTTACATTTTATATCCTCCACTCACCCTACCACCCTTGCATTTGCTTTAGGGTTTACACTTTTCATATATGATTTAGAATGACATTCTAATACAACATATTGTATTTCATTTCCACATCATTTGATTACTCTGGTTAGAGCTCTACACTTTCATTACATAGTCTCATGAACCCTACCTTATTTACCCCTGGATAGAGATTTATCTTTTCATCATGGTTTCTCTGTTGGCAAGAGACACTATATGGACTCATGATTGTTATCATTGATGGCAACAAAGGTTATCCCACACATCCACAAGACATGATAGGTCCTCACCGGAAGTTAGATTGAAGAAGTGTTAAGGTCCGGTAAGCAGGAATAGAGCAGTCAGTAAGGTTGGACAGATAGGTCCGGATCTCTCAGTAGAAGTATCTCAGTGAAGTGTGGATTTGGGGAAGTCAAGAGGAGTATCTTGACTGATATATTCCAAGGTTTGAGCCTCCGGTGTGGAAAGGATAAAGAGATATGAATGCTTGAGTGTCGGGTTCCCAAGTGACAGTGTGAACAGAGGAAGAACTGACTGGCAGAATATCAGACATTATTCCGGATGTGTTACTGACGATGGAAAAGGTTCTTAAGGCATAAGTTATGTTTGGCTGACGTAATTAATGACTTCTACAAGTATATGCTTGATCCGCATTACTTGGTGTGCAAGGATTCAGCCGACAAATCAGAGTTTGAGGAAATTATTAACTGTTCTCGATGCCAACTAGAAAGGTGATGAAATCACTTGTGCGGATATATATACAGGATTGATTTAGATGTGAATGTGTGTGTTGTGTGTCGTGTGGTGCGAAGAAAAGTAGAAGAGCAGAGTGAAGATAGCAGAAGAGGTCCGAAATGTGAAAGTACAGCTGCATCAAGAGAGAGTAAGAATGAAGTGCAGTAGATCAGTCTATTAAGCTTAACCGGAACTGAACCTCAGCATGTGTGGATGCTTCTCATCAGTTCAAACATTGTGTTATCTTCCTTTGTTGTAGACAGTGTGTCTCCTGTAGGCAGTGAGCCTCTTGTGAGCAGTGTGCTCGGGCAATGAGCCCTAATTGGCAAGTGCCATTTTGTAATCCTATTCTTCTAACAGAGAATACAATCTTGTGTTAATCACCTTGTAGTTTTCTCCCTTAACAGGGTTTCCACGTCAAAAATATTGTGTCATGTGTATCTCCATTTCATGGTTATGTTTGCTTGTTTAATTTGGTGCTGCACTAATTAGTAAGAAAGTTCAAAAAGCTGAAATATTTAAGATAACTGATTCACCCCCCCTCTCAGTTATCAACAATTGGTATCAGAGCCAAGTTCCTCCTAATAGAGTCTAACAGCTTGAGGAAGATCTGGGAATTCAAATGGATGTATATGGTTTAAGGGAGCAACTCAAGACTGCCCTTGATGATCTTGAGTAGTCAAAATCTGAAGTCAATGAATTAAAGGAAAGACTCAAACAGGCTGATGATTTCATGAAAGAACTAAAAGACAAATTAAGTCTCTCTATGAAAAAGAGAAAGGAGCTACTTCAGCAGTTGGCAAGTCAAGGTGAAGCCAATGATACAAATGAAGATTTGAAGGAGAAAACCAAGTTATGTGAAAAGTTATCAAAAGAAATCATTATGGTAAGACATGAAATGGAATCAAGAGTTATGAAGTTTACCCAAGAGGTTGAAGAGAAAAGAAAAACTGAAGATGATCTAAGACAATCTCTCAAGGAGAAATCAACAGATTGCCACAAGATGGATAGAATTATCATACATCTTGAATCTGATCTTGAAGATGCTAAAGATAATGAAGACAAACTTGAGGATCAAATTGTCTCTCTTAAAAGGATCTTCAAACAACAAATGAATATAAAGAAAAATTCAAGATAAGTTCTGCTCAACTTGAAGTTCTTCTTGAAAGTCAAAAGAGGGTAGATGACAAGTGTGGTCTGGGATATGAGAAAGGAGAAAGCTCCGGATCCGGTCAGAAGAATCTTAGATCAGAAAATCCAAGGAACAAGCCTAGAAGACCTCCGGTAAGACAGCCTAATGCTCAAAGATATCCACCCTTTAATGGATATTGCCACAACTGCAATAACTTTATTCATAAAGCTAATCAGGGCAGAAAGAGAATAAATCAGACCAATACATCCTTCTCCGGACAGTGTTTCAACTATAAAAGGTATGGTCACAAATCTCATGAATGCAGAAATATGCAAATAAACAATTTATTTAATGGTAGATGCTTTGCATGCAATAGAATGGGTCATATGGCTAATCAATGTAGATCAAGAGGATATCAATCAAATATGCAAAGAAATGTTGTTTGCCAAATTTACAATAGATCCGGTCATATTGCAAAATTCTGTAGAAGCAAGAATCAGGATAAAAGAGGTCTGGTATTTCATAATCAGAATCAAGATAAGGGAAAACAAAAAGTGAATGCGGATGAAGTTCAAAGTGAGATGAACAAGATTTGGGTGAAGAAAAGTACAGAGAATGTAGGGGATGGATCCGCATCAGACTTTGGTGTTGATATTCCTTCTGAAAAATAAAAAGTGAGCTCTGGCTCAGGGGGAGACACAAAGAAAACCTTGTTCCCCCAGCCAGTCAATTGGTGCCGAAACTGGCACAAGATGAGTTGCGGATTAAAGGGTTCATAAGAGAAACATCCAAATAAACTATGGTTAAGATTTGGAAGATCCACAAGATGGTTAAGATCAAGATTGATTCGGTTCTTCAAGCCATCCGAATAAGGCAAACTGGAATGACTTAGGTCGAGCATTTATTGCAACTTGACATTAGGGTTTGCGGAGCATATAAGGGTTTTCTCATTAAGCATTTATTCATTCTGCATTCAAGAAGAAATGAAAAGAGAAGCTCTGCAACAAAATTCCTCAAGCTCATCAAAGATCATTTGCAGAAGTCAATTCATCTAGAAATCGATCCGGCTAACTCTATGAAACTGAAAGGCACAAAAGGTATTCTCCATTATCAAATATCTCTCTGTAAATCCTTGAATGATGGGTACTCCAAATATTGTGAAGATCTCTGATAGGCCTCACCCCAAATTCAAGAAACATCCATACAAATCCTTGGAAGTAGATCCCCTAGGAGCTTTTTCCAGTATTCCGCATGGTGTGTTGCATGTAGAAGATGTTAGGGCATATATTCATGCGAATATTGAAGAATTTGGGGAATCTAAGCTGGCTGATATCTATCACAATCAGTTAATAGATGATTCTTTTGAGCTCAAACCTCAGTTCGAGGCCATCTGGGATAAGCATTTTGCACAGTACATTCATTTCCCCTATTTTGAAGAAGACGAATGGGTCCGGTACGTGTTGAGCAGAGTACATGATAACTTCCGATGGTTGAATAGACCATTTAAGATTACCAAAGATGCAATTAGGGTAGTAATCGGTCTGCATTCATCCAGTGGGATACCCATTCTCAAATTTGTCAAGAATCAGACAGTGAGTGATGCAACCGGATCAAAATTTGACAAGAGAGCTATGACAATTGAAGATATCACTGATCCAGATATCAAATTTGCATCCATGATAATTGGTTACAAAATTTATCACTCCAGTAGGGAAAATTCAGTACCAGGAACTGCAGTCTATACAGCTTATCAAATGCTAAAAGAAAATGCTGACTATGATCTGTGTGAACTTCTTCTTAACCAACTATTGGAGAATCTAAAGAAGATCAAGAAGGATAAGAAAAATTCCTTCAAGTATGGTGGGCTGATATTGTGTCTGTTTTTCTACTTCATGAGTGAGCTGTCCAGATCAAGTGGTTGGGTTTGGCAGAATGATAGACCTGTTGCAATCCAAATTAGAGACTATCTGCATGGGTTTGGAGATGCCAAGACAAGAAATACAGCTCTATGGGGTTATTTCAAGAACTTCTAAAATTTGATGCAAGCAAGAGAGAGAATTCCCAAATCTCTAGCTGAAAAGTATAAGGATACAATTTATTTTATGGTTGAAACTGATCAGTGCCAAATGGAAGCTATGGAACCAAGGACAGTCTGGATCATGCCAATGGGGTATGAGGTGGATGAGAAACTTGTGGAGCTACATGTCCAACACATGCTTAGTCAACCCAAGGATCCCAAAGCAGAAAGATTTGGAACCTTTGAAGAATTGAGTATAAAAATTCTTGTGGAACTTAGACAACCGGAGGTAAAGAGGAAGGTGAGAAAAGAAGTTGAAGAAGTTACCAAAAGATACGGCATATCAAAAGAGGCACTTGATGCCAACAGGGAAAAGATGGAAAGGACTGAGGAAGAGAAGAAAGAGGCAGATAAGGGAAGCAAGGAAAGTGTTCCGACAAAATCTTCCACCCGGACCAGATCATCAAAGAGATCTGCACCTACCCCTGCCAAAAGCTCAAGGTCATCAAAACCGGAAGCACAATCGTCCAGCAGAGGAGAGAAAAGAACAAAGACAAAAGCCACAAGGGCTTATGCTAGTCAAAGGGATGAAGAGGAGATTGAATTTGATGAAGAAATCAAGAAAATGAAGAAAAAGAAGAAAACATCTGGTGAAACCTCTTCCAGTCAAGAGGAAGAAGAAAAGACAGAGGAATATGTTGAAAAACCCACTCTTCTCATTGATGACATAATCAAATTAGTCACAGTGGACAGAAATCTTTAGCCAATGGTTGAGTTCTATGATGATTATGGTGAAGCAGATCAGAAGATATTGCAAGATGCCACAGTCAAGTACCTAAATATCTACAACAAAGCATTTATTGAAATTATATCTCTGATCCCCAAAAGCTTGGAGAAGGAACTAGAAATAAGAAAGAACAATGCCCAAGCCAAAGACCTAGAAATCTGGGAACAGATAGCAATTCAGCTATATCCTTCAATCGATTCCAAGAAAATGAATATGGTATTCAAAGATTGTAAGGATGAGTTCAAGAGCAAAGCAAGGATGAATCAACTTATGCTCGAAGAGACTGACAAAGTTGCAAAAGAGATAGAAGAGATCCTCCGGAATGCTTTCAAAAGATTCAACATTCCAATTATAGAGGACTTGGGTACTGATCCCTCGACTACAAGTGTTGCAGAAGAGTCTACTAAGAAAATGGCAGAAGAGGTAATGAATACCAGTGCAGAAACAGCTAAGGACTTGGAATCCTCTACTCCAGAAGAGGTGGCCCATGAACAAACTAACATTTCTCCTCCGGTTTCCCCTATTGACTCCAGATCTAAAGAAGAAGAAATAATAAAGGAGAAAGAAAAAGAGGTGAAAAGTAAAGAAGGAAGTCAAGTTGAAAAGAACATAAGTGACACTGCAGAAGAGAAAAATAATTTGTCTCCGGTAAGAGACACTGCAGAATCTGTCAAGGACTTCTTGACAAAAGAAACTAATGAGATGGATGAATCGGAATTACTAAAAGGGCCATTAGATTTTGACTCTCTATCTCCGGTACAAACAATGAAGATAGCTTCATTTGCAAATGCGAAGGTCAAAGAGAAACTACTGAAATCTCACATGGAAGACTGTGAGCTTATAGAGGTAGCATCTGGAGTGTTGGGAAAGATCATGCCATCTTTTTAGAAGGATCCCACAGCCTCCTCTTCCGATAATCTTAAAACTCTAGTCAATAGTGTTAGCACACATTTTGATTCTCTAGAGAAATTAGCTGAGGAGAAGGTCAGGAAAGAGTTTTTGGATAAGAGATTCTCAAAATTGCAAGGGATACTTTCAAATGATAGAAGAGTTCTGGGTATTGGGATAAAAAGTTTGGAAAATGCCCTTAAGGATGGAGGTGATGTATACAAATTTTGTATATACTGGTCTAAAACAACAGTGGAGATTGAGAAGAAAATGAAAGAACAGGAGGATAAACCGATAAAACTTTCTCAAAATTTTGATCCACTTACTACATCCATAATAAATCAAGAATGTCAAACGGTTGTAGTTTTGAATGAAATTAAGAAGCTTGAAAAAGAAAAGAAAACTAGAATCACTAGGTTGAGTGAGCTCAGAGGGATAATTGTCCCTAAGTTAGAGGCCATGCATGAGGCCATAAACGAAGCTCAAATCACAGCCCAGACCAATGATCCAACAGATCTAAAAAGGGCAGATGCATTTGCATTCCTGTTGAGTGGTCATATATCAATTTTGGATAGAATGAAGCAAAGTTGGGCTACAGAATTCATTCAATTAACAACTTTTGCAGACATACTTTAGTTTATGTAAGTATGCCATATGTATATACTTATGTGGACAAGTATAGTTAAAATTTTGAAAATTTTGGTGTACGGACCCTACCCTTTGCCATTGATGTCAAAGGGGGAGTGAGGAGCAGTGAAAAATGAGGAATCCAGCTAAGGGGGAGCTTCAGAAAATATACATAGAGATAGAGCATCAGCCAAGGGGGAGTATAGTGTGACACTTAGTCATTTTTCACTAAGTGTTGCCATCAATGCCAAAGGGGGAGATTGTTGGCAAGAGACACTATATGGACTCATGATTGTTGTCATTGATGGCAACAAAGGTTATCCCACACATCTGCAAGACATGATAGGTCCTCACTGGAAGTCAGATTGAAGAAGTGTTAAGGTCTGGTAAGCAGGAACAGAGCAGTCAGTAAGGTCCGACAGATAGGTCCGGATCTCTTAGTAGAAGTATCTCAGTGAAGTGTGGATTTGGGGAAGTCAAGAGGAGTATCTTGACTGATATATTCCAAGGTTTGAGCCTCCGGTGTGGAAAGGATAAATAGATATGAATGCTTGAGTGTCGGGTTCCTAAGTGACAGTGTGAACAGAGGAAGAACTGACTAGTAGAATATCAGACATTATTCTAGATGTGTTACTGACGATGGAAAAGGTTCTTAAGGCATAATTTATGTTTGGCTGACGTAATTGATGACTTCTACAAGTATATGCTTGATCCACATTACTTGGTGTGCAAGGATTCAGCCGACAGATCAGAGTTTGAGGAAATTATTAACTGTTTTGGATGCCGACTAAAAAGGTGATGAAATCACTTGTGCGGATATATATACAGGATTGGTTTAGATGTGAATGTGTGTGTTGTGTGTCATGTGGTGCGAAGAAAGTAGAAGAGCAGAGTGAAGATAGTAGAAGAGGTCTGGAATGTGAAAGTACAGCTGCATCAAGAGAGAGTAAGAATGAAGTGCAACAGATCAGTCTATTAAGCTTAACCGGAACTGAACCTCAGCATGTGTGGATGCTTCTCATCAGTTCAAACATTGTGTTATCTTCCTTTGTTGTAGATAGTGTGTCTCCTATAGGCAGTGAGCCTCTTGTGAGTAGTGTGCTCGGGCAGTGAGCCCTAATTGGCAAGTGCCATTTTGTAATCCTATTCTTCTAACAGATAATACAATCTTGGGTTAATCACCTCGTGGTTTTCTCCCTTAACAGGGTTTCCACGTCAAAAATATTGTGTCATGTGTATCTCCATTTCATGGTTATGTTTGCTTGTTTAATTTGGTGCTGCACTAATTAGTAAGAAAGTTCAGAAAGCTGAAATATTTAAGATAACTGATTCACCCCCCCCCTCTCAGTTATCAACATTCTCATGGCCCTCTATCCTTGGATTACATTCATGCTTCTATCATTGATTTTGACATGTTTATACACTTTGTCACATGTGATCCTTCTATCCTTAATATAGTCGTGACATGATATCATCACAAATGTTCATTTCTTTAGTTAGGGATTTGATATTCACTTTCTCTTCTCTATTGGATACTCTTACTTCACTCCATGATTATCATATGTTACATCCTTCCTCTACATAGCGTAATAACTTGGTGTGCTTGAATCTAATTGTCTTATACCTTTTGGCACATTTCCTTCATACAATCCACCTAATGCTACATTTATTGTGAAGGATGCACATGATATCCTTAAACCTTTTGTTTCTATAGAGGACATATCATATGAGTGTCAAAGAACAATAATTTGTTCCACTTTTTAGCCTTATACCACACAAATTGGCATTTTTTTTCCATTCAACACATTCTAACAATTATATCAAACAAACCAAGGGAATATTTGGTATTGGACAAGTGTTCACCAAGGGAATATTTGCTAATGCACTCATGTTTAATGTGAGCACTATGCTCATAAATCCTTATGCTAATGGAGCAACCTATTTCTCTAATGTAAGGCATTTCATTACTCTATAAATAGGGTGGCTATACCACACTCTACCCTTAGTAAACAAATTTAATCATTGTAAAATCATTGTAAAGAACTCAACAAACCATTGCCTTGCACTTAAAAGGCTCAACAAGGAATGTATTAACAATATTAACAAGTATAAATCATATAAATAAAGTTATGAACACACATAAGTGTGGAAATAAACATGAGAATCAAACACAAGACAAAAATGCAATAATTGACCCAAGAAAATCCTAATTTCAGGTGATATAATCTAGTTTGAAGAGCAATAACTCTTTGTTCTACTATATGTAGAAGGTAAGTGTTAGAATTTCCGAAACAAAGATTAACCCAAAACCTATGCAAGAGTAAAACACATACACTCAAATTGACAAATGATCAAAGAATCAAAATAGTTGAAAGGCTCAAAGTGTTTCAAGAATGAGAGAACAACTACAATACTCAAGAGATAGGATGGCTCCAAGCAAGAAAATGCATAAATGAAATCTCATAATAGCATGACTAAAACATGCAAGGTGAATGGATACTAAGGAAGAGATGAGTCAAAACTAACCAATAAGAGTTGTATCTCTTATATTTCTAGCTACAAATCTTGCATCGACATAGTTTTGGCATAACCACTCCATCTTCATTCTCTACGAGTTCTATGAATGGATACTTAGAAAACCGTTTGAGCTAAAAAATTCTTAACATATACCACTAATGTGTTTTATGTTTATTTAACAAGCTTTTAGATTTAGGGTCACCACTACCAATAGCATGGACATTTTCTCCCTATATGAAAGTATTTTTCACACTTTCACTACCAAATTGAACCACATTATGTTATCCCCTTCAAGATTTTTGTTAGAGGCATGCTCATTGTCAAAGTGGTCCAAATGGAATCCTTGAATGTCAAGTGCACCTTCCTAGTTATTTATTCTTGATGGACCCTCACTCATTGCACCATCTCCTCATTGTTTATTAAAATAGGACATTATGGAGGACTTGCTTTTCTTGTATTGGCCTACTCTTTTATTTTCCATATTTGAGGATTACATATTCCATTGAATTAATGTTCATAGAATTTCCAAATATTCATGTTATGCATATGGGAATCAGTAATCATTTGAAATAAAAAAAATGAACTAGTTATAATGAAGAGAAGAAGACATGGCATGTATGAGGTAATATAGAAAATTAGGGAATACAATATTTTTGTAGCAAGGTATACCTTAAAATGAGCATTGATATTACATTATAGAAACCCTATAGCAACTACCTATATACATTAGCATCTTCTAGATGACCTATGGTAACCCATAAAAAAGCTACAGGTAGATCTCCGGTCTTAAGGTCCAAGCATGTAGTATTCTTGTAGCAACATTTATATGTATACATGTAATTCTTTTATTGGATCTTTATAATATAACTCATGTCATATTAATATTTTTATTCACATTATAATATAGCTTAGGTCATAAGTGTCATTGTCCATCAGATTCCTTATCAGAATGCACCACATGTTAAGATAGAAATTTTTACATTTCTAGAATGAAAGACTAACTATATTTCAACATAGACACAACAAATGTGTTCCTTGATATTGATTTATTGAAAATGAGATTACAACTTGATTTCACAATAACATAGTTTAGGACACAACTATATTTAAGCTCAAAAAGAGTTTTTGATTGTACTCTTGCACAAACACTTACAAAATTTTGCTATCACTGATTGTATCACACATAAGCAAATAACCTCTACTTACAGAAAAGAGACAATGTCCATCTCACATGGATGATTGACACCTGTATCTTTACTTTAGAAGCTTAAACATATCCTATCTAAATGGTTTATCACCTTTTATAATTGATTACAACGTTGAAAGAATACAAATCTTCTTCAATACTTCTAAGAATATGACTTATGCCACTCCTCCTACTCCTCATCACTAGGCTAATAAACATCAATAATTTTATTTTCTTTGTTCATGTTGATCTCAAATCATCTAGTATAACCTTGGTTTCTTTGATAAAGTTACGCATTCTTTTTTCCAATACCAAAAATATCATCAATTTGATTGTTGAATAACCTAGGATCCACCTTCTCATTTGTGAGGAGTGGGTGTTGAAACAAGGGAACATGATTCTTGAACTCTTCCCTCCAAAATTCCATTGAATTATTTCTTCCATTGGGGCCCATAAGAGCTAGGAGATTAGATTGAACAAGAAGTTGAAACTCTTCTATTTTCACTCATAGATCAACTTTCAAATTTTCAGTAAAAGTGTTAGTGTGAATAGGGATATTTCCTAGCTAGTTTCCCCTTGTTGTGTCAATAATTCATATTATTTAACTATTTATTAGTTAAATAATATTCACACACACATATTCACATGCTAAGTTGACTTAGTGAGCCTTCTAGATTTTTCTAGTTGTTTCTAGTTGATTGATAGTTGTTGATAGAACTGTCTTATAGTTGTCTTATCCTACACATAAACTAGTTGGCATCTTGCACTCTAGTTATCACATGTAATAGGAATATGACACTTGTCACATGACTAAAACTTCTTATCTCTCAACCTTGCCTTTATAAGCAAGGCATGTCTCTTCATTTTGTAAGGTTGGAGCTATAGTTCTCTCTTAATGTTATTATGCCATTTGAGCATTTACATTATTCTCTCATAATACTGTTATGTTGTTCATTTCTTTTTGCATTATAGTTTATTGATTCTAACACTTTCAATTTTATTCTGGGTTATTATTCTTTTTTAAGATTCTAACAAAAAGAAGTTATTTCAAATAAAAACTCATAAACTTCATATATAGCTAGTACCTTATTTGAACTCCTAAGAGCATCGTTGACATTTTGGTAAATCATCCTAATAGGGAACACCATAATAATCCAATTGATTTTGATTCCTAAGAATTGTGGTTCAAGGTTATCCCTTTGCTTTGCTACTATAATGACATTTTCATGGCACTTCCATAGGTCTTTGGTCAATCTTGTCAAGTTTTGAAATCTTTCCAAAAAAACACCTTTTACCATTTCTCATGTATTTTTCTTATATAATTTGACCTTTTCATTGGCCATGTTCAATGAGTCTCATATCCATCCCACCTCTTTTTCTAAATCACTACTAATCTTAGAGGTGCTTGGAGGGGGCATCACTACCTTTTGTTACAAATGAAGGTAAACAACTATCAATGAATATTTAATTACAACTTTAATATAGATATTTAACTATGTAGAACCAAAATGGAGATAGTATGAAATCAACACAAAGAAATAATAGAACTGAAGATCAAACACATAACATCGTGTTTACATGGAGAAACCCTTTCGGGAAAAAACTCCACACAAGAAGAGATGCACCAGTCTGTATTAACTTCAATAGAGTTTACACTACAACATTATCAATCTCCTCTTCAGTCTTCAATCCAGCAGTGCCTTCTTTTCAAGTCTTGACTTTCTACTCTACTCCTTCACGGTAGTGATATAATATCCTCATAAAGGGGTTGCCTTCCAGGGCAAGAAAAGCCAACATAACCTCTACCGTCAGATCTGTGACCTAATGATGAACGGTCTAGATTTACAATGGAGATATATACAAAATATGGCTTCCCTGCTAGGGTGCATAGCCCCCAGAACCCACAGGGGGTACCCCCTGCACCCCCCGAAATGAAATGTGCTCCATATTCAACATCTGTTAGATATCAAGATCAGACATGTGGCTAAAACAAGATCGCTACTTGGTGAAACCTTTTATCCCTTATAGGTGATTTACAAACAATAATAGGAATAATAAATTACATAGAATTTACAAGGTTGATGGCTCCTTAATCCTAACACCTTTTGATCCACAAATTGGATATGTGATGGAAGATTTCTTATCAACAATTCTTTTCTACTCAAATATTCTTTTAAGCACATGGTTTATATTTTCCTCTCATTAATTTGGTTGTAGCTTCTTAGTGGATGCCTCACTAACTAAGCAATATGGACTACTAGTGAAGTTACCTTAGGAGTAGATACATCCCCCACTCTTTTTGCTAGCAACTATCCCCCAATCCTTGTAGATCATACTCCAATCGTGGCTTATCATGATATGGAGCAACAACCCATATGGCCAGAGTTTTGTGGTCTAGGTGGAAAGTTGAACCAAAATAAAACTTCCTTGCTTCATCAATGTTTTCAAAAATATCTCCCTATTCTTTCCTCCTTTTGAGTGTGTTAAATGCCATTTCAAATGCAATATCCCAACATGGCAATAGAAAACAACCACTCTCTTTACTAGTCTCCTTCCTTCCTCCATAGTCATCTTATCAGATCTCACCTCAAAGGTTGAGAGTGAGATTTGGGTAGTCTCCATCTCCTCCCCTAGCAATTCTACAGTAGCCACCTTTTAGCTTGTGCTCTCCTTGCTCTCATCATCATATGTACTACAAACATTTTAAATTCTTCAGTTTTGATGAAGTCATAATTAACTAATAATGCATCATAGGATTTCTATCTAACATCTCTTATGTCCTCTACACCCTAAAAAAAGTTTAGTATTGTGAGCAGTAGGGTCAATTAATTCTAATCATGGTTTATGAGGAAGATATTTAACAGTAACACCAATGGGATCATCTAGAGGGATAAAATCCCCCATCTCCTCAATATTTGCATAGTCAACCAACATAATTTCTTGAGCTTAAATATCCTACATAACACTCTCGTGTGCTTGACCTACTGATGTAGAAGGTGATGCTACCCTGGAGTGTTCCCCTATAGATGCTTACACTATAAATGAAGTTGTTTATGATGATACCTTCCTAGTCCTTTTCTTTTCCATCTATAATAAGGGAGCTGATAAATGGAAACTGTAGATAAAGTAGGCCTATCTACAAATTTTTCTTCCAAAACTTGCAATGAATATTCCTTTTGTATAGGCACCACTCTTTTGGGCATCCTCACAATTGTTTCAATAATGTCCATTTAAATTTTCATTCTCTCAAATTTATCAGTAACATGAGATAAGGATCTTGGATAGGATGGGTCTTGTTCCCTTCTTTTGCTCTTAGATTTAATTATTTGTTCCTTTATTTTGCTCTAAGATTTAATTATCTTTTCCTACCTATCTCTTCTAATTCATTTCTTAACATCATTCTCATAAATTCTTATCAATTCTTCTACTTCATTATATCCATGATGATAACTGTCTTTTGTTCTTTTATCAAGTTGTGGATGAATTTGTTAGGGCCGATCCCTATGCACATCAATGGCTATTCCTAAGAGATGGACATATTCAACTATGTTATCAAATTCCTTCATTCCCCATGAGGAGAAATCACCAACCTAAAATTTCCCTAAGAGGACGCCCTTCTTTTGGTAGTCTTTGAAGTGATCCTTATCTACTAAATTTCTTTGCTTTATGGCCTCTAAGAATGCAGCTCTATTAGGTACAATAGGAGGCAGTCTATATGGGACGACTATAGCTCCATACATCTTTAAGAATATGAAATCATAATGAAGAAACCAATCTCCCCAATTGTGTTTTATAATTCCATCAAGATTGATGGCTAGGGGCTTGTTAAATTCCTTAACCTCCAGTGATAATCTTGGCCTATTGTACCCTAGTTTTTGTAGTAGAGGATTCACAAAAAAATGTCTCAAACACATTGTATTGAGAATGTTGATGATGCCTATCTATGTGAACAAATGACATTTTCACTAGTTTGGTTTGGTCATCAATAAGCCTCAGGAAGTATACTTGATTTCTAGTCCATCCCAATAATAATGTAGCACAAGAAAACATATAGCATAGCATTGAATATCTCCAAGAGACCTTTTGTGTTCCTTGCTTCTTGAAGTTTGTAATGTCTTGACAAAAATGATAGGCCAAGTATTCTCCATAATCAAATAATCTATTTATAAAAGTGATCTAAATGTCATTTGCAAAGGCCAATACCCCCTTTGACATTTTGGCCTCTACATCCATTCCTAAGACTTGACATATACCCTAATATTTGTTGAAAATATCGGACCTCAAACGCAATAATGTCAAGGGGGTTTATCTCCTCCTTAGGGATTGGATCTAGTTGGTGAGCCACCATTTTCAACCAATGAAGAGGAAGCCATTTTATATGAAGTTGTATTGGTGGAATTTGTATATTCACCAACTAGTAGCCTCAAGTTGACGGGAAATTTGTCTTGTGTGTTTAAATTAAACACCCTCTAGAAAAGATCTGTATTCAAACTAAATATAACATTGCCCTTAGCATCTTTAACTATCCCAGTCTTCTCATTATACCTTTTAGGAATCTATTCCATAATTTTGGGGGTTGGAAAACAATTTGGGATAACCAAATTGGCTAGGTTCAAATACCAATCATTGCTTATCATTTTGGAACATAAACTTTTTAGATACATTGTTAAGAATAATGATATCCAATGTTTGAGGGTTTTAGCATCTCTCATTTCTTCCTTGGCATCTTTAAATTGATCATCAATTGTCCCCTTACTAATTAAATTCTTTAGTTTTTTATGGCTTAAGGATTGAGCTTTATAATATCCTAGTAGGGACCCATTTTGGTGTCATCTCTATGGTCTTACAGTTGTCTTGAAACATTATAGTTTAAAGCTAGGGCTTTACTAGGAATAGGACACAATGTGAACAAAAATACATCTTAGGGTAGAAACAAAATTTACTTTAGATATGCCCTACTATTCAATTTTACTTGGCTAACATATAAAATCTAATCTAGATATTCCCTAACTCTTATGGCTTGTGAAAAATGAAAAACACACTTGACTTCAAATTACAATATAGCAATTCATAGTTAATAACAACAATGGAAACATATTACATACCCAAGAATTATGTTGGTTATGTTATGTAAATCATCATTCTTGGATTGACAATAGCTACAAAGAAACTAGGGCATGTTTAGGTGGTAAAAGGATCCATAATTCACATGAATGTACAAGTGTTCTGTTTTTGTAAGTACCTTGAAATTTGTAAGGGCTTCTTAATAGTGTCTAGAATAATTGCATTGAATGCGAGATGATGTGATAAAATTTTTGAACATTTTGAATATTTCAAAAAGATTAATGGTTGTGTTTCAATTTGATTTTTGAATAATGCCTCATTTATTTGCAAGGAGAAATTCAATGTGCATGAATGACTAGGTCCACAAAGGAGTATATAGGCTTTGTAGATTGTGGGCCAAGGCCAATGACTAGCATAGCCATTAACTACAAAGAAAGACCCAATCCATATAATTGATTGTTATAAAATGTAAATTGCATGGTAACTATTAGTTGCAAGTCAATGACAAATTATAACAATGAATCACTTTTTCAAAGGTTAAAGTATTAATATAGCCTTTTTGTGGGCTACAAAAAGGGAGGGTAGATGACAAATAATAACCTTTGCTTTGTTATACATGTAGCAACTACCTATAGACTTGTAGCAACTTGTAGATGACCCATAGTAACCCCTAGTAAAGCTACAAGAACAAGAACAACTATGGTCTAAGGGAAACATGTTGTACAACATTATATATATATATATATATATATATATATATATATATATATATATATAATTCTTTTATTGGATATAATATAGCTCAGTTATATTAGTATTTTAATTCATACTATAATATAGCTCATCAAACAATGAACGATGGCCATGTGAACAAACCAGAATAATGACATATATAAAGCTTTTTGGGTTGTGGGCTTAAGGTTGTTGACTGATAGAGCCATTAACTAAAAAGAAAGACCCTATCTACAAAACTAGTTGTCAGTTGTCTCAAAGCAGAAAAAAGCAACTTAAATGGCATGGTAATTGCCAGTTGCAAGTTAATGACAAATTATAACAATGAAGAAGTATTTTAAAGGTTAAAGTATTGACACAACCTTGGGCTTAAGGTTGTTGAATGGAAGATCCATTAACCAAAAATGAAGACTCCATCTATAGAACCAATTGTTTATTGTCTTAAAATGACAAAAAACAACTTAAATGGTATGGTAATTGTCAATTACAAGTCAATGAAAAATTATAACAATGAAGCAATTTTTTAAAGGTTAAAGTATTAATGTGTATAAATAACTAGGGCCACAAAGAAGGAACATATAGGCTTTGTAGATTATGGGCTTAAGGTTGGTGATTGATAGAGCTGTTAACCACAAAGAAAGACTCAATACAAAAAATGTGTTGCCAATTTTCTCAAAACAACAAAGAACAACTTAAATGGCATGATAACCACCAATTTCAAGTCAATGACAAATTATAAAAAACACCTTTTCAAAGGTTAAAGTATTAATATAGCTTTTTTTGGGCTATAGGAAGGGGAGGGTAGATGACATGTAATAATCTTTTCTTTGTTATACCTATAAAAGCTACCTATATACCTATAGCAACTTACAGATGACTCATAGTAACCTCTAGTAAAGCTACATGAACATATATAGTCTATGGAAAACTTGTAGCAACATTAAATATATGTCATTCTTTTATTGGGTATTTATAATATAGCTTAGTTATATGAATTTTTGTATTCATACTAAAATATAGCTCATCAAACAATGAATGATAACCATATGAGTACCAATGTACCACAATAATAACATAAATCTTTGCTAGTTGTATGCTTAATGTTGTTGATTGGTATAGCCATTAACTTAAAAGAAATACCCCATCTATATAACTTTTTTTTGGTTGCCTCAAATCGACAAAAACAACTTAAATGACATGTTAACCATCGGTTGCAAGTCAACAATAAATTATAACAAAGCAATTTTTAAAAGGTTAAAGGTACTAATAAATATTTTTTGAGGGCTACGAAAAGGTCAAGGTAGACTAGCTAGGCTAGGAACCACAAAGGACTCATTTTGAAAAGCTAGTTGTTGATTGAAGCATAAGGACATTGAGGCAAAACCATCAACATGGAGACAAAACAACCAACATAAATGTAGAGTCTAGACTCTAAATATTAAGGATTTAATGGTAAAATAAAACAAAACCCTACAGAATTCTCATGGATGCCTATAGTAGTCTCCTCAATGAAACCATTTGGAAGTAAATATAACAAGGAATTTACTCAATCAATAACCCATGACCATTGATATAGTCTATGTAAAAAATAAATATAAAACAACGAGAAAAAATCTACACATCTATGCAATGAATTGATTATAATGTTTTATATCAATATCAACACATGAGAAATACACAAGTGTACATGAGAAATATGGTTATAGAGATTAATAAAACAATATTTGCTTTTACATCTTCAAAATAGAAAAAATTTCTTGCAATTAGGAATAGTTTGGATGCAAGATGGGTGCATCAATAATGCACTCTATGTTCCAACTATTTCTATTAACTTTCTTTTTATCTATCAAATTTTTATTTTGGTGGTAAAAGGAAGATTGTGGGGATTTCTCCACACAATGTGGTGATTAGAGAGTTCTAGAATCCAAAGGTTGTGACTACCTATATAATAGTTGATCATGCCAGTTCCTTATATGACTTTGATTCTTTTCAATCTTATTCAACTTGAACACTCATTTCTCATGTTGATTTCTTGAGCAAGTTGTGGAATGAGTATTTTGGGCATCTCAATTATTAGTACCTATAGTAGTTAAGCACAAAGAACATGTTTTAGGCCTTCCTAAAGTGTCTTTGAATGAGGGTGTTTGTTGTGGTTGAGTTCTTGGAAATCATTATCAATACTCATTTCTGAAAGGTAAGGATTGGGAGCATATGGATTAATTGTTTAAAGACATCATTTGACATGATAAGACAAACATATAATATGAAGTAATCCAACACATGTACATTGCCGCCCTAGTACTTGTACACATAAGAATAGTATTTGTCAACATAATTATATTCTTATATATTTCTTTGCAAATACACTTACCTTTCAAAATTACACAAATCATTCATATAATGGTTGTTTGATTTGAGTTGCACAAATCACTCATGTTTTGTTTGGATATCTTCTAGCCTTGTTTTAGGATCTTAAGTTTTTTTAATTCCAAAATTACACTCTTTTGGTTCAAAATTTGCTAATTTAAAAGCCAAAAAAATTCATATATTAAAATTTTTAGTAACTATTCTAATAAGCTTGTAGTCTAAATATTTCCATAATCTGGGTGCATTTCTTTCCAATTTGTAATCTATTTATATTGTGTTGAATTTTTCACAATACAATTGAATTGCATACCAAAACCCAATTTCTTAATAGGTATATTTTCAATGCAACCTTGGAAATGTAAATTCTTGTTGAAACAACTTGGTATGTAGCTTATTAAACACTTTTTAATGGTGTTTATTATTTATATTTGTTCACCTTGATCATATTTCATGCAACCATGGGAGATAGAATGCCAACAATTGACATAATTATAATATTAGAGAATTGTATGATTCTAAGCTCTTTTTACGTAGTATGATGTTTGATAAAATAATTCAATTGAATGTTTTATATGTATACAAAGTTGATAGAAATAGAACAATTAATATAGTAGTTAGAAAATTTTAAGTTTTGGAGGATCATGCATTTAATATCTTCCAAATATGGAATTCCCAATGTAACCCTAATTCTAACCCTAATTATTAATATAGGTTATATATTACTAATAAAAGTAATAATACTATATATACATTGCTTATATTTAGTTTTTTTTCCAAAAGTGGTTGTAGTAGTTATTATGAAGGCCCATGAATAATGTAATTAATTAGTTTTATTTGTTTTGTTTTTACTTCATCACCAAAACTTCAAGATAAAAATGAATATTATTTTTAACTTTTAATAACACTTAGCAAATTTATGTAAGAAAATAAAATAGACATTTTGTGGGCTTGCATAAAATATTTTTAAAAAGAAAACTAAATTCATATATATTCTTGAGAGAATCAAGAAAGGGGATTAAAAGAATATTCAACGTAAATGGGGATTTTACGTTCAATTGATGTCATGTGCCATGTTTTTTGGGAATATATATTATGATGTGTCATGCCCGTGACCAGGCCACCTGTATGTCAACCATACAAGTGGGCTAAAAGGTGGATTTTTTTTTAAGTTTAAAGAATAATTGTATAACTTGTAATAATAGTTTACCTAAAGTTTAAACCTGAGTAATAATCACACACAGGTTTGATGATGAGAGTTCTCTGGTTACTAGAAAATTCCATTTATTTAGTTTAGAACATTAGAAAGGTTTAATAGTTACATTAATCATAATTTTCTAATTTAGAAATTTATTTTATTAACGTCAAATCCACAATTTCATAAGAATTATCCACCGTGTATCTATTTGACAAGATTAATAATTTTACTAATAATAACTAGAAGCATTAATCTTTAATCTACATTCCAACTTGTAAGATCTACTTAACTTATTGGCACAAATAAATATCATTACTAATGAATAATTTTAACTTAAACAATTCTTTAAATAATCTAACTCAAATAACATAGAACAATAGTACTATTTCATGATTTCATAAAGTAATAAAAAAAACATTCAATTCCTTTGCAAATCTAGTCTTACTGTCTTTTTCAAAAGAAGTCTTAAGTTCTATTTTTATTTTCTAAAATTCCAATACAAAAGTTTGTTTCTAACTCACAATATAACAAATCTAAATCCTTTTTTTTTTAAAATAGAATAAGATAATGTATTTTACTTTTGAATCAATATAACACTATTGCTTTTCTTATAATTAACCATACAACTAAATAAAATTAAAACCCCTTTTCCTATAATTTGAAAATTATTTTATCTAATTCTCTACTTGAAATAAATCTAATAACTAATTTTAAATAAACCTAAATCAATCTCTCGAATCAATTATCATATTAATGTAATTTCAAATTAGAATTATCATCTAATTCAACCTTAAAATCATAAAGCAAAATTAAAATAATTCCTTTTTCTATTATGAAAACAAAACTTCCTTTTATTCAACTAGTACGATTGCTTTCTTTAAAGTAAAAAGGAAATAACTAAAATTGATTTTCCAAATAAAACTTGCTTTCCTATTTAAAATAAATTATAAAATTATCCTTTCCTTTAAAACTCCAAAAGTAATTACGTTTTTGTAAAATAGAACTAATTTGAAATTCTTTCTAATAAATTAATAAGACAACTAAATTACTTTTCAAATTAAATTATACCTAAAGCTTGCCTTTTATTTTCTATTCTTAAATTAAAATTCATTTTCAAAATAAAACCAAATCTATTATTTTTCTATTACAAAATTGACCTTAATTCTGATAGTAATGCTAACCCTAACTCTAATTCTAACTCGAACCCTAACCCTAATTCTAACCATAATTCTATTCCTACGATAACCCCAATTCTATCCCTAACCCTAATTCTAGCCTAACCCTAATTCTAACCCTAACCCTCATTCTATCACTAAGCTTAATTCTACCTTTAACTCTAACCCTAATTCTGTGAGGCCCATCTCTTTTTGACATTTTAGTTGACTTAATTTGCATTACTTGGTTATTTTAGTTGGATTATATTTTTAATGAGTGTGGAACATTATGTTAGTACTGTGGACATTTATGGTTATTATGATTCGACATTATGCTAGTTGACACTTTTGGACATTATTATGATATTTAAACATTATGGTTTTAAGTGTTGAATTATATGATTTAATTTATTTGAGTAGATTAATAATTATGTGTAAAAAAAATATTAAATGGAATTGATACTTATATGTTGTTATGAAATAAATTAGTTTAAATTACTTGAATGATGTGGAAATTGATGAAATTGGATTATTTAAATTGTTTTGTCATGAATTTAAATTGCTTTGGCTATATTATCTTGACATGCTGATGCTCGAAAATTAAGTGTGCAGGCGGGTGGCCAAGATTCATTAAGTGGATTTGGAGACTCCATGAACCCCTATGTTATACCAATTAGCCTAATCTAACCCATGGAATGGGTTAAGGCTAAAATGTGGCGTAAAATGATTGTTTTATTTTTAATGTTCACTTTTGTGTGTTGTGAAATTTTATTATTTTTATAAATTTTATTTAATTGCATTTATGTGGTGAGAGTCAATTTAATTATTTATTTTATTTTAATTATTTCTTTTATGGGACGAGGATAAGTGCTTTAATTTAATAATTTAATATTTTCTTTTATGAAAGGATTTTATTTCCTTGTTTTATTTTGGAAAAGAAGAGTCTTTTTGGGAAAAAAGAAAGGAAATTGCTTTCTTTTTTGCTTTTCCCTCCTTTTTGATTTTATGGAGTTTTATTTATGAAAACATTGGGGAAGAGGTTTTTCACCTTTTTTTGTTGTGCATGAATTTTGGGAGGAGAAAATTTGAGAAAAAAAAAAGAGATCTTTGGCTTGAAGAATTTGTGGAAAAAAGTTTTAGTACAAGAATTTGGATTCAAGAGCAAGGGTTGGATTTCATTTCTGGTTTTATTTTTGGGCTCACTCTAACTTGGGGAGCTAAGGTAACATTCTAGATTTCCTGCATTTTTTTTAAGTTTGCAAAATTTATGTAATTGTATGAGATTTTCAGATTTGTATGAGGTTTTGCATTTTTTTAATATTTTTGTCAAGTTTGTGGGTTTTGGGTTGTATGGGAGTGGCTCTTCAAATTGATGAGAGCCTCCCAAGTCTTGGGGGTTGAGGGAGGCGTGAAACTCTCTTGGGGAATGATTACTGGTTTTATTTGATTCATTGATGGATATGTGATTGATGTATCGTGGGGGTTGTGGAGATTTATATTGGTATACTTTGCTATGTTGATGTGTATTTGTGGATGTTGTGGAGATGTATATTGGTATAATTTGCTGTGTTGATGTGTATTTGTGGAGCTTGTGGAGATGTATATTGGTATAATTTGCTATGTTGATGTGTATTTGTGGAGGTTGTGGAGATGTCTATTGGTATAATCTGTTGTGTTGATGTGTATTTGTAGATGTGAGGCTAATTATTTTTCCTTCCTTATTTTGATCGTTATGCATTTCAGTTGATGACATTATCAGACTTTTTAGAGACTATGGTTTGATTATGCAGATTTTATTATATCTCCTGATTTTGATATGACATTGTTTAGACATATGGTGATATATATATATATATATATATATATATATATATATATATATATATTTGATGATGCTTTGTGATGAGATTCTAGTTATTTATGTGATGTTGACTATTTGACATGTGATTGAAAAATTCAGTTTAATTCAGAATTATATTATTGATGATTATTGTTGTATTCTATGGCGTGAATTTAATTCCAGTTGCTTCGGCTATGATTATCACATGATATGATTGACACTTAATCGAGATGTGCAGGTTTCACATTCCCATGCCACGGGAAATTGGAGGTAGAATTCACACTATATTAGTCCCTATAAAACTGATCCATTCCCAAGAGGGATGAGGATCACGTTTGAAATTGAATGTGATTTAAGTGCTTGATTTAATTTTTAATCTTTTTGGCCTAGTACCCCTTTGTTTAATTTATTAATATTAAGTGTTGTATAATTTTTATTTGACTTACACCACTTGGTATTTGTTTTTATTTTTGAGGCCATTTAAAGTGGATTTATGACCCCCTTGGTGAATCTTAGTGTCCCAAAAGTTACCCTAGGTGGTTACCCATGGGTCTAGGGTCAATTTTAACTAACTAACCCTTGGATTAAATCAATTTTGGTCACTCTAAACTATGGTTTAGTCAAAGTGACGAAATTTGAAATTAGGGAAGGTGGGAGATGAGTCATGCTTTAGGAAAGACTCATCTCCCTTCCCAAAGTTTGGGAATCCTTTCCCAAGGAAGACTTGGGAGGTCTCCAAGACTCCCAAGTGTGTGGGATCTTCCTCCAAGACTCTCACACATGTGTGAGAGCATCTTGGAGGGAGATGGCTCTTTGAGAGAATAAGAGGATGCCATATGGCATCCCTTATCCTCTTGGAGGTTTGAGTGGGAATGCCACCTCAACACTTGTCCTCTCACACATGTGTGAGAGCACAAGTGGATAAGGTGAGGATTGAGATGGAATTGGAGGATGACACTTGTCATCCTCACACTTCCTCTCCCTTGCAAGTGGCATTGAAGGAGGAAGGAGAAGGTGACAAGTGTCACCTTCTCATTCCTCAAGGCCAAAATTAATGGCCCATATTATCTTCTTTTGTTGAGGAGTGTGGGGTTCTTGCATTTTGGAGTTTCTTTCTATTTTGGGGAGTAATTTGGGAAAGTTAGAGAAATTCTTGGAGATTGGAAGGTTTGGGAAAGCTTGGAGCTCATCACCATGTTGGTTTTTCTTCTGAATCAACATCAGGGTTTGCCAGTTCCTATGCACATGCAGATTCAGCCAACTAATACAGGAGGCTGCGTGAGCTCCTCCTCTTCACATTTGGTTCTACCGCACCAAGGGGGTATCCCTATAGCTAAAGATGTGACCTTGACTTGCTCAATGACTGATAGATTTAGCTTGACAACAATAGGCAGAATACTCTCATGTCTGGACCAAGATCTGCATGGTAGATTACAAGGTTGGCAACATTCTTGGACATATTTGTCTGGTGGGTATGAGAGCATGCAGGGGATTCCTAATCCTACTCCTACAACTAACAGGCTGAAGTGATGAAATGGGTGGACATAACGTCCTGGATGCAAGACAAGGGGTTTTGGCTCATAACTACTGACCCAGGAGTAGACTGGTGCCTATCTATTTGGCAAGGAGTCAACTAGACATATACAACAGATGGTTTGCAACTTGTCCTTCAAGTTTCAAGGGGTTGAGCTTGACGCTTGCCTTACAAACATCACCCAAGGATGGGTATTTAGCTGCCTCTACTTACAGATATCCCTACTGACATGCAACCTTCCCCATGCTCAACCTAAAACAATTTAATCCACTCCTTGAATGGAAGTTAGAGATCAAACATGTGATACAGAAAACCATACCCTAGAACTTGAGAAACCCTTAGCAACCAGATTCAGAAGAAGGAGAATAACATGCAGCAAATGGAGACAAGCAGATAAACACATGCAATGAAACATTTCTCATATAAAATCAACATTGAAACTGAACATATGTGCAAAATACATTCATGTTGCAACTCATAAACTCTAAAATGGGATAGAACAACCAGGGTCATGCCTTGTCTTTCGTTATTTACAAAAAAATGCCCCAAGCCTTCAACAACCTATGAAAATGAGCAACACAGCCTGCTATATACAGCAAGGCAGGTACTCAACATTAATCACTAGGTGACTCAAAAGTCCACTAGATACAGTTCATTATGAAGAAATGGCACTCAAACATTCAATGCAGCAGGTGGAAGAGGAGACAGGGAAAGGTCTCGAGCCTTGTGCCGCCGCCCGTGGATGTACAACTTCAATCAGGTACTTGATCTATCCATGTCTTTGCCCATACCCTATAACATCCACCATTAATGGCACACCAACTTGCGGCCTTGGGAAAAACATCATACTATGCATTGCAACCATTTCCCACCAAGATTTATCACCCTGATATTTCAAATAATGTAGGAACAAATTATCCCACATGCACCCCACGGTGACCCCCTCAACACTTTATATACTGGGCCACGAGCATATATGATGTCGGTGCTTTTTCTCTCGACAACACCAGTATAAACCTCATCATCTTCCATTGGCCAGACTCTCCTCATTGGCAAACCACTTGCTTGTCCTCCCGACATCACATATCTTGCCGATGAACATCCTTCATTGGGAGGACCCAACATATCAGAGCGACACATTCCTAACACGCCGATGACCAAAGTCATGCTGACCGCTCTCCGTACACATATCCTCCAATATGCAAAATATCACCCTGATATGAAATATCACCCCGCAAAAAATATCACCCTGCGGGAAAGCATATCCGGACCTCATCATCTGATGGAAATATCACCCTGACGTCAGCATCATATTGCAATATCACCCACATGATAATCACCTTCATCGGCACAACCTGATGCATCAGAGGAAGATCCTCCTGCTTAGCCGATACCAAATGTCTCGCCAATGAACATCCTGCATGCCCACAAAAATCCTTATGACGTCAGCATCATATCTACATACCGCGTATCTTCACATATCTGGATGACGTCAACGTCATATTCACAACATCGGGGAATCTCCATAAAATGACTGATGTTAAAATATGACCCCCCGTACCTTGATGATGTCACCATCGCATTCATATATCGGCACCGGGTGATGAAAGAACATGAAGTGATAAAGTAACATTAGGATGATCTTAACCAAGATAACCTGATGTTCAAATATGATGACCATGATGACAAACGGGTCATACTTAGAACCTTGTAGCAACATCATTAGGATGATCTTAACTAAGATCACCCGATGTTAAAATATCACCATGGCGAAAGATCATGCAGGTAGAAAATATGATGACCCTCACAAGCAACATTAGGGTGATAACCAGAAATATGATGATGATGACCTCCTCGGAAGAAAAAATGATGTTGAAGTTGAAAAATGCTGAGGAGGCCCAAGGACTTAGAACTTTTGGATTTTTTGGGAAGGTGCTTGCATATACATATTTAAGCACCAACATAGGCTTTGTCTGGGGACGCATGCCTCTTGCAGGCATGGTGAGGACCTCAGATCTCTGGGATGCAGACTAGTCCCTTATCCATCAGGTAATAGAGTCAAAAAGTTACAATGATCTGCATCACCAAACACAACTTTAAACATAATCATGGTGGCCCAGGGCCACCAAAAAGGAAAAACCAGAGTTTTCTGTTGTCAAACACTTGATTTTCTTTTGATTTCTTCAAATGAAGCCTGAAAGCATTTAACTGTCTGCAGCATCCAGCATTGCAATTATTTGTGCTGCTGCTCCTTTCTTTTTCTTCAGCAAATCTACAGCAAAATTCATAAGCATCTACCATTCTTAGCAGTAGACTATCATCATCATATGAGTCACTGATGTTGCTTGGAAGAATGACAGACTCGTATGAAACAAATGAATCCGCATCAAAATTTTGCCCTTCCTCAAAAAATAAGAGCTCCTCTGTATCAAACATGCAATATTCAGGCACAAGCAACATCTCATAATCAAATTTATCTTCATAAGCATATAAATATCCATCATCATCATGCTCAACAGTTTTGTCACTAAGGTCCACCTGAAATGTCTCAAGAGAAGGCAGAAATAACTTAGAATGTAGCCCTACACTGAAAGCTTCATAGTCACCCCCGCAACTAGCACTATCCCCAATTGTTCGAGCACACACATCTGCAACATGTCTATCCACCTCTGAATAGTGACCCTATTTTTTCTCTTCACCAATGCACTGATAATCAAAAACAAAATTTTCAACTTCTGCATTGTGAAGGTGGTCAGAATCTTCAAGGAAACATTCATATTCAACATCCAAATATATTTCATCATCTGAAAGGCTCACATATGCATCTAAATGCTGACAGTCACTAACATATTCACTATCCCTTGAAGCAGTATCTTCTATATTCAGAGTGAAGCCTTGCATATCCACCTTATACAAATAATCAGGAATAACTGGGATATGCCTATTGCTACAGGATACAACCTCATGTATATCTTTCATTTCATCATTTGGAGAGCATCTTGCATCTATAGGCTTGTCTTCTAGAGGCTAATAATAGTCTTTGTCCTCATCATCACAGGATGTGCCTACATTTTCTATAACATTTTCTTCATGCATCAGATCATGGCTGCACACATTGTTCTGAAATATATTTCCCTCCACAAAATCATCTCTCAATGAACACACTGGAAAAGGAGAAATATATTCACTTTGATAACTATTTTTACAACTTGCAGCCATGAAACCTACAGGCATTCCATATTTCTCATTGTTTTCTATGTCCATAGCAAATTGGAAAGCCTGGTGAAGTGTGACTGGTTCTTTATCTCTCAATAGATAACTCATTTCTTCATCAAATGCAGCCAAATAAATTGTCAAGCACAATGCATTATTGGGTCTCATATACTCAGGGACTTGCTTAAGCAACTTAATAAAGCTAAGATTAAAGGCTGGAACCAATTCCTCATCCTCCTTTTGGATGTTCATGAAATGTATGATCAATGAAGCCACATCAAACCTTTCACCAAACTGCCCTAGGAATGCAACTTCTAAATCTATCCATGAAGAAACTAAACAAACAGGCAGGTCTGAAAACCATATCCTAGCATCATCTTCTAATGACTGAACAAAGAGTCTCATTACTACATCTTCATCCTCTACCTCATAATCTTCTATTAAATTATGAAATTTTTGTAGATGTTTGTTTGCCGATTCAGAATCTAATCCACTATATCTTGGCAAACATTTCTTAATTTTATTCGGAATAGCATTTGGGTAACCATATATCCCTGTGAAATTTAGGGCTTTATACCTTTGAATAACAAATGGTCTTCTCTGAGAGCACAACCGGGTTTGTTGTTCTAAACTCATTATTTTTTGAAAAGATGGAATACCTGGAAATATGTTGTAGCATTGGATAGGTTCAATCAACAAAGTCACCACCTCTCACAGAGAGGATAGAATATCAACAAGGCACATGTATTTTCTGGATTCACCACGCCAGCAGAGCACCACATGGTTACTTTTTTTGATCTTGCTACAACAACTTCATTAGAAACTAGATTTTCTAGCCTTCAAATCACTTGACTCTCTCTCTCCCCAGCGGAGTCACCATTTTGTTGGTGACTCGGATGGATAAAATATAACAATTCTTTTTTCATCAATCCATCCCCAGCAGAGTCACCATTTTGTTGGTGACTCAGATGGATAAAATATATTCTGTTTTCATCAAATCGTCTCCAGCAGAGTCACCATTTTGTTGGTGACTCGGATGGATAAAATATAACAATTCTTTTTTCATCAATCCGTCCCCAGCAGAGTCGCCATTTTGTTGGTTTTTCTTCTGAATCAACATTAGGGTTTGCTAGTTTCTATGCACGTGCAGATTCAGCCAACTAATATAGGAGGTTGCGTGAGCTCCTCCCCTTCACTTCTGGTTCTACTGCACCAAGGGGCGTATCCCTATAGCTAAATATGTGACCTTGACTTGCTCAATGACTGATAGATTTAGCTTGACAACAATAGGCAGAATACTCTCATGTCTGGACCAAGATTTGCATGGTAGATCATAAGGTTGGCAACATTCTTGGACATATTTGTCTGGTGGGTATGAGAGCATGCAGGGGGTTCCTAATCCTACTCCTACAACTAACAGGTTGAAGTGATGAAATGGGTGGACATAATGTCCTGGATGCAAGACAAGGGGTTTTGGCTCATAACTACTGACCCAGGAGCAGACTGATGCCTATTCATTTGGCAAGGAGTCAACTAGACATATACAATAGATGGTTTGCAACTTGTCATTCAAGTTTCAAGGGGTTGAGCTCGATGCTTGCCTTACAAACATCACCCAAGGATGGGTATTTAGCTGCCTCTACTTACAGATATCCCTGCTGACATGCAACCTTCCCCATGCTCAACCTAAAACAATTTAATCCACTCCTTGAATGGAAGTTAGAGATCAAACATGTGATACAGAAAACCATACCTTAGAACCTGAGAAACCCTTAGCAACCAGATTCAGAAGAAGGAGAATAACATGCAGCAAATGGAGACAAGCAGATAAACACATGCAATGAAGCATTTCTCATATAAAATCAACATTGAAATTGAACATATGTGCAAACTACATTCATGTTGCAACTCATAAACTCTAAAATGGGATAGAACAACCAGGGTCATGCCCTGTCTTTCGTTATTTACACAAAAATGCCCCAGGCCTTCAACAACCTCTGAAAATGAGCAACACAGCCTGCTATATACAGCAAGGCAGGTACTCAGCATTAATCACTGGGTGACTCAAAAGTCTACTAGATACAATACATTCTAAGGAAATGGCACTCAAACATTCAATGCAACAAGTGGAAGAGGAGACAGGGAAAGGCCTCGAGCCTTGCGCCGCCGCCTGTGGATGTACAACTTCAATCAGGTACCTGATCCATCCATGTCTTTGTCCATACCCTGTAACATCTGCCATTAATGGCACACCAACTCACGGCCTTGGGAAAAATATCATACTGTGCATCGTAACCGTTTCCTGCCAAGATTTATCACCCTAATATTTCAAATCATGTAGAAACAAATTATCCCACATGCACCCCACGGTGACCCCCTCAACACTTTATATACTGGGCCACGAGCATATATGATGTCGGTGCTTTTGCTCCCGATGACACCAGTATAAACCTCATCATCTTCCATCGGCTAGACCCTCCTCATCGGCAAACCACTTGCTTGTCCTCCCGACATCACATATCTTGCCGATGAACATCCTTCATCAGGAGGACCCAACATATCAGAGCAACACATTCCTAACATGCCGATGACCAAAGTCATGTCGACGGCTCTCCCTGTACACATCCTCCAATATGCAAAATATCACCCCGATATTTCACATCACCTTGATATGAAATATCACCCCGCAGAAAATATCACCCTGCGGGAAAGCATATCCAGACCTCATCACCCGATGAAAATATCACCCTGACGTCAGCATCATATTGCAATATCACCCGCATGATAATCGCCTTCATTGGCACAACCTGATGCATCAGAGGAAGATCCTCCTGCTTAGCCGATACCAAATGTCTCACCGATGAACATCCTGCATGCCCACAAAAATCTTGATGATGTCAGCATCATATCTGCATACCGCATATCTCCACGTATCTGGATGATGTCAACGTCATATTCGCAACATCGGGGAATCTCCATAAAATGACTGATGTTAAAATATGACCCCCATACCTGATGACGTCACCATCACATTCATATATCGGCACCGGGTGATGAAAGAACATGAAGTGATAAAGTAACATCAGGATGATCTTAACCAAGATCACTCGATGTTCAAATATGATGACCCCGATGAAAAACGGGTCATACTTAGAACCTTGTAGCAACATCATCAGGATGATCTTAACTAAGATCACCCGATGTTAAAATATCACCCCGGCAAAAGATCATGCAGGCAGAAAATATGATGACCCTCACAAGCAACATTAGGGTGATAACCAGAAATATGATGATAATGACCTCCTCGGAAGAAAAAATGATGTTGAAGTTGAAAAATGCTGAGGAGGCCCAAGGACTTAGAACTTTTGGATTTTTTTGGAAGGTGCTAGCATATACATATTTAAGCACCAACACACCAAATGTGCTTCCATTATAGGGCTTTGAAGGTAAGCCTCATGAACTATGTTTCTTCACCCTTGTTTATTTATTGTGATGTGTTTGTGCTTTTGGTTGTTTGTTGTTTCATTGTTTTTGGTGTGGGATGGGAGTATGGTAAGAGCACCTCCATTTGGAGGTAAGGTTCAACTTGTTTGGGTAGGGGAAAGGAACCTCCTTGAGGTCACTCCCACATTGGGTTATTTATGCCTTGAGGGCTTTTACTTGTTGAGGAGATTATTTGAATGGCAAGAGTGCCATGGAGGTTATTTTGTGACTTTGTGAAGAGTGGTGGTTTTGGAGATTTTTGGCTTGAGGCCATGAGATTGGTATTTTTAGTATTTGGGTGGCCTTTGAAGTAGAGGGGTCCATTCCCTACCCTCATCAAACTCATTTTCATGAGTTGAGTTATGTGTTAAACCTTGGGGCTATTTTTGTGTTGTTGTTGTTGTTGATTCTTGTTGTGGAATGTTTACACCCGTGTAAATCCCTACCTCCCTAGCTCGGGGGTGACCCACTTGGGGGTCTACGGTAAGGAGGAGGGCATTTCAAAGTGGCTAGGTTGTTCTTTTTGTTGTGTTTTACTTGCAGGTGCGGTTTTGAAGTAATGGAGTGGATGAGAAGCCCCTTGTGTGGCTTTAGTAGTATTTTATTGGCTGTTGAGCCATGGCCATTATGACCTTATTGTATTTTAATTTTGTCAAAGTTTTATACTCATGGAGTTGGCTGTCAAAAGTTTTGTAATGTAGACAATCTCTTCATTTTATTTAAATGTTGCTTTTATTCCTATGTTGTGGTGTTGGGAAGTTGGTGAATTGCATGTGAAATTTTATATATTATTCTGTCATTATTTCTTGCAATATATATATATATATATATATATATATATATATATATATATATAAAAGTGTTGTTAAATGAAATTTATTGCATACAAAAAGAAAAGGGAAAGTTTAAACTAGTTTTTCTATTGTTGCATCAGAAGTTCATAATATTTGTTGCTGTTGAAAATAGAAAGAAATGCATTCTCTATTTTGTAAATTGCTTTCAAAAAAAAATTATAGAGTTATCTGTGTAGAAGTTATATTTCTTTTCAAAAAGAAAAAGGGGAAAAATGAAAGCTACTGTTATAGTATATTCTATAAAACTGGAAGTGAATATTTTTGCCATTTAATTCATTGTGGGAAAGTAGTTTTGGGTTGTATCTATTTAAATGTATATATATATACACACACATATATATACACATATATATACACATATACATACATATGTGTGTGTGTATATATATATATATAATAACCAATAAACAGTGCGTATACAACAGATAGACCTCGGAATAGAAGGCAAAAATTTCAAACCCGTGGGCGGATTGTGTATAGCAGTTTAAGTTGTTTTAAAAATAATAATAAATAAACATTGGTAGGACTGTGGGCGAACACACCCATAGCCCCACCCCCTTCATATCACAAATGGTGTGGGGAGGATATTGTGCCTCCACCCACACCGAGGCACAGCCTCCTCCCCACACCCCCTAACCTCGATAATTATCACAGTCCCTCTGTCCCTATCGGTGCCACTCCTCCCGCTGCCATTCCTTTCCGTGCCCCCTGTTGGAACTTCGCTGCGGCCCCCTCTCACTCCATTTTCTGCTGCCCTCCATTGGGTTCTCTCCCCCTCTGAACTCTGCCCCCTCCACCATTCGGCCGCTGCTCGGCCTCTTTGTCCCTTGGTCCTATAACAAGTTTTCATCTGCAACAAATACATTATACATTCACATCCATATATATGTTTCTGTATATCCAAAGAAAGATATATTTGGTAATTTATGACTGTGTATACCTCCGTGAGGAGAGTATTAAAGGCTTTCATCTTTGGTTCAAGAACCCTAACCTACAAATACTTGTGGCTAGAATAAAACAAAGAAAGGAAAGAATAATGAGATAAGAGGATTAGGGTTTCTCTTAGAGATAACATACTCTAAAATGAAATTAGGACAACATAGAAAATAGAAAACAATAAAATAGAATTAGGGCCTTAATTTAGGAAATAATATTTTATTGAGAGTTGAGAGGATTTTTGTCTTAGTATTATTTTTTAAATCCCTTATTTTACCTTGCCCTCATTTCATTTTTGGTGATCTCTTAAATTTGTCTTTTTTTCAATGGGGTCTTTGCAATTGGTATATTTGCCTTGTGATTTAAAATTTAATTTTGGGAGGGATTAATTTTATTCAAATTGGGAAAAAATTTTCCCTTGTTTTTAAATTCATCCTAGTTGGGAGTTTTATTCTTTTATTTTTCCTTAGCGGGATTTTTATCATTTTAGTTATTTATCTATTTTTTTATTATTATTTTACAAGAAGAGTTATTTAAACTCTTCCCCCTTCTCTATTAATTATTCAAGTTAGTTATTAAATATAATGCCGGAATTATATTTAATAACGGACTCAATTTTTCTTTTGGATTTAATTGGCGACATGTTATTATTTTACTATTTAATTTCAAAATTTTAATCTTTTACACAAGGTTGATTTATTTGACCTTGGTGGGGTATTTAATTTGTTATTCTAAATTATTTTAAATTTATTCTTAGGTAGACATATTTATTTTTAAATTTTATTTAATATCTTATTGATGTTTTATTTTAAAATTTATGTTGCGTTTATCGAAAACACGTTATGCTGTCAGATTTTTCCTACATTTCTAGGGTTTAATTTCTATGTTAATTATTAGCTTTATTCCATACTTTCACTTCAATCATGCGACCATCTTACCATCATTTACTTAATCATTATTTCATTTCCATTCTGGATCTAAATTATAGTTAGGTTTCGATGTTAACAGAATCAGTCACACTTAGGAAACTAGGGGTTCAGATTTAAATCAGTCTAACCCTAAAAGTGACACACTTCGTGTCGCATACCCCCTAGACGGCTATCATCACGCAAGGGACTGTGTGGGACAACACACCTCCCTGAATTATGTTGACATGTTTACGCCTTATGCGTATTGCCACCGAGCACGTAGAGGTGTGCGAGGGGGTTCCTAGGGATAGGTAGAAAAGTTTTTCGTAATTCATGTCATGACCACATGGCAAATGTGGACATGACACATGTGTTATGTGTTGTGACCACATGGGAAATGCGGGCATGACATTTGGTATCAGAGCCTAAGTTTAAACACTGGGCTTGTTTTAGGGCACATTATTATTTCCACAACTTTGATTAATTTGTGGTTACCTCATTTTTGTAGGATGCCTCCCCGACGAGTTCGGTGAGCGCAGTCTCACGACACTCCACCCCCCGAGGTGCACACTGACTCTTCAGCTGAGGGACAAGATCAGCCAGTCCTACAGGCACCGCAGGCACCACTGTCCCTACCAGCTATTGGTCCACATATATTACAAGCTATACAGGTAGTTTTAGATAGACTTCCACCAGCTGTAGCTGAGCCGCGCATAGAGCAATGTGTCAAGCCTCACGAGGATCCATGAGAGGAGCCACGCATGGAGACATGAGATGAGTCCCATGTTGAGCCACGTGTGGAGCCCCACGTCGAGCTGCGAGGGGCACCACGTGTGGAGCCTTATGTTGAGGTGCCATAGACGATAACAGAGGAGGTTGGTTCAGCCGACAGGGCCTATAGCAGGAGCCCTCCATGTCATGCTAGGCATGATGAGGCAGTACGAGTTGAGCACATTATTCATAGACCTTATGATTATTATACAGATGAGCCTATCATGAGGTACAGAGACAGAGAAGACCCCATTAGGGATTTATTAAGGTTGAACCCTCCTACATTCGTCAGTACCATAGAGGGAGCTGAGGCAGAGTCCTGGCTCATCAGCTTAGACAGATGCTTCGTGTTGCATCCTTACGAGGGCAACACGAAGGCTCATGTGGCAGTACACCTGTTGCAAGATGTAGCAGCTACCTAGTGGTGCACTGAGGAGTGCAAGCATCACCTTTCATTAGACACTCTCACATGGGAGACCTTCATTAAGCGCTTCAATGCACGATACTTATCAGATCATTACAGGCAGCGTCGCATCGATGAATTTCATGACCTTCAGTAGAGGGGACTTATAGTGGCACAGTATGAGGGTAGATTTACTGAGTTATCCTGTTATGCGGAGTATCTCCATGACAAGAAACTCCTAGTTCATAAGTTTATCAGAGGACTGAACCACCGTATAGCAGGACCTATTCGTATGGCAGACCCCCAGACTTTGAGTGATGCTGTCGAGAAGGCATATATCGCTGAGGAGATTTAGGGATGAGGGAAGAGTTCACGCCCTTAGTTTCAAGATCGTGGACAACAACAACATCAGCAGAATTTCTGCAAACCATCACAACCACCTCATAGGGGAGGATTTAGTTCCACTCCCTTACCTCCTAGGCCCCCACAGCAGCAGCAGCCATAGCAACAGAGAGCTAGGACACAACAGAGGACACATGGGGGACATAATAGAGGTTGGTAGTAGTAGGACCTGTACAAAGATCAGAGGTAGCAGGGACCACCTACGGGACCCGCGAGGTCACAGCAATCTTATAGGGGCTCACAGGGGTCTACTGGTAGATTAGGACAACAGCAGTCGAGTAGGACTCAGACTGGGCAGGTACATGCTAGGGGCCCTTGTTATGTTTGTGGTGGAGCTGAACACCTAGCCAGAGAGTGTCCACAGGGTTTTACAGTAGGGGGATAGCCTCGTGCAGGAGGATCTGAGCAGATTGTTGGTGATGTGGGTAGATCCCACCGTATGTTCGCAGCGGTTGATAACCGCAGGCTAATTTTTAGGCGTCAGTGATTGAGACGTCAGGTATGATTGGGGCTAACCCCATTGCTATTCTCTTTGATTCTAGTGCTACTGACTCTTTCATATCTCCATTGTTAGTGGAGCATTGCAAGTTGGTGGCCTCTAGGCAGAGTGATAGGTGGGTTGTTGAGTTGGCCTCAGGGGCCAAGATGATAGTAGATGCCTTAGTCCATGACTGTGAGATTTCTTTGGGACCCTTTACCACTATATTTGACCTTAGGGTCATGACATTATGATCCTATGATGTGGTGTTGGGTATGGATTGGCTTACAGCTCATCAAGCCAAGCTAGATTGTTGCCGAAAGGCCATCAGCTGCTTAGACGATCATGGTACATCAGTTGAGATAGTGGGCATGCAGAAGCCCACAAGAGTGTGTATGATATCTGCTCAGTAGCTTAAGTGCTGCATGCGGAAGGGATGCCAGATGTTCGCCATCACAGTGAGTGACAGATCAGATGACGAGCTTGAGGCATCTTTGGATGATCATCCCATCCTTAGAGAGTTTACCGATGTGTTTCCAACAGAGTTACCAGGGATGCCACCCTATTGTGAGGTAGACTTTCACATAGACTTAGGGTGTCGATCTAGTCTCTCGTGCACCCTACAGGATGACCACACATGAGCTCACAAGCTCAAGTTATAGTTGGAGGACTTGCTCGAGAAGGGGCACATCCGACCGAGTGTTTCACTTTGGGGCACTCCTATCATCTTCGTGAAGAAGAAGGATGGGTCTCTTCGATTGTGCATGGACTACAGGTAGTTGAATAAGGTGATGGTGAAGAACTGTTACCCTCTGCCCAGGATTGATGATATTTTTGATCAGATGTAGGGAGCCAGGGTGTTCTATTAGATTAACCTGAAGTCTGGTTATCATCAGCTACGTATCACAAAGGCAGACATCTATATGACTGCCTTCCATGATATGGCCACTATGAGTTCATGGTGGTTCCCTTCGGCTTGACGAACGCCCCTGTAGTGTTCATGAGTCTCATAAACAGGGTGTTCTGTACCTATTTAGATCGGTTTGTGATCATTTTCCTCGATGACATTTTGATCTATTCACGGACCAAGGAGAAGCATGAGGAGCACCTTCATCAGTTTCTATAGTGTTTGATGGAGCATAATCTTTATGGGAATTTGGCGAAGTGTGCATTTTTTAGAATAGAGGTTCAGTATCTTGGGCATATCCTATCTTGTGATGGAATCTTAGTAGATCCATCAAAGATCAGAGCTATCAGGGATTGGCTAGTAGCCACTAGTGTGACAGAGGTCAGGAGTTTTATGGGGTTAGTTGGTTATTACCATCATTTTGTTGAGGGTTTTTCTTGGATAGCGCACCCCATCACTTCCCTTCAGTAGAAAGGGAAGAGTTTTCTATGGACTGAGGAGTGTGAGAGGGCCTTCAGGGTCCTCAAGGAGCATCTTACCAGTGCTCCCATTTTAGCAGTTCCTAATCCTACAATAGATTTTATGGTTTGTACGGATGCATCACTTGAGGGATTGGGAGCCGTACTTATGCAGGGTGGTAAAGCGATCGCGTATGAGTCACAAAAGCTCAAGACCCATGAGCTAAATCACCCCATGCATGACTTGGAGTTAGCGGCAGTGGTTCATGCTCTAGTATGTTGGAGACATTTCTTGTTGGGTCATCGCTTTGAGCTCCATTTAGATCACCACAGCCTTCAGTATATCTTTACACAGCCGAATCTGAATGCCTGTCAGCGGTGTTGGATGGAGTTCCTTTGTGAGTATGACTTTGATGTCCACTACATTAAAGGGAAGGAGAATGTGGTTGCTGATGCATTGAGTCGGAGGCGCCATGAGCTCTTGACCTTGACTCTGAGTGTGGACTTGAGAGGATGCATTATTCAGCATCTACTAGAGGATGAGTGGTTTCTTGAGGTGCAGCATGAGATCAATTCACAGAGGGCCCTTGTGGGCAAGTATGCAGGGTATTCACTTGAGGTAGATGGGTTACTTCGTCATCGACAGCGCATCTATGTACCCCGCATAGGTGACCTACGTACTGTAGTGTTATCAGAGGCTCACAGAGCACCATATGCGGCGCATCCGAGGGTGAAGAAGATGCATGCCGACCTACGACAACTATACCATTGGACGGGTATGAGATGAGATATATTAGAGTTTGTTGCTCGATGCCTTGAGTGCCAAAGGGTCAAGGCCAAGCATCAGGATCCAGTAGGTCTCCTATACCCACATGATATACCTGAGTGGAAATGGGAAACCATTTCCATGGATTTTATTGTTGGTCTTCCTATGTCTTCGTGTCGCCATGATGCCATCATGGTGACAGTCGACAAGTTGACCAAGGTGGCACATTTCTCACCTGTATGCATGACGTACAATGCACCAGTAGTGGCGAGAGTATTCTTAGACGATATTGTGAGATTACATGGAGTACCTCACCGCATCATTTCTGATAGAGATCCAGTTTTCATTTTAGCATTCTAGCAGGCGTTGGGCACACAGCTCAACTTTAGTCCCCCTATCATCTCGAGACAGATGGACAAACAGAGCGGGTGAATCAGGTGTTGGAGAACATGCTTCGGATGTATGTTATGGACCATCATTCTAGATGGGAGGAGTATCTATATCTGGTTGAGTTTGCCTACAATAATAGGCATCACAACTCGTTGGGTATGCCTCCCTTTCAGGCTTTATATGACAAACCATGTAGGATACCATTGAGTTGGGATCAGATAGAGGACAAAGTTGCCATTGGTCCAGAGCTAGTTCAGGATATGGAGAAGCAGGTCACACTAATTAGGTAGAGGTTACAGGAGGCACATGATAGAGAAAAGAAGTATGCCGATGCTAAGAGGACTGATCAGAGCTTCTTAGTGGGTGATATGGTATTCCTTAGAGTGTGGCCACACAAGAGTTCTATCCGTTATGGAAAGGGCTCTAAGGTCACACCACGGTTTGTAGGACCCTTTCAAATCTTGGAGCGGATAGGACCAGCTACCTATCATCTAGCGTTGCCACCTAGCTTGTCACGTATCCATGATGTCTTTCATATTTTTATATTGAGGTGATATATATCTAATTTATCTCACATACTGGACTGGAGTGCTCTACAGGTAGAGGTAGACAGGCAATTGGCTTTGGAGCTAATTTGCATATTGGCTCGTCAGACACTGGGCCTTCGAGGTTGAGAGCTGGACCAGGTTAGGGTCCAGTGGGATCATTATGATGAGGTCACAGTGACTTGGGAGGATGCAGCTAGTTTGAGGGCACTCTATCCTCACCTTTTTGATGACTTCCAGGAGGAAGTTTAGTGTTAGGGGGGAGGATGTGAGGCCGATTATTTTTCCTTCCTTATTTTGATCATTATGCATTTCAGTTGATGACATTATCAGACTTTTTAGAGACTATGGTTTCATTATGCAGATTTCATTATATCTCCTGATTTTGATATGACATTGTTTAGACATATGGTGATTTGATTTGATCATATTTTGATACTATTTTGTGATTCAACATACGAGATATATATATTTGATGATGCTTTGTGATGAGATTCTAGTTATTTATGTGATGTTGACTATTTGACATGTGATTGAAAAATGTAGTTTATTTCAGAACTATGTTATTGATGATTATTGTTGTATTCTATGGCATGAATTTAATTCCATTTGCTTCAGCTATGATTGTCATGATATGATTGACACTTGATCGAGATGTGTAGGTTTCACATTCCCATGCCACGAGAAATTGGAGGTAGAATTCACACTATGTTATTCCCTGTAAAACCAATCCATTCCCAAGAGGGATGAGGATCAAGTTTGAAATTGAATGTGATTTAAGTGCTTGATTTAATTTTTAATCTTTTTGGCCTAATACCCCTTTGTTTAATTTATTAATATTAAGTGTTGTATAATTTTTATTTGACTTACACCACTTGGTATTTGTTTTTATTTTTGAGGCCATTTAAAGTGGATTTATGACCCCCTTGGTGAACATGTGTCCCAAAAGTTACCCTAGGTGGTTACCCATGGGTCTAGGGTCAATTTTGACTAACTAACCCTTGGATTAACTCACTTTTGGTCACTCTAAACTATGGTTTAGTCAAACTGACGAAATTTGAAATTAGGGAAGGTGGGAGATGATTCATGCTTTGGGAAAGACTCATCTCCCTTCCCAAAGTTTGGGATTCCTTTCCCAAGGAAGACTTGGGAGGTCTCCAAGACTCCCAAGTGTGTGGGATCTTCCTTCAAGACTCACACACATGTGAGAGCATCTTGGAGGGAGATGGCTCTTTGAGAGAATAAGAGGATGCCATATGGCATCCCTTATCCTCTTGGAGGTTTGAGTGGGAATGCCACTTCACCAATTGTCCTCTCACACATGTGTGAGAGCACAAGTGGATAAGGTGAGGATTGAGATGGAATTGGAGGATGACACTTGTCACCCTCACACTTCCTCTCCCTTGTAAGTGGCATTGGAGGAGGAAGGAGAAGGTGACAAGTGTCACCTTCTCATTCCTCAAGGCCAAAATTGATGGCCTATATTATCTCCTCTTGTTGAGGAGTGTGGGGTTCTTGCATTTTGGAGTTTCTTTCTATTTTAGGGAGCAATTTGGGAAAGTTAGAGAAATTCTTGGAGATTGGAAGGTTTGGGAAAGATTGGAGCTCATCACCAAACATGCTTCCATTATAGGGCTTTGAAGGTAAGCCTCATGAACTATGTTTCTTCACCCTTGCTTATTTATTGTGATGTGTTTGTGTTTTTGGTTGTTTGTTGTTTCATTGTTTTTGGTGTGGGATGGGAGTATGGTAAGAGCACCTCCATTTGGAGGTAAGGCTCAACTTGTTTGGGTAGGGGAAAGGAACCTCCTTGAGGTCACTCCCACATTGTGTTATTTATGCCTTGAGGGCTTTTACTTGTTGAGGAGATTATTTGAATGGCAAGAGTGCCATGGAGGTTATTTTGTGACTTTGTGGAGAGTGGTGGTTTTAGAGATTTTTGGCTTAAGGCCATGAGATTGGTATTTTTAGTATTTGGGTGGCCTTTGAAGTAGAGGGGTTCATTCCCTACCCTCATCAACTTATTTTCATGAGTTGAGTTATCTGTTAAACCTTGGGGCTATTTTTGTGTTGTTGTTGTTGATTCTTGTTGTGGAATGTTTACACCCATGTGAGTCACTACCTCCCTAGCTCAGGGGTGACCCACTTGCGGGGCTACGGTAGGGAGGAGGGAATTTTGAAGTGGCTGGGTTGTTCTTTTTGTTGTGTTTTACTTGCAAGTGCATTTTTGAAGTAATGGAGTGGATGAGAAGCCCCTTACTTGTGTGGCTTTAGTAGTATTTTATTGGCTGTTGAGCCATGGCCATTATGGCCTTATTGTATTTTAATTTTGTCAAAGTTTTATACTCATGGAGTTGGCTGTCAAAAGTTTTGTAATGTAGACAATCTCTTCATTTTATTTAAATGTTGCTTTTATTCCTATGTTGTGGTGTTGGGAAGTTGGTGAAATGCATGTGAAATTTTATATATTATTCTGTCATTATTTCTTGCAATATATATATATATATATATATATATATATATATATATATATATATATATATATATATATAAAAGTGTTGTTAAATGAAATTTATTGCATACAAAAAGAAAAGGGAAAGTTTAAACTAGTTTTTCTATTGTTGCATCAGAAGTTCATAATATTTGTTGCTGTTGAAAATAGAAAGAAATGCATTCTCTATTTTGTAAATTGCTTTCAAAAAAAAATTATAGAGTTATCTGTGTAGAAGTTATATTTCTTTTCAAAAAGAAAAAGGGGAAAAATGAAAGCTACTGTTATAGTATATTCTATAAAACTGGAAGTGAATATTTCTACCATTTAATTCATTGTGGGAAAGTCATTTTGGGTTGTATATATATATATATATATATATATATATATATATATATATATATAATTTCTTATTTTTACTCATCTTGTTGTTATTTATGCACTGGTTATTTTCTGTATAAAAAAAAAGAGGGGAAAACTATATCATTTTTAAGCTCTCTCTCTCTGTATATATATATATTAAAGTAAGTATATATATATATATATATATATATATAAAGTATACACACACACACATATATATGTGCATATATAAATATATATATAGTAAGAGAAGTAGGAAATTTTAAACTGTATTATAAGAAAAGAAAACAGTAAATGGGTATGTGTAGGATCATCGTGGGCCAAACAGTGGCAATAGGAAAAAAATCATGTTTTTACTTAGCCAAATTCACAACTTGGCAAAGTTTGACTTTGAAACGAATATTTGTTTTGGTTTGGATACCAAACCAAAACGGATATGCATTCTCAAAATGGATATCCGTTTTCTAGAAAAATTTGGGAAAAAGGCTTTTTAGTCTTTTTGAAAATATACCTCTTAAATCTTGCATCTCCCATCAATATATGAACCTCCTTAAAGACTGTTTCTAGTGAAGGAGGAGGACAAATTAACATTGGTAGCTTCTTTACACATTAATCCATAAGCATTTGTTAAACACTAAGAATCATCACTAATGAATTACTCAAATAATCAATAATAAAATATTCAGTTTTGTTCATCATGTGAAATAATCACTTTTAGACTATGTTCCAATATTTCAGGGATAGGAATGGTGGGGCAACAGGGGATGTGTTTCGGGGTGTTTTGGATTTCATGCCCTAAATTGCTTTACCCAATCCTTCATATGATTTGATTCATGATACATGGTTTGAGAAGGATACACATGATATACCCTTACCCTCTAGTGATAAAATTATGAATGATACTTTATGTGGTGAAGCTACACCTTCGTTAATCCTTCATGACATTGTTATTCCTTGTGATGATGATGTCCTTCATGTGATATGTTAGGACATAATGCAAAGTTGACATGGCATGAACTCTCTTGGAAGGGTAAGCATGGACTATAAGAACATTGAACTAGTTGGATCTGTTAAGCTCACCATTTATCAAAGAACCTTAAAGGTTAACCTTAATTAGGTAAGGTTATGTTTTAGTGTGGTTGTTTGTGCAACAATGTGTAAATTAATGTTACCGAAGGATAAATCTAACTATACTAACATTTTAATAACCATGAGAGCTGGGACTAACAATTAAACTAAAAACTTGACAAACAATACAACTTGGACACATGTAGGACTTGGAAAATGGAAAAGAATATAATTAAATGTGGAAAACAATGAAAAAGTGGTATTAGTTGCACCTATATAGAGAAGTGGTTTAGAGGTTTAGGGTTGCTCAGGTTTAGGGGTTTAGGGTTTATAGTTTAAAGAGAGATAGAGAGAGGGGACTGAAAGAGTTTGGGAGAGATAGAGGAGACAGAGGGGAGAGATAGGGAGATAGAGAGTGAGAGACATGTCCAAAGACATAGAGAGAGAGAGATTGACAGGCAGAGGGATGATAGAGATAGGAAGATAGAGGTTTAGGGTTGCTTGGGTTTAGGGGCATTATTTAGGGTTTAGGGTTTAGGGTCTTGGGATTAGGGGTTAAGGTTTAGAGGTCTAGGGTTTAGGGTTTAGAGAGAGATAAAGGACCAATAGGGAGATATAGAGGAGTCCGAGGGGAGAGATAGGGAGATAAAGAGTGAGGGACATGGCAAGAGACATAGCGAGAGAAATTGAGAGGTAGAGGGACAAAGGTGATAGGGAGATAGGGGAGAGATAGGGAGATAGTGGTTTATGGTTGCTTGGGTTTAGGGTTTAGGGGTTTGGGGTTTAGGGTTTCTCAAGTTTAGGGGTTAGGGTTTAGGGGCATTATAATTTAGGGTTTAGGAGTTATTGTTTAGGGGTTAGGGGTTAGGTTTAGAGGTTTAGGGTTTTGGATTTAGGGTTTATAGAGAGAGAGGAATGATATGGAGATATAGATAAGTCTGAGGGGAGAGATAGGGAGAAAAAGAGTGAGGGACATGACCAAAGACATAGGGAGAGAGATTGAGAGGTAGAGGGACAAAGGTGGTAGGGAAATAGGGGAGAGATAGGGAGATAATGGTTTAGGGTTACTTGGGTTTAGGGTTTAGGGGTTTAGGGTTTCTCAGGTTTAGGGGTTAGGGGTTAGGGTTTAGGGGCATTATTTAGGGTTTAGGATTTAAATTGTTTAGGGGTTAGGGGTTAGGTTTAGAGGTTTAGGGTTTTGGATTTTGGGTTTATAGAGAGAGAGGAATGATAGGGAGATAGAGAGAGGAGACTAAGGAGAGAGATAAGGAGATAGAGAGTGAGGCACATGGCCAGGGACATAGGGAGGGAGATCAAGAGAGGTAGAGGTATGATAGAGATAGGGAGATAGAGGAGAGATAGGTTTAGAGTTGATTGGATTTAGGGTGTACCTAGGTTTAGGGTTTCTTAGTTTTGGAGATAGCTAGATAGAAAGAGAGAGGAGATAGATAGGGAGAGATAGAGGTGACAAAGGGAGAGATAAGGAGATAGAGAGTGAGCGAGATGTCTAGAGAAATAGGGAGAAGGATTGAGAGGTAGAGCCCGATGATAGAGATAGGGAGATAAGGGAGAGATAGGAGATAGGGTTTAGGGTTGCTCACGTTTAGGGTTTAGGGTTTAGGGGTTAGGGGTTAAGGTTTAGGGGCATTATTTAGGGTTTAGGGTTTATGGTTTAGGGGTTAAGGTTTAGAGGTTTAGGGTTTAGTGTTTAGAGAGAGAGGACCAATAGGGAGATATAGAGTGAGGGACATGGCCAAAGCATAGGGAGAGAGATTGAGAGGTAGAGGAATGATAGTGATGGGAAGATAGTGAGATTGGGAGATAGAGAGATAGAGGTTTAGGGTTTCTTGGGTTGTGTTTAGGATTTAGGGGTTTATGGTTTCTCAAGTTTAGGGTATAGGGGTTAGGGGTTAGGGGTTAGGTTTAATCATGTGTTAATACAGGTTGTGGAGTGAGAAATGGGTGGTATGGGAGATCAGAAGACTAGTTTAAAGTTGGGCCGATGGATATATGTCACAGCGAAAGGTTCAAAGGCTCGTCAAAAGTGGAGTGATTGGAGCATCAGTTTAAGAATTTTTGAGTTGGCCAATAGTGTTTATCTTGCCGATAGGAAGAATGTATATGATTTGATGTTATTTGGGACTTTGAGAAGGTTTCTTAAAGATGATTAAGCTTTAATCTATTTGAACTATGGGTTTTGATGGGTATTTTACCGTGTTTTGAGAGCTTCCACTGTGTGCTTCCAACGTGCCAAGGTGGGTGGGTAAATGCCAGTGGAGGTCTCGTTTCACGCGCCAAGCGTCCCAATCATTCCAAGCAAGAGGCTATCGGCAAAGTCCCTTAAGATCCCTAAGACCAAAAATGTGCCAAACTTTGACAGAGCAGTTCTCAGAATTTGTGATAGCTGGGAATGTTGTGTTTGGACCTATAGGTGCACGTGGGGTTTGTTGACAATAACCTCTCTCATTTTTGTTCAACTCCATTCCATTTGACTGTGTCGAAATCAAACGCATTGTTACAAAATGCTTCAATTTGATGCAGTGGAAACGTGCTAGGTGTGACATTTTTCATTCCATAGCTCGTGGAGTCAAATGAACTACACCAACGCATCGGGGTGGGAGGGTAAATGCTATTGGAGGTCTCATTTCATGCGCCAAGCGTCCTAGTCCTTCCAGGCAAGAGGCTACCGGCAAAGTCCCTTAAGATCCCTAAGAGCAAAAATGTGCCAAACTTTGACAGAACAGTTCTCAGAATTCATGATAGTTGGAAATGTTGTGTTTGGACCTACAGGTGCACATGGGGTCCGTCGATAATAACCTCTCTCAGTTTTGGTCAACTCCATTCCGTTTGACCGTGTCGAAATCAAACGCATTGTTGCAAAATGCTTGAATTTGATGCAGTGGAAAGGTGCTAGGTGTGACATTTTTCATTCCATAGCTCGTGGGGTCGAATGGACTACACCAACGCGTCGAGGTGGGTGGGTAAATGCCATTGGAGGTCTCGTTTTGTGTGCCAAGAGTCCTAGTCGTTCCGGGCAAGAGGCTATCGGCAAAGTCCCTTAAGATCCCTGAAACCAAAAATGCACCAAACTTTGACGGAGCAGTTCTCAGAATTCATGATAGCTGGGAATGTTGTGTTTGGACCTACAAGTGCACGTGGGGTCCGTTGATAATAACCTCTCTCATTTTTGGTCAACTCCATTCTGTTTGACCATGTTGAAATCAAACACATTGTTGCAAAATGCTTCAATTTGATGCAGTGGAAAGGTGCTAGGTGTGACATTTTTCATTCCATAGCTCATGGGGTCGAGTGGACGATGCCAACGTGTCGGGGCGGGTGGGTAAATGCCAATGGAGGTCTCGTTTCGTGCGCCAACCGTCCTAGTTGTTCCAGGCAAGAGGCTACCAGCGAAGTCCCTTAAGATCCCTAAGACCAAAAATGCGCCAAACTTTGACGGAGCAATTCTCAGAATTCGTGATAGATGGGAATGTTGTGTTTGGACCTATAGGTGCATGTGGGGTCTGTCGACAATAACCTCTCTCATTTTTGGTCAACTCCATTCCATTTGACTGTGCCGAAATCAAACGCATTGTTGCAAAATGCTTCAATTTGATGCAGTGGAAAGGTGCTAGGTGTGACATTTTTCATTCCATAGCTCATGGGGTTGAACGGACTACACCAACGCATCAGGGTGGGTGGGCAAATGCTATTGGAGGTCTCATTCCGTGCGCCAAGCATCCCAATCCTTCTTGGCAAGAGGCTACCGGCAAAGTCCCTTAAGATCCCTGAGACCAAAAATGCACCAAACTTTGACGGAACAGTTCTCAAAATTTGTGATAGCTGGGAATGTTATGTTTGGACCTATAGGTGCATGTGGGGTCCGTCGATAATAACCTCTTTCATTTTTGGTCAACTCCATTCCGTTTGACCATGCCGAAATCAAATGCATTATTGCAAAATGCTTCAATTTGATGCAGTGGAAAGGTGCTAGGTGTGACATTTTTCATTCCATAGCTCATGGGATCGAATGGACTACGCCGACGCGTCAGGGTGGGCAGGTAAATGCTAGTGGAGGTCTTGTTTCATGCTCCAAGCATCCCAGTCCTTCTGGGCAAGAGGCTACAGGTAAAGTCCCTTAAGATCCATGAGACCAAAAATGTGCCAAACTTTGATGGAGCAGTTCTTAGAATTTGTGATAGCTAGGAATGTTGTGTTTGGACCTACAGGTGCACGTGGTGTCCGTCGACAATAACCTCTCTCATTTTTGGTCAACTCCATTTTGTTTGACTGTGCCGAAATCAAACGCATTGTTGTAAAATGCTTCAATTTGATGCAGTGGATAGGTGCTAGGTGTGACATTTTTCATTCCATAGCTCATGGGGTCGAACGGACTATGCCAATGCGTTGGGGTGAGTAGGTAAATACTAGTGGAGGTCTCGTTTCGTGCGCCAAGCTTCCCAGTCATTTCAGGCAAGAGGCTATCGACAAAGTCAAAAGTTGTTAGGATTGAAATTTTGCATTCCACAGATCCTGGGGTCGAATGGATTACGCCAACATGTCGGGGTGGGTGGGTGAATGCTAGGGGATGTCTCATTTTGTGTGCAAAGCATCGCAGTCATTCCAAGCTATAAGCTACTGGTAAAGTCACTTTGTTGGTAGCTTACAGCTCAGAAGGACTGGGAGCCTTGGCACATAAAATGAGACCTCCCCTAGCATTTACTTGCCCACCCCAATGTGTTGGCGCAATCTATTTAGCCCCAGGACCTGTAGAATGCAAAATTTCAATCCTAGCAACTTGACTTTGTTAGTAGCTTACAGCTCAGAACGATTGGGACGCTTGGCGCACAAAACGAGACCTCCACTGGCATTTACTTGCCCACCCCGACTTGTTGGCGCAGTCCGTTTGACCCCACGAGCTATGGAATGAAAAATGTCACACCTAGCACCTTTCCACTGCATCAAATTGAAGCATTTTGCAACAATGCGTTTGATTTCGGCACGGTCAAACGTAATGGAGTTGACCAAAAATGAGAGAGGTTATTGTCGACGGACCTCACGTGCACCTGTAGGTCCAAACACAACATTCCCAGCTGTCATAAATTTTGAGAACTACTCCGTCAAATTTTGGCACATTTTTGGTCTGAGGGATCTTAAGGGACTTTGCTAGTAGCCTCTTGCCCGGAAGGACTGGGACGCTTGGTGCACGAAACGAGACCTCCACTGGCATTTACCTGCCCACCCCGATGCGTTGGCATAGTCCGTTTGACTCCATGAGCTATGGAATGAAAAATGTCACACCTAGCACCTTTCCACTACATCAAATTGAAGCATTTTGCAACAATGCGTTTGATTTCGGCACGGTCAAACAAAATAGAGTTGACAAAAAATGAGAGAGGTTATTATCGATAAACCCCACGTGCACTTGTAGGTCCAAACACAACATTCCCAACTGTCACGAATTCTGAGAACTGCTTTGTCAAAGTTTGGCACATTTTTGGTCTCAGGGATCTTAAGGGACTTTGCCAGTAGCCTCTTGCCCAGAACGACTGGGACACTTGGCGCATGAAACGAGACCTCCATTGGCATTTACCCACCCACCCTGACGCATTGGCGCAGTCCGTTCAACCCCATGAGCTATGGAATGAACAATGTCACACCTAGCACCTTTCCACTGCATCAAATTGAAGCATTTTGCAACAATGCGTTTGATTTTGGCACGGTCAAACGGAATGGAGTTGACCAAAAATGAGAGAGGTTATTGTCGATGGACCCCATGTGCACCTATAGGTCCAAACACAACATTCCCAGCTATCACAAATTTTGAGAAGTCCTCCGTCAAAGTTTGGCGCATTTTTGGTCTCAGGGATCTTAAGGGACTTTGCTGGTAGCCTCTTGCCCGGAACGACTGGGATGCTTGGCGGACGAAACGAGACTTCCATTGACATTTACCCGCCCACCCCGACGCGTTGGCGCAGTCCGTTTGACCCCACAAGCTATGGAATGAAAAATGTCAAACTTAGCACCTTTCCATTGCATCAAATTGAAGCATTTTGCAATAATGCGTTTGATTTCAGCATGGTCAAATGGAATGGAGTTGACCAAAAATGAGAGGTTACTGTCGACGGACCCCACGTACACCTGTAGGTCCAAACACAACATTCCCAGCTGTCACAAATTCTGAGAACTGCTCCGTCAAAGTTTGGTGCATTTTTGGTCTCAGGGATCTTAAGGGACTTTGCGGGTAGCCTCTTGCCCGAAATGACTGGGATGCTTGGTGCACAAAATGAGACCTCTACTGGCATTTACCCACCCACCCCGATGCATTGGCACAGTCCGTTCGACCCCACGATGAGAAAAACAAAAAATATTGTTCTAGTTGACACATTCTCAATCATTGACATGGATGTTATCTCAGTACCATTCCTTTAGGCACAATATGAGCTTCCAAGGGAAGGCGCAATTGTGAGGTTGGAGATGATGAAAAGTGCACCTCATTCACAATCATGTTTTACTTGTCTTCAATGATGATTCCTTGATTCAACTTAGTCCTTTGATAATACATTTTAACCTCCTTGTTAAAGCGCACTTTCAAGGTTGCTTGAGCAAGAGCTAGCGCCTTAACATCTAGGCACACTTTTGGTGTTCTAGAAGCATGAACTAGCACCTCAAATAGTAAGGCACTCATTCTAGGTTGTTTGTTCAATAATTGGCGCCTTGTATTCTTTGGACATTCTTTCAACTTGTGGAGACAACCTCAACTTGCAAGATCAATTCATTATCAAGGCGTATATCCAAAGTCATAGAGATATGAAGTGGTGCCTCACTAATCTAGGTGCACATTTGATGGTGTAGAGAGGTAGATGTGCGCCCAAGTCATCATTTGATGCCTTCAATAACTATAAACTCCTTTGATGATGCATTTTATCCTTCCAATTCAATATCTAGCCTTAGGCACACATTTTAGGTTGATCAATCATAATCTAGCGCCCTAAGTACTAAGGCGCACTTTTAGGTTAGTTTGATCAAGGATGCGCCTTCACTTCTAGGCGCAAGTTTGGAGTTGAAATACATCAAAATAACAAGTTTCTTCATCACTTCATATTGTCACATGTTGTAAGCCATGTATGTGAAGATGTAAACATAGTATTGGTGACATGAGCAACACTACTACGTATTCTTAAGTGTTGTAAATATGCATCTTCTTATTTAATCATGTGTTGTAAATGAAGGAATGCAATGATTGCAATATGTGCACAAAATAGAATTTTTGATAAGGATTGAATGGAAATGTTAAGAAAATGCAATTGGCAGGTGTAAATCCAAAGTGTGGAAGCATAGACAAGGCATGTGAACAGTTTGGCATGACACCTCAAAGAGATGCTATCTCATGGAATGCAATGATTGCAAGATATGCACAAAATGGATTTTTTGAAAAGGCTTTAGAAACTTTGAAGGAAATACAATTGGAACGTTTAAAACCAAATTCCATAACCTTTGCAAGCATTCTCACTACTTGTGCCAAATTAGGATCTTATATATACATATATGCATAATGTCATGAAAATAATTTGTATAGTGTATATATCAAGCCATATAGGCATGTACAAATAAAACCATATGGGTATATACAACGATATACATTGATAACATACAAAAGTATGTTTACAAAGCCAAATAGGCATATGTAACAAAAAGTCCCAAAATCAAATCTCCTATAGATTGCTATCAAATAATCTATGGCTCTTGCTAGGCCATGAAGATGGTGAACCAGTCAATGACTCATCCTTTATCGCTCATCGACTAGACCTCCTCGATAGAGATTTTTGAATTTCCACCTATTAATACAATCAAACAACGTGCACATTAATATAGAATTTAATATTCAAAATATATAACATGACATAAGTAATCAATCACTTACTGCTAATTGGTGATCCCTCTTCTTCTATGAGAAGCAAATTTGAGAATATTGTTCACTAAACCTAGAACTATCACCAAGCAACATTTGTTTCATAAGATGTGATCAACAAACATGTAAGAAAAATGGATATCAACCTTCTTGGTTATGCGTACTTGATAAGAGCCCATACTTTTCACAAGGAGCCACCAATTTTTAACTAAATATTCCATTAGAAACGGATAAAAAAATGTTCCCCCAAATGAGGAAACTAGATTGTTAATTAGAATTCTATGTGTAATGTGATATGAAACAATAGATACACCTATAAATGACCAACTAACTTTAACTTCTTGTATTATTGCCTTGATGTTTCAAATATGTTGCTTCTCTTCATCCAAAACCAATGGTACAAAATTTTTCATAGATCAAGGAAACGGATATCCGTTTTCAGAACGGATATCCATTTTCAGTTGCTTTTACCGAAGCAAAACAGATATCCGTCTTGCTTTGGTACAAAGCAAGACGGATATCCATTTTGGTTGTTGACTTTTTATGGATTCTAACGTGTTTTCATGTTTCAGTCTCTTCTTCGAACTTCACCCTTCGTGCTGACGACTTTTTTTTATGCAAAATTGATAAAACAAAAAGGGTTTATAGAAAAAATTGTTAGCTTTCTAAAAATATAAGATTTTTTTGGTTATCATTTTATTAAATAATTATTAATAATTTTCTATATACCATGTGTCTGAAATCCCGATGGACACACTGATTGAAAAACATCCATAACTTTCAAACCATTTCACCGTTTTGAGATCCGAAACCTGCGTCACACTCTATACTTTTCTGGATATAGGTTAAATTTTTTTTTTTTGAATTTTGATTTTTTTTAATCGAGTTAGGTTGGCTGGAAAATTACTTTTTATTTTTAAAAAAAAGTCGCAGTAAAAAAATCATAACTAATTATTTTATTGGAAAAAAATTTCAAATAAATATGCGTCACATCTGGACATGAGTCCTCTACTCATTTTGAAAGTTAAAAAAAAAATATATATTTTTACTCATAGTTAGGTTGGCTGGACAGACACCCACTTTTTATTTTTTTCTAAAAAATTTAATAATTGTTCATTGAAATATTCAATTTTCACTAAGTAAATTTAGTTTTAAAAAAAAATAGTAGCCTATAAACTAGATTCAATTCTCTACAAATTTCGTTATTACATCTTTTTCAAATTGTGTAGATAATCCATTCAAATTTTCACATGAACTTGATAAATTCTAATTTTCTGTATTTTCATTGCCACTTAGAGGTATAGTTTGGCCCATCATGATCCTGCACATACCCAAATATAAATCTGAATACACACACACACACATATTATAGCCAATAAACAATGCGTATACAACAGATAGACCTCAGAATAGAAGGCATAAATTTCAAACCCGTGGGCAGACTGTGTATAGCAGTTTAAGTTGTTTTGAAAATAAATAAATAAATAAACATTGGTGGGACTGTGGGTGGTCATGCCCATAGCCCAACCCCCTTCATATCACAAATGGTGTGGGGAAGAGGTTGTGCCTCCACCCACACCCACGGGTGTGGGTGGAGGCACAGTCTCCTCCCCACACCTCCTAACCCTGATAACCGTCACAGTACCTCCGTCCCTATCGGCGTCACTCCTCCCGCTGCCATTCCTTTCCATGCCCCCCATTGGAACATCGCCGCAGCCCCCTCTCACTCCATTTTCCATTGCCCTCCATCGGGTTCTCTCCCCCTCTGCGCTCCGCCCCCTCCACCATTCGGCCGCCGCTCGGCCTCTTCGTCCCTTAGCCTTGTAACAAGTTTTCATCTGCAACAAATACATTATACATTCATATATATATATATATATATTTCTGTATATCCAAAGAAATATATATTTGGTAATTTATGACTATGTATACCTCCATGACGAGAGTATTAATGGCTTCCATCTCTGGTTCAAGAACCCTAACCTACAAATACTTGTGACTAGAACAAAACAAAGAAAGAAAGAATAATGAGATAAGAGGATTAGGGGTTCTCTTAGAGATAACATATTCTAAAATGAAATTAGGGCAACATAGAAAATAGAAAACAATAAAATGGAATTAGGGCCTTAATTTAGGAAACAATATTTTATTGAGAGTTGAGAGGGATTTTGTCTTAGTATTATTTTTTAAATCCCTCATTTTACCTTGCCCTCATTTCATTTTTAGTGATCTCTTAAATTTGTCTTATTTTTCAATGGGGTCTTTGCAATTGGTATATTTGCCTTGTGATTTAAAATTTAATTTTGGAAGGGATTAATTTTATTCAAATTGGGAAGAAATTTTCCCTTGTTTTTAAATTCATCCTAGTTGGGAGTTTTATTCTTTTATTTTTCCTTAGCGGGATTTTTATCGTTTTAGTTATTTATCTATTTTTTTATTATTAGTTATTTAAACTCTTCCCCCTTCTCTATTAATTATTTGAGTTAGTTATTAAATATAATGCCAGAATTATATTTAATAACGGACTCAATTTTTCCTTTGGATTTAATTGGCGACATGTTATTATTTTACTATTTAATTTCAAATTTTTAATCTTTTATGCAAGTTTGATTTATTTGACCTTGGCGGGGTATTTAATTTGTTATTCTAAATTATTTTAAATTTGTTCTTAGGTTGACATATTTATTCTTAAATTTTATTTAATATCTTATTGATGTTTTATTTTAAAATTTATGTTGCGTTTATCGAAAACGTGTTATGCTGTCGGATTTTTCCTAGATTTCTATGGTTTAATTTCTATATTAATTTATTAGCTTTATTCCATCCTTCCGCTTCAATCATGTGACCATCTTACCATCATTTACTTAATCATTATTTCATTTCCATTTTGGATCTAAATTATAGTTAGGTTTCAATGTTAACAGAATCATCGTCACACCTAGGAAACTAGGGGTTCAGATTTAAATCAGTCTAACCCTAAAAGTGACACACTTCGTGTTGCATACCCCCTAGATGGCTATCATCATGCAGGGAACTACGTGGGACAATGCACCTCCCCGAATTATATTGATATGTTTACGCCTTATGCGTATTGCCACCGAGCACGCAGAGGTGTGCGAGGGGGTTCCTAGGGATATGTAAAAAAGATTTTCGTAATTTGTTTCATGACCACATGGCAAATGTGGACATGACACGTGTGTTGTGTGTCGTGACCACATGGGAAATGCCGGCATGACAGTAGAGGTTGTGGAGATGCATGTTGGTATATTTTGTTAGATTGAGGTGTGTGGAGAAGTGGAGATTGTTGTTATGTTGTGGTGGTGTTGGGGTTTGAATTCTTTGCATTGTTGAGGAGGTATGTGTGGAGGTATAAAGGTTGGTGGTGATGGAATTGTGTATTGTGATTTGTGGTGATTCTTGATAGTTGTTGTGTCCCCAGAAGGGTTGACTTTTCCCTTCCTCCACCTAATTTGGATCCAAGAAATATCCTTGTTTATGAGTCAAACCATGGGAAAAATTGTAATTTTACTTCTTTTTAGATTTGTGTTTTTGCAATTTTGTTGCATGTGTTTGTAAACCTGGTTTATGGAGTTCTCCTGCTCGGGGGTGGGATGTGCATTGCAATCCCTATGGTAGGGTGGAGAGCAAGACTTGACCATTTATTTGGTTGTATGTGTGTCGGTTAAAGGAAGGACTTCTAATCAAAGTTGAAAGTTGAAAAGAATTTCTATGTTTCTTAGGAAAAGAAAAGAAACTATGTTTTGCTATTGGCAAGGATGCCTTTGTACAGTATTCCCGTGGAATTCTTTCATTGTGAACATAGAATTTTTGAGAAGTTGTATTTGTTTTTGAATGAGAACAATTTGATCATCGTATATGTTTTTTTAAATCTAAAAATGTTCCTTCCATCTTGTATATAATTATAAATTTGATTAAATTGTTGTTTGGAAAAGAAATTAGAAATTCTTGTTGATTCTCTCATAAAAATATGGTAAAATTGTTCCTAGAAAAACTAGTTTGTTTTGTCTTCATTAACTTTTGTTTTAGAAACTAGGTTTGTCTGAAAATTTTAGGAAACATGCACCTTTAAGTTTTCTAAATCATATAAAGAAAATCAATGATACCCAAATTCTACTTTTTGAGATATAAAACATTTGTCACTGTATGTATGTGTTATCGTAAAATTATCTTGATAAAAACTAGTCCATTGTAGCTTTAATAAATTTTATTTTAGAAAATGTGTTCCTTTGATATTTTTCTTGAAGATGTGCAACCTAGTTTACTAAATCTTCACAAGAATTTAGCCATACCCAGATTCTCAATTATGAGATATGTACGAATTACTAAATGTCTATCTATACTGCCATCCTGAAAGATTATGATTTTTTTAGATGATTATATGATTTTTTTTAGAAAAGCATATTAAATGAAATTATTATTTTATTATTTATGATATTTTTAGATCTCTATTTTACCTTTCTAACACATTTTAAAAATAGGAAAAAGAATCAATCTTGGCTTCAATCAATTTTGTAATGGAAAAATAATAGATTTGGTTTTATTTTGAAAAAGAATTTTAATTTAAGTATATAAAATCAAAGGCAAGATTTATGTATAATTTAATTTGAAAACAATTTAGTTGTCTTATTAATTTATTAGAAAGAATTTCAAATTAGTTCTAATAGCAAGCCTAAAATTTGATAGTCTATTTGACCGTTTTTGGCATTTTAGACTGTATTTTACAACCTTAAATTTTATTAGACCATATAACTTGACTTGCTAAATTTTTACATAACCGTATATATGACACTTTAAATTATTCGTAAACCATAAAATTTTATTGTAGGGTAATATAATATAATATTCTTATTTATAATATATATTATTTTATAATAATTTGTTATAGAAATATAAGTGATGTTTTCCTTTACAATGTTTATCTTGAACATCTTTTAAAATTGATATATAAATATATATTAAATTCAAATCTTTTCAAATAATGTTTATCTTCAATAAATTTTAAACATCAATTTAGAAACAAATCTTTGCTTTGATTTATTGTTTTTTATTTTTAAAAATCAATTTAGAAACAAATCTTTGTTTTGTCTATACTTGTTATTTATTTTTAAAAATCAATTTAGAAACAAATATTTACTTCCTCTATACTTGTTAATATGTTATTCATTGTTTATTATATAAGGAATAAATACAACTTTTCAAATTACAATTGTAGAGATTAAGAAGTGTTGTAATTAATAGTTGATTTACAAGTACAGGGATAAAAATGAATTGTTGCTACTTCCTCCATTGTCATTCCATTTGCCAGGGTCACCTTTCTATCAGTGCACCAAGATGCCTACGTTAGAGCCAAATTGGAAATGTTCTTGGCAATGATACAACTGAACAAGTCAAGTCCAAAGCATAGTGCGGTGATTGAAAGTTTTCTCAAAGTTCAAAAGGAGGGTAAGTTGGTTTGTGGAGTGGATGGGGTGCTTTTAAGGTACAACCAATATTTTGTGAAACTTATTGCTTTTTATCTTTTTGAAATTTCGTTTGATGATTGCAATTTGCAAGTGGGAATTATATTGAAGTGTTTGGTTCAAGAAAAAAGAAATCTTTCATGTTTCTTTTTAATTTATAATTATTGATTTTTTTAGGACTTCAATTTACACAATAGAAATGAATTTATATACCTTTATGTCCCTTTTGATAGCATTCAATGTCTACAAAAAACAAACATTCTATCTTGAAATGACAACAGTTGGCTGTAATTTTTTTATGACACTTTCATCTTTTCAGTTGTTGAAATGGTTGGGAGTTGTTGGTCTTGTTGTTTGTAGTTTTGTTTGTGACTGTGTTGTTGATTGCTACTTTTTTTCGCAGTCTTTAGACTATTTTTTGTAAATTGCATTCTTTCAAAATAAAAAAATTCACTTAACATTTTTTGACAACTTGTGGTTTTCATAAAACATCAATTGAAAGGTAGTTAAATGATCAAACTGTCATAAAATTTTTATATGATGGGCAGGGGTGGCCGTCAAATTCTAGGCCCAAGTTCTATTTTACAAAAACGTAATTACTTTCAGAGTTTTAAAGGAAGGATTATTTTATGATTTATTTTAAATAGGAAAGCAAGTTTTATTTGGAAAAGCAATTTTAATTATTTCCTTTTTACTTTAAAGAAATCAATCGTACTAGTTGAATAAAAAGAAGTTTTGTTTTCATAATAGAAAAAGGAATTGTTTAAATTTTGCTTTATGATTTTAAGGTTGAATTAGATGATAATTCTAATTTAAAATTACATTAATATAATAATTGATTCGAGAGATTAATTTAGGTTTATTTAAAATTAGTTATTAGATTTATTTCAAGTAGAGAATTAGATAAAAGAATTTTCAAATTATAGGAAAAAGGCTTTTAGTTTTATTTAGTCATATGGTTAATTATAAGAAAAGCAATAGTGTTATATTGATTCAAAAGTAAAATACATTATTTTATTCTATTTTTTAAAAAATAAGGAAAGATTTGTTATATTGTGAGTTAGAAACAAGCTTTTGTATTGGAATTTTAGAAAATAAAAAGAGGTTAAGACTTATTTTGAAAAAGATAGTAAGACTAGATTTGCGAAGGAATTGAATATTTTTTTACTACTTTATGAAATCATGAAATAGTACTATTGTTCTATGTTATTTGAGTTAGATTATTTAAAGAATTATTTAAATTAAAATTATTCATTAGTAATGATATTTGTTTGTGCCAAAAAATTAAGTAGTTCTTACAAGTTGGAATGTAGATTAGATTAATGTTTATAGTTATTATTAGTAAAATTATTGATCTTGTCAAATAGATACATGGTGGACAATTCTTATGAAATTGTGGATTTGATGTTAATAAAATAAATTTCTTTTAGAAAATTATGATTAATGTAACTATTAAACCTTTCTAATGTTCTAAACTAAATAAATGGATTTTTAGGCTTCTGGTAACTAGAGAACTCTCATCATCAAATGTAATTCTCTGCCATGGAACGCCAGAGAACAACACAACTATGCTATACAAACAGGACAATTATTTTTTAAATGAAAGAAATAATAAGGTAATGTTTAACATATCTATACACATCATTAAACTAACATTTAGTCCTCTAAGATTCCATGGTTACATTACTGACAAATCTATAAAAAAATCTATCATACATTATGTATTCACTGACAACAATAATTCATTCTAACTAACTTGCATTAAAAGAATAACATCATACATTTCCATAACAACAAATAAGTTATCATCAAGATCAAGTACATATACAATCTCCCTTACATATGAGTACATCATTTCATTTTACATACTATCATCTCCTGATTACATCAAAATACATACATTATGATTTGACTGATACACAAGACTAGTACATCAGCATGTATAACTATATTCACCAACTGGTACAAGATTTGATATCTGATACACAAGATACATCCTCCTCACACACGAAAAATGGCAAGGGAAAAAACAATGGAGATAAAGCACATCCACTCGACCATGTGGAACCCTAAGGTCCACCCCCTGTGCTAGGAGATAAGATAAGGTCCCACTACAATAGATAGTCAGGTAGACAGTAGTCTAAATGGAACAAGGACTACACATGACTCTAATGCAATATAGGTAACTAACACAATTAACACTTCCAAAGGCTATCACACAACGAATAGGAAGATTTCAACTAGGGAATCCTAGGTTGCAGTAGGGGTGAGTGTCATTGCATGGTCCTAACATGGGTTATCTTGATAGTCTCTAGCTAAACGTCGGCCCCCATCCATGGGTTACCCTAACAATCTCTTGCTAGGCATCAACCCCCATCTATGGTTATCCTGACAGTCTCTCACTAGATGCCGACCCCATTGGGTGACACATGCAAAATCAACATTCCTTTCGTGAGGACAAGGAAGTTGATTTTCCAACCAAGCCTTCTCATCCCATCCTTATCCTAAATGAGCACTACAGGCATGGGTGAGGCATCCAATTATCTTTATTAGTGTGGAAACTACCCAACCCTCTAAATTTATTATTAATTTATCACCGGATTAAAAACTTCCAATGGGTTATCTTGACAAGCCACTTTGGGCATCGGCCCCACATTGAAAGCCACTCCCCCTTCACTGCATCTAGAAGACCCTATCCATCAAGTAAGACAATTACCATCATAATGATAAGTACACATATACAATGCAAGGTATTTACCTTCTTGCATACAAATCATAACCACATGAATAGGTACACTAAGCAAGGCATTATCCATCTTGCACATGTATCATACCAACATGAATAGGTACACTGAACAAGTTATTATCCATCTTGCACAGTCATTATAACCACATGAATCCATAAATAGAAGGGAGCCAACATTACATATAACCAATACATATTCAACCATTAGCAAGATTACATATTCACAAGAGTCATACACATGACTACCCCTCTTGGCCTCTGGAATCAACTTTCCCAATAACAGACACTTGACACCACTATAACACAATAGTCTCATATCGATATTCACTCTTAAATGCACATCATGAACTAAGATCCTTCAATAATATTTCAATTACAAGACCACAATTGCAACATATGATATAATGCACTAATTATGAGTCTTGACTATCTAATTTTTACCCAATTAGGTTAAGAAAGTGATAAAGATTATCATTGGAGAAATATTATATATAAGATCTGGACAAGGACATATGTGTCATTTGAACTATACACAGTTATCTCTATAATTCAATTATTCCATGCAAAATTAGGTAACGATCAAGCTTAGATGCAATAGTTCACGCTTACACATATTTTACGATTAGACATTAGTAACTCTAACCTTTTACTTACTAATAATTAACTAATAAATATAATTTCATCCAATTATCAAAATGGATTTCATATAAAAAGATCTATAATATTGATAATTTAGGAGATAATAAATATGAGATATTCTTCTCAATATATTCTCCTTAAAAGAAATAAACTATATCTTTAAATTGATAAAATAGAATGACCATCCAATGACATAGTTTATAATTCATTACATCAAACTCCAAATCATTTTACATCTAAAAACCATAAATAGTACTATCTTAGACTAATTCTATCATTGTAGAATTTAGGCAATCATATCACAAACCTTATTAGACTAACTACAGGGTTTACAATTAGTGATAAACCCCATGGTCTCCTAAAAGTAATTTAGTATTCTTATTACAGCAAAATGAGTAGCTCATAAGCACTGAGACATAACCTCCAAGATTTGTAATGTTAACTTTAACCATGCAGAAACAATCCATCCTTAATGTCAACTTTAGTTGTGCATGCCATAGTATATTCAATCTTTTAAGTTGACATGTCATTGTCCATCAACAAGAAAATTATAAGAAAGGCCATTTGATAAGTTCTCAAATACAATTGTTAAAACAACATATAATACTTCCATTATAAGCATTTCTACTACAACTATAAACATCAAGGCTTGATATGTAAGGGTAACTAGAACAAATATTAGATAAAAGGCTATGGGTGAGAGCAACTTTGACAACTTTTACAACAGGTTGGTTAAATGATTGTGCAACACAGGTTTTGCATGATCTTAGTGGTGATGGTAGTTGTATATATGATGACACATCTTTAACAAAATATTCATTTCTCTATCCGGTTTTTGTAAAATCCAATTCTATATATGCAAGTGTGTAAACACTATATAGCATTGATTCTATTGAAGTGACAGCTATTCAGTGGTTGGAGAGAAATCCTTTGAGGTGTCACGTAAGGATGTTCTAAATTATGGAAAAGAATGAAAGAGCAAAAATATTTATTGAAATAAAATAGCTGCAGACATTAAGGCCACAGGACAGGGAGAAACTAGATTTTTCTATCCACAAGTCTGCACACAAAATCGATATTGGTATATAATATTTTCCATTTCATTTCAACTCACATTTCTCTAAGTTGCCTTGCCTTTTATAGACTATTAAATGCATGGATTGCTGTTATCATATATGTGGTTTATAAATCATTGGTTAGAGCTCAGCCTGAAGAGACTTGGTAAATTTATGATTCCAATGCAGCTGAGTATCATGTGAATTATCTATCTTAACTATTTAATCATTTGAAACCTAATAGATGCTATTTTAATGTTGTAAGATGAACTTATTTAACCATCTTTCTTTAATGATTTTGGAACACTTAAGACCTATATTCTATTTTCTGCAGAACTGGTAGCGGTGGAATTGTATATTGTTTACCATGTAGGGAAGAAAATGTATGATATAACCTGGGCTATGCAGTTTGCACATTTCATAATCTACAATATGGGGGTTCCTACTACTTTCTAGAAGAGCTCTTAAGGATCTCAGTTTGATAGAATGAATGTACATATTACCATTACTCAACCCCTTCAACACTTTATATTTTCTTGTTAAACTGTTTATGTTCCGGTAAACACTAGAGGCACAATCTTTCTTGAGGTTGGGTTTTCTTTCTATATGAGGTTCTTCCTCTACAGTACTAAAATTAAAAGTACTATGTTTGGATCAAATCTCTTCAATGCATCATTTAGCTGCAAATATAACTATTCATTCCATTTAGCTAGGGTGTATTTGAGTTTGACAATCACGGCTATATGAATGTTAACATTGTTGTTCGAGTTTTCTAGTCATTCGCTAAATATTACATTATGAGACTTTGAATGAGGATAGTTAATGGTATGATAACCCAAAAGGCTCACATCCATCACCATTGACCCAGTAGCCGTTGAGGCCATGTGTGTGCGATGACCATCCTCATTTCTTGGCGATTTGAACTTACTGATCATACGGAAAGATCATTGAAATATCCATGTTTAGTTTATTTAAGTATAAACATTTACATTATCTTTCACAAGATAGTGTTTGTTTATCTGCATGCGCCCAGCAGGTTAGTGAATGAGAGTTGTGCATACTTTGATCATAGTTGAAACTTTTGTTGCATTACACCTATAGTCAATCATTATGAGAGCAAAGTAGACTTGGTCATCTAGAAAACAACCTAAACTTGTCATTAAGATGCCAATTAATCCTGCAGTGGCTGTATGGGTGAGTTTAACCTGCTATGAATTTATGATATGAAGACAGATGCCTCTAGGAAATGTTCCTTCATGGGTATCAATGTTTACAGGATTTGCACTAAATGGAAATTGCTGAGGAAGTGGTAGCTACAAAGCTTTTAAGCAATGCAAATAGCAAGTATAAATTTAAATTTCTCAACCTTTGATCACATACTCCCTAACTAAGCAACTTGTCATAAGACGAGTCCATAAATTCCCTTAACCTATCAATCTAATGGTTCGGTCTGGGTCAAACCTCAATCTAAACTAAATTTAAACAGGGTTAATTTTATTTTATATATATATATTTTTAAAAGAAAAACTTCCTTTACAAAACTAGATATTCTAGGATAGCAAAGGAATCGCATCATCCAAAATCCCAAAACCCTAAAATCATTGCAAAGAGAAGGAAATTACCTAGTAATATCTGCCATCCAGCTTCTTAATGCCAAATGCCATATGAACATTTCCAAATGACTTGTTATCAGTTAGAACTCCATTCAATGAATAAACCCTCTTTCCAAACATTAAAATTAATTCAACCATGGTCGTCCTTTCAACCTGGGGTTTCAGCATTAGCACAAGATTGTGTTGGTGCCTGCATGAGCAGTCAGTTTTCAAGCATATAAACATGTAGGCACCTTCCCAAAAAATCCAAAAAATGTTCTAAGTCTTTGGGCCTCCTCAGCATGTTTTAACATCAGCATCATATTTTCTTTGGAGGAGGTCATCATCATCATGTTTCCAGACTTCACCCTGATGTTGCTTACGAGGGTCATCATATTTTCTGCCTACATGATCTTTCGCCGGGGTGATATTTGAACATCGGGTGATCTTGGTTAAGATCATCCTGATGATGTTGCTGTAAAGTCCTAAGTATGATCCGATCTTCATCGGGGTCATCATATTTGAACATCGGGTGATCTTAGTCAAGATCATCCTGATGTTGTTTTATCACTTCATGTTCGTTGTTTTATCACCCTGATGATGCTGACGTCATTCTTATGTCAGGGTGATATCTATTTCTCTGCCTATCTGCATCATGATATTTCCGAAGGAGGGGGTGATATTTTCATATTTGAATATCACCCGGATGTATGTTTGTTCCAGCATCATGATGATGCTGATATCAGGGAGATATCCGCCTGTCGGCTTCATGCATTATCCAGTGGGGGGTGATCATTTCAAATATCTGTCATATTCATATATCACCCCGATCTTATAGCGGAGCTACAGTGCAGCATGATATTTGTGCATCAAGATGATATTTCCAAATATCCGGTTATCTTCTGAATATCATCCTGATGCCCACATGTGGTGGTGACGTCATCAAGGTCTGGGGGGTCATATTTCTAACATTACTCATCTTATGAAGATCCCCCAATGTTGCGAATATGACGATGACGTCATCCAAATATGAGGAGGTGCGCAGTAGGCAGATATGCTGATGACGTCAGCAGGATATGACGGTGACGTCATCAGGATGTTCATCGGCGAGACATTTGGTATCGGCTAAGCAGGAGGATCTTCCTCCGATGGATCAGGTTGTGTCGATGAAGGCATTTATCATGCAGGTGATATTGCGATATGATGCTGACGTCAAGGTGATATCTCAAGCAACAGGATATCATGCTGCTGGAGGATGATGATGAAGGTTTATACTAGTGTCGTCGGGAGCAAAAGCACCGACATCATATATGCTCGTGACCTAGTATATAAGGTGATGAGGAGGTTGCTGCGGGGTGCATGTGGGATAATTCGACCCTGCATATTTTCAAATATCATGACGATGTATCTTGGCGGGAAACGGTTGCGACGCACAGTATTCTGCATTTCCCAAGGCCGCGGGTTGGTGCGCCATTAATGGCGATTGTTGCAGAGGTATGGGCGATGGTGTGGACGGATCTAGTACCCGATTGAAGATGTGGATCCCTAGGCGGCGGCGCAAGGCTCGAGATTTCTTCCTGTCTCCTCTCCCACCTGCTGCATTGAATGTTTGAGCGCCAATCTGATGATACTGTGTATCTGGCAGGTTTTTTTGGTCAACTATGTAATTAAGGCTGAGCACCTCCTTGCTGTATATAGCAGGTTGTGTTGCTCATTTGAAGGTTGTTGAAAACTTGACATTTTGGCTCTGTAATAAGATACAACTGGTTTTGGTTGCTCTGTGCAGCAAAACTTGTGAGTTTATGTATCTCCTGTTGTACGTTTTGGCATGAATCCACTGATTTCATGGTTAATCTTATATGAATAATGCTATGTTTGCATGTGTTATGCTGATTCTGTCTCCAGTTTTGCATGTATCTTTCTTCCTGCAATAGGGATGCCATAAGTATCGACAGCTTAACACTCTGTATTGGGAGATATCTGTAAGGCAGGTATCATGTGTATCCTCCTGAAATCCAGTTTTAGCTATTCATGTTGATCATTCACAGGTGTATGTCTACCGACTCCAAGCCCTGGATAGGCACCAATCTAGCTCTGTGTTGAGGTTATACACCAGGTCCAGGTTTGCATCCAAACACCATTTCAAACCATCTCATCCTTCCACCTGTTAGTTGTAGGATTAGAAGTAGGAACCCCTGCATGCTCTCATACCTAACCAGACATATATGTCCAAGAACGTTGCCCACCTTGTGATCTATCATACAGATCTTGGTCCATACATGAGAGTATTCTGCCTGTTGTTGTCAAGTTAGATCTTTCTATCTTTGAGCTAGTCAAGGTTACATTTTGAGTTATAGGGATACCCCCCTTGGTGCGGCAGAACCAGAAGTGAAGGGGAGGAGCTCACGCAACCTCCTGTATTAGTTGGCTGAATCTGCCTGTGCATTAGAAGTGGCAAACCCTAATGCTGATTCAGAAGAAAAACCAACAAAATGGCGACTCTGCTGGGGAAGAAATTTGAAAAAGTGTTATATCTTGTGGCCCATCTGAGTCACCAACAAAATGGGGACTCTACTGGGGATGTGATTGATCAAAAGTAATATCTAGTCATCCTTGGTGATACATTTGTGACCCATCCGAGTCACCAACAAAATGGCGACTCTGTTGGGGAATGGACTGATAACAAAAAAATGATATATTTGTGGCCCATCCGAGTCACTAACAAAATGATTCTCTGCTGGTGGAATGAACCTGGAAAAGTAGCTTTCAGCTATTGAAAATTTTGTCCTCTCTGGAGAGGTGGCGACTCTGCAAAAAAGATCTGAATGCACATGAAAGATGGATGTATGTGATGTGACAAAAATGTGTTGTTCATATTTCAGCATCTGTATGAGAAAAGGTATCTTGTTCCTTCCCCTTTATATTTGCTGTTTTGCTGCATAAGTTAGATGCCAGGGGAAGCCTTAGGTCTTAGGCAGACAAAGGATGTCTAAGAGTAAGTTTTTTATGAATCCAAGTATGAATTATCCCGTACTCAGTGGTGAAATGTTGGAGAAAAGAATAGAAGAGATAAAAAATAGGTTGATATTCTTAGAGGCTGAGCAGGCCCGGTTAAAAAGCAATAACCCTGTTGTGTCGGCCAGTCAGAAGGCTAAACCTCTTCTCAGCCCTTTTGATCCTTTGTATGACCAACTGGATTTGTCATGAGTGGATTATAAAGTAGAAACTATGCCTGCTAGGATATACTGTCAGATGCCTAGATTTAGTGGTCACAGTGTATGTGATGGGAATGCACATATCCAAAATTTTCACAGTTTTATGGGAAAATATTCATTCAGAGATGAGGATATGTGGATGAGGTTTTTTGTTAGGTCCTTTGATGCAAAAGCAAAAGACTGGTATTTGAGCTTTCCAAAGAAATCCTTTGCCTGTTGGGATGAGCTTGCTGACTATTTCAAGGAAGAATTTGCAAAAGAACCGGCTGATCTTGTTGCAGAATTGATGAGAATCAGAAAACAAGATGAAGAGCCATGTGTTGATTTCAGTCATAGGTTTGCAATAGCCCTTTCACAGATCCCAGAAGTCTTCAGACCTGATATTTCAGCCTGTGTTGGCATATTCTTTGAAGCTTTCGAGGAGGGCTTTAGTGCAATACTGAGGGATTTCAAGGTGACAAGTATGCAGATGGCATACAGGTTCATAGAAAAGATAAAAAAAATCAGAAATGTGCACCTGCTGAAACCCCTGTCCCCAGGCCTTGGTGTGAATAATAGTTGTAAAGCTGCAAATGACCAAATAATTAAGGCATCATGTGAAGATGAAAAGATGAATGTTGAGGATGCCAGTGAAAGGACTAATGAGGATTCCCATTGCAATGATGAGGCATCTGACCATGAAAACAACAATGAGGTTGTGGACAGCAATGAGCAATTTTTGGAATGGACCTGTGGAGATAATTGTGAGTATTGTGCTCAAGATAGAGAAGAAATAAGCATACAGGCTGATACTCCTCCACAGAGGGAATCCATTGGTGATGAAGATGCATGCTCTGCTGCCCATGAACAAATGGCATATTATGATCAAGCTTATGTACCTGGGTCACCCATCTATGACACATATGGTGATGAGGATCTATTTGAGTATGGTGAAGATCTAGACACTATTTTTGACTTGGATTCTTTTTCTCATCCTGATGAAAGAGGAAACAACATACATCAGGTAAGTGATTGTAAAAATGTGCCTGATTGTAAAGAGGTGTCAGAGCCTGATCTTTTCCAGCCTGGTGCTGCTCATTGTTGTGTACATGATGTGCACAATTGTGATTTTGAAAGCTTTTCTTTTGATGTGCCAGCATATAATACAATGAGCCCTGATCTTCCTAGCTGTATGGTGGACTTTGAGTGTTTTCAGTTTTCAGTCCAGCTAGGAGATCATGTTGCAATGCATATTGCTAATATAGATGATAAGTGCTATATGCCATATGAGTATGCATTGCTTGATACATTCTACACTCACATGTCACATGATGTTGAAGGTTATCTGCATAGGGGTGATAATGACAAGCCAAATCAGAGGGTTGAGTATGCAGATGACAAGAATTGTTTGTGGGTGGATCTCTGTAGTATCTCCAAGCTTGACCCAGTGTATGCAGATGAAAACAAAGTGTTTGACAAAGGGAGATACATGTTTTTCTTTTCTTGGTGGCCTTAGGCCATCAAGTGTGTTTGGTGATGCAGGTCGGTGTAGTATTTGACTCTGTGCCCAATGGATAAGGGACTGGTCTGCATCCCAGAGATCTGGGGTTCTCGCTGCAGTCTTGCACCTGCACATCCCCAGACAGAGCCACTATTGGTGCCTGCATGAGCAGTCAATTTTCAAGCATATAAACATGCAGGCACCTTCCCAAAAAATCCAAAAAATGTTCTAAGTCTTTGGGCCTCCTCAGCATGTTTTAACATCAGCATCATATTTTCTTTGGAGGAGGTCATCATCATCATGTTTCCAGACTTCACCCTGATGTTGCTTACGAGGGTCATCATATTTTCTGCCTGCATGATCTTTCGCCGGGGTGATATTTGAACATCGGGTGATCTTGGTTAAGATCATCCTGATGATGTTGCTGTAAAGTCCTAAGTATGATCCGATCTTCATCGGGGTCATCATATTTGAACATCGGGTGATCTTAGTCAAGATCATCCTGATGTTGTTTTATCACTTCATGTTCGTTGTTTTATCACCCTGATGATGCTGACGTCATTCTTATGTCAGGGTGATATCTATTTCTCTGCCTATCTGCATCATGATATTTCTGAAGGAGGGGGTGATATTTTCATATTTGAATATCACCCGGATGTATGTTTGTTCCAGCATCATGATGATGCTGATATCAGGGAGATATCCGCCTGTCGGCTTCATGCATTATCCAGTGGGGGGTGATCATTTCAAATATCTGTCATATTCATATATCACCCCGATCTTATAGCGGAGCTACAGTGCAGCATGATATTTGTGCATCAGGATGATATTTCCAAATATCCGGTTATCTTTCGAATATCATCCTGATGCCGACATGTGGTGGTGACGTCATCAAGGTCCGGGGGGTCATATTTCTAACATTACTCATCTTATGAAGATCCCCCAATGTTGCGAATATGACGATGACGTCATCCAAATATGAGGAGGTGCGCAGTAGGCAGATATGCTGATGACGTCAGCAGGATATGACGGTGACGTCATCAGGATGTTCATCGGCCAGACATTTGGTATCGGCTAAGCAGGAGGATCTTCCTCCGATGGATCAGGTTGTGTCGATGAAGGCGTTTATCATGCAGGTGATATTGCGATATGATGCTGACGTCAAGGTGATATTTCAAGCAACAGGATATCATGCTGCTGGAGGATGATGATGAAGGTTTATACTAGTGTCGTCGGGAGCAAAAGCACCGACATCATATATGCTCGTGACCTAGTATATAAGGTGATGAGGAGGTTGCTGCGGGGTGCATGTGGGATAATTCGACCCTGCATATTTTCAAATATCATGACGATGTATCTTGGCGGGAAACGGTTGCGACGCACAGTATTCTGCATTTCCCAAGGCCACGGGTTGGTGCGCCATTAATGGCGATTGTTGCAGAGGTATGGGCGATGGTGTGGACGGATCTAGTACCCAATTGAAGATGTGGATCCCTAGGCGGCAGCGCAAGGCTCGAGATTTCTTCCTGTCTCCTCTCCCACCTGCTGCATTGAATGTTTGAGCGCCAATCTGATGATACTGTGTATCTGGCAGGTTTTTTTGGTCAACTATGTAATTAAGGCTGAGCACCTCCTTGCTGTATATAGCAGGTTGTGTTGCTCATTTGAAGGTTGTTGAAAATTGGACATTTTGGCTCTGTAATAAGATACAACTGGTTTTGGTTGCTCTGTGCAGCAAAACTTGTGAGTTTATGTATCTCCTGTTGTACGTTTTGGCATGAATCCACTGATTTCATGGTTAATCTTATATGAATAATGCTATGTTTGCATGTGTTATGCTGATTCTATCTCCAGTTTTGCATGTATCTTTCTTCCTGCAATAGGGATGCCATAAGTATCGACAGCTTAACACTCTGTATTGGGAGATATCTGTAAGGCAGGTATCATGTGTATCCCCCTGAAATCCAGTTTTAGCTATTCATGCTGATCATTCACAGGTGTATGTCTACCGACTCCAAGCCTTGGATAGGCACCAATCTAGCCCTGTGTTGAGGTTATACACCAGGTCCAGGTTTGCATCCAAACACCATTTCAAACCATCTCATCCTTCCACCTGTTAGTTGTAGGATTAGAAGTAGGAACCCCTGCATGCTCTCATACCTAACCAGACATATATGTCCAAGAACGTTGCCCACCTTGTGATCTATCATACAGATCTTGGTCCATACATGAGAGTATTCTGCCTGTTGTTGTCAAGTTAGATCTTTCTATCTTTGAGCTAGTCAAGGTTACATTTTGAGTTATAGGGATACCCCCCTTGGTGCGGCAGAACCAGAAGTGAAGGGGAGGAGCTCACGCAACCTCCTGTATTAGTTGGCTGAATCTGCCTGTGCATTAGAAGTGGCAAACCCTAATGCTGATTCAGAAGAAAAACCAACAGATTGTATAGAGGCATTATCACATATGTTGTAAGGGCTTAACCCATTAAACTCTCATACTGCCTGCAAATAGAAGTTAAATTTTTCATGGACTGATGAGAGTTGATGTTGCTTCCCCAATACACTCCTGTAACCCCCCCTTTCTTCTAGATCCTTCCTCCACCTTCTTAGGAGCTTGACACATGATCCAATGCCAACTCCATGACAACCGTCTCCTCTTTATCTTTTCACAATTTGTTATTTTTTTTAGATCTATAACTTTACAACTATAATATAATTTAAAACCATGAAATTTTATTTTATTTACTTTAATATTTACTAAATATATTTTTATTTTATTATATATTATAATTTATCTATAACTTTATTTTTTTATAACCTTTAAGCCGACAATATACTTGTTTATGCATTATATATATATTTTTATATTAATTTTATCAATTACAAACCAATTAATTTGTTTATAATTAATAAACAACTCATAATAGTTTTTTTTTATCAATTTTATTTACATTCAATTATTTATTTGCATTAATTTATCAAATGTGTCCACTTGACTTAGTAATTTTATTTAAATGTAGCTTAAACCAAATCAAACAATTACTACCTATTTTGTCTAATGTGGAATGATACCTGATTGCTTTACATGATCGACAAGAACGACCACAACAACGAAGATAGATAGTCCTGCTCAAACTGATGACAATGATTGGATGCAAAACTAAAGACTCATCCTCTTCAAGGATGATGACAACTAGGGACCTTATGTTAACTCCTAATCAACAATTTCCATTGGTTAAGGCACACTCGGACTTGTTAATTGAGGTGGAGTCGATGCCTAGTACTTGCAGCAAACAACATGGTCAACATAAAGATATATAATCACATAATCATACACATCATGAAAGGAAATTGTAGTGTAGCAGTGTACTCACGTATGAGTAATGCAACACTGTTCCTTTCACAGGACATATCAAACAAGTAACTACATTATGCATAATAATAAGTAGCTGATCAACTAGATAAGAAACATCATCAGATGATCATGTGATGCACATAATAAGATTGATCCCCATAATCAATTAAGTCCATAAAGATGTCATAACATATACATAACTCAAGTAAATATCAGTGTTGCAACAAAGATTATCGATAAAACATACTAACTGTCATATGAAACCACATGAGGATAATCAGGAATGTCACCAACATAAATGTAGCATCTACCAACATCATATAACGTACAACATCAACTGTCTAACATACCCTAAGTATTCCAAGTATTTTACCTTCATCTTCATGATCCTTAGCCCGACCACCTACACATCCAAGGTGAGAATGGAGGGGCACTACATCAAACCTTTGTGCAATTATTACTCGGGTTCAAACTTTAGGTGAACTATCATTGCAAGTTATACAATTATTCTTTAAACTTTAAACTTGTATGGTTGACATACAGGTGGGCTCATCATGGGCATGCCAAATTCTAACTCTAACCCATGTCATAAAACTCATTCCTCATCTCAATATTAGTGTTTCATTGTCCCACATTAATATTTAAAAGTTAGTTTGCATCACATGGAATTAACCCCTAAATTTTAAAATTTAAAACTTATAATTTTCTTGACTCTTGCCCATTTCTTTCTCAACATGAGTTGGCTTGGTACACATTTTGTATGATATATCACTTTTAGGGTCTTAGATATGAGATTTTTGAAGGCGTTGTCAGTTTTTAGATCTTTTGAGGGATTGTATTCTTACTTATCATTATTCCATTATTATATCTTTTCTTTTAGGGTTTTGTGCTAAGTTGAGATCTACCCTTTACCCACCCTAGCCATCCTTGCCAATCCCATTAGGTTCCCATTTTCATATCTAATATACTACTAATTCTAACACTAACCCTAATTCTAACACTGGAGTTAGTGTTATGGTCAGGGTAGGGTTGGGTCATTTCAAATGATTTCATTGGTGCAATATTAATTACCAAATTTATATTAATAGATAAAACCATTTGGTATAGAGTAAATATTTAAAGACATCATTTGACACCATAAGACAAACATATGATATGAAGTATTCCAATGCATGTACATTGCCACCCTAGTACTTGTACAAATATGAATAGTATTTGTCAACATAATGTTCTTATATATTCCTTTGCAAATAATCTTTCCTTTCAAAATTACACAAATCATTCATATCATGGTTGTTTGATTTGAGTTCCACAAATCACTCATGTTTTGTTTGGATCTCTTAGCCTTGTTTTAGGATCTTACTTTTTTAACCCCAAAATTACACTCTTTTGGTTCAAACTTTGCTTATTTAAAATCCAAAAATGATCATATATTAAAATTTTTAGTAACTATTCTAATAAGCTTGTAATCTAAATATTTCCATAATTTGGGTGCATTATTTCCAATTTGTAATCTATTTTATATTGTGTTGTGTGAATTTTTTCATAATACAATTGAATTACATACCAAAACCCAATTTCTTAATAGTTATATTTTCAATGCAACCGTGGAAATGTTAGTTCTCATTGAAAAAATTTGGTATGTAGCTTGTTAACCACTTTTTAATGGTGTTTATTCTTCATATTTATTCACATTGATAATCTTTCATGCAACCATGGGAGATAGAATGCCAAAAATTGACATAATTATAATATTGGAGAATTGTATGATTCTAACCTCTTTTTATGTAGTATGATGTTTGATAAAATAATTCAATTGAATGTTATTTTTTTTATACATAAGAGATGAGTTATATTATGATGCAGGAAATTAGCCTGGCCTGCACTAGGTGAGACCACAAAGAGGGGTCTCATCCCCAAGGATAAAAGATTACAACTGACTTATACAACCCTAATCTAAATGGACCATTTCAAACACTGATAACTTCTTCCTATGCCATACTCAGAAACAAAGAACTTAAAAACACAAATTAAACTAAAAACTAGATCTATGTGACTTAACAACTACTGGCATCTATTTTAGTTCCGGATTTGACATCAAGTTGTACTATGTTTTTGATTTCCACTAGTTTGAAGATGACATTTTCTTTTCTTTGCTCTAAAATCTTTTGTTTCTCAGCATCCATTTAGAGTAATCTTGAAGAAGCTTACTTTCACAAACCTCCAAGCTTTGACCAGTGTTCTTTTTCTTTTTGATTATTGTTTTCCAATCATTGCCCCCCACCATGATCTTAGACCTAGTGTTTTGACTGTCCAATGAAGCTGAAGTGACCTTGGGAGCAATGAGAGGTATCACTGCAATCAACAATACCATCAACCCTGCAAGATTCTACCAAAGAGGGTGAATTTTGATCATGCTTTATTTATGAAAGGGGCTTATCAATCTTCTCCACCACCTTGTTTCCAGCCAAATTCTTCCCCAAAGACTTGTTACTGAGATTCTTCTTTGGAGAACCACAAATCTTGGGAGAGATAGAGACAGAGTAATGCTTGGGGGAGGCATCTTTCCACCAGGAGGCCTCCAATTTTGATTGAGATTTCACTTTTGGGCATTTTGTCGCAATGTGGCCAATTTCATGACACCTTTTGCACCTGAATAATAACCCTTCATAGTCTAGAGGTTGTGACCATCTATTACTATTTGCATTCAAAATGATTTCTACCGGGAGGGCTTTGGAGGTGTCCACCTCAACCAAAATCCTCGAAAAAGTTGTATGAATGAAATCTTTTGAGTTGGCATCTATGCATATGAAATTACCAAGAGTGTTGCCGATAGCTATAAAATAAGACTCAAACCAGTAGTGAAGGGGGAGATTTGGAAGGTCAACCCAGATTAGCACAACTAAAAATGATTCAATGGTTGGATCAAAATTTGGATGCCACAACTTTAGAAGAACAAACTCTCTCCCCACAACCATGTATGATTGAGAATGACATTCTTGTCTTTCTTACTATAAAAACCACTGTAAAGAAACCTTTTTCTCTTGGATAAATTTCTAGATTTTCTCCATTAAAGGGCCCCAAGATTTTGTAATCCAAGCATGCAATAGAGGAAGACTGGGCCAACATTGGCTAAACCTACCTATTAACCCATTTTCAACAAAAAAATCTTCATTTTCACGGATTTCTTTCAATAAATTGGTATCAAAATTCAATTCCAGAGGTTTGTCCATACTTTGAATCAGCCTCCTATTGATTATACCTGGGGTTCTTGATTTTGATGAGGCCCCAGGCAAAAAAAAACTAGATCTAGGGTTTTCTGAAGGGGCACCAGGTTGAGAGGCATTCACAGAACCCACACCACTTCCCTGCCCACAATTCAATGCATCCACAAAAGACTTTAAACGAGATTGTGAAGGCACAGATTGCTCATCCTTGCCATGCCCGCAGGCAGCCTGCTTACCAATGTTTGGCCTGATTGGCTTGTCAGAAGCAGAAGCTCGACAAGCTGCACCATACACACAACCAACCCTAGATCTGCCATCATTCAGTGAGTCTGCGACAGGAAAATTGCCTTCACCTAGAAAACTAGCATTAGAAATCAAAGCCCTAACCTGGCCATGCAGAGAAGCCTTCGACAATGCTAAAGTTTTTGGTAGTGACGCCATCTCTCTATTTTTAAAATTGGGGGTAAAGTCCCTCAATTGTTACAATTTTTTTTCAATTGAATGTTGTATATGTATATAGAGTTTTTGATTATGTTGGTAAAATAGGTTTTGAAGGGGCCCCAAAACCCTTTACAAAAAGCAGCAAACTGAGAGCAGAAAGCTAACCAAATGCCAATAGAAAAATAACAAACTATAAAAGCATAGAAAACCTTAGCACAAAAGATAATAGCTAACACTATAGCATCTTCTTTAAAGTTTCTATTGCTTCCATCTCTTTCTCATAGAATTTTTCATGCAATTTAGGAAAGTTCACCAGCTCCTCCTCTTCAAATTGCTTCTTTTTGTTGCCTCTAGTATGAGTCAATGGGCCTCCAGTATCCTCTTGCATCACCTGTTTCCCTTTATCTTTATTACCATCACCTTTATCCTGACCAACAATTTCATCCATCACCAGGATGTCCTCAGCATTACAGTCTCTAACCTATTCCTTTCTGAGTTCTTTGAGCTTATTCATGAGTAGTTTGATACCCTATAAGCTATTTTGAATAGTTAGCTTACTAATCTTCATCATTTTCTCCAAATTATCATTGATGCCAATCAATTTCTCCTTCAAGTATTGAATCCTAGTCCCAAACTCCTCTCTCATCCTTTACATCTCATGCTCCATCTCTTCCATCTTAGGGATAGCTTCCCAATTCTGGAAGATCAACTTATCCTACTCCATAGTGGTATCACCTCCTCTATCCAGACTGTCCTACAACAACTTCAACTTAATATTGATTATGTTGATCTCCACAAAAAATTATTTGGTCATCTTGTGTTGTGAATTGATTGCGATTTTGACCAACCCAGTAGCTTCCTCCAAGTGGTCTCTGTTCCCTGCCTTAGCCACTAGATTTTCAAAATCATTCAGGAGATCTTGAGAGGGTTCAGGGATCTCCGGGAAGTGAGACCCAATGTTAGGCTCTTCAACAGGTAGACCAGCTCCACCACGAGTACCCTATTTTTTAATATATGTATATAGAGTTGATAGAAATAGAACAATTAATATAGTAGTTAGAAAATTTTACTTTTTGGAGGATCATGCATTTAATATCTTCCAAAGATGGAATTCCCAAAGTAACCCTAATTCCTAATATAGGTTATATATTACTAATAAAAGTAATAATACTATATAAACATTGCTTATATTTAGTTTTTTTTCCAAAAGTAATTGTAGTAGTTATTATAAAGGCCCATGAATAATGTAATTAATTAGTTTTTACTTCATCACCAAAACTCCAAGATAAAGAATGAATACTATTTTTAACTCTTAATATAACACTTAGTAAATTTATGAAAGAAAATAAAATAGACATTTTGTGGGTTTGCATAAAATATTTTTAAAAAGAAAACTAAATTCATATCTATTCTTAGAGAGAATCAAGAAAGGGGATTAAAAGAATATTCAAAGTAAACGGGGATTTTAGGGTGTTCAATTGACCCCATATCATGTGCCATGTTTTTTTGGGAATATATATTATGATGTTTGTAAATTGTAAAAAGTAAATAAAATAACTTAGGTAATGCTAAGTTCCATATTATGAAAAATTATTTAATTTATTTTTTTTATATTCAAGCAATATGAAACAATTTATGCATACACCATTAACACCATACAAATAGCAAGCCAAAATATTTTTGAGAGACGATTATTTAAATTTGTATCAATAGTTGTTTTGCTTTTGATTTTCACACACACACATTTTAATATGTCGGCTATATAATTATATTTTAAATTTATTTTTTTTAACATCTTCACACCATTACACTCCATTTTGTGCGACCATTGTAGGTTATGCCTCTCAGCATAATTAATTTTCTTTTGTTAGCTATATAATTAATTTTTAAATTTATTTTTGTTAACACACTCACACCATTACTCTCCACCTCATGATGTTGTGGGTTACACCTCTTGGCATAATAATTGAATATGTTAACAAAAAATTCAATTAAATTTGACTACCATTGACAAGTCAAATTAATATTTAATAATTAAAATATATTATTTATATGTATAGAGTACCTAAATATTTAAATTATATTTTATTTCAAAAATTAATTAATAAATAGAACATAATATAGATATATAAATTAAATAGAACATTTATAATATTTATGAATAATATTAATTTAATTATAATTATTTAATATGCCGATAATGGCATGGTTCGGTGGTTAAGTCGCTCGGTTGTAGTGGCGGCCACCAGAGTTCAAACCCTCGCTGGGCCAATGAGCTCGCAAGGCTTTACGCCTTCGCTGGGCCAATGAGCTCGCGGGTTTGAAGTGTTCTTCCTAGGGGATGAGGTCCCCCAGTTGTGGCCTCACCGGTTCATTGCTCCGGGCAAAAGCATTCGCGTGGACCCGGAGGGCGTGTCGCACCAGCGTCGCCGGTCACGTTAAAAAGTTTACCAGGCGCATTTAAAAAAAAAAAAAAAAAAAAAATTATAATTATTTAATATAATAAAATAATCAATAATTGTATAAAAATATTTATATATAAATTAAAAATTTAAATAATAAGTATATAAATAATTTATTATATTAATTATATCATGTTGATATAATATTATAAAATAATTAATAATTGTATAAAAAATAATTTATATATAATTTAATATTTAAATAATAAGTATATAAATATTATATTAATTATATCAGGTTTTTTATTAAGTAGGAAACAAGGGTCTTGATCCCTATATAAAATCAATCCCCGGGGTAAAACAAAACATGTCCTCACTGGCCATAAATAGTGCTTAAACAACACAATAATGGTCCATAAACATAACAAAGACCTTAATAAAAAATAATAGATTGAAATAGAAAACCAAAACAAAAAAGAAACTAAGGGGATAACTTTCCCTAGTCCTCCATGAGAAACTTATACATATCATCATAGTTAACCCTACTGTCAGTGGCAACACCATGTTTCTTCAACTCCAAGTCCTGCAAAATAGCAAGAGTGGTGGTGGACCTGTGCATTATTTTAGTGTTGAACCTATCACCACTTTTGTGTTCTTCTCAATCTCCTGCAACTTGTCCTTCAGAGCAACTACTTCATTAGTAATTTGAACACGCAACTCACAGTCCTTTTGAATAGAAATAGGTTCTTGGAGAGGATCTGCAGCCTCAAAATTAGAATACATAGCATTCAGCTTAGCAAATAGACTATTACCTTCCTCCCCTTGGTTAGAGTTCTTGGGAGTAACATTGATTCTCTCTTCTTCCTCATTGTTCTCTTCCTCTTATTGTGAGTCATCAGAGATTCTAATGCCTTTTAAACTAGGAGTCTGAATCCCTACCAACCTAATAGACCTTTTAATGCTCATTCCTTTCTTCTCCTACTCACCAGAAGCCTCCCTTCCTTCCTTATCAATAATTTGAGACTGCTTCTTATCCTTGAGACTAAATAAACCCAAATCAACAAATTGACTCACTCCCATAACATAATCTCTCCAATCGGATCAGGATTACCTTTAGGTTTCTTACCCATGTTTTTATCCATGTCTACAATGAGGTTTCTCTTAGCAAAGATCTTATTATCACTATGTTTGGCCAAAGAACTATTTTTTAGGGAGCATAGATTGGCCACTGCCTCATCATGGGGTTTGACTTTACACATAGGGGTTTTGGGGGTAGGCTTCCTTTTAACCAGCTTCAAAGGAGGTTTAGGCTTCATCATAGAATTCTTAGGCTTATCATCTTCAATAGCATCAACAAAGGGTTTCTTCGGAGTAACCTCCTGAATAGAAACATACTTTTTCATTTTACCTTTAGACATGAGAGTGGGGGATTTAGCAGTAGTAGGGGGCTTGAAACCCTTAGCCTCAAGGTTGCAGGGGGTATTCTCCACAAGGCAAATGCTAATTAGTTTGGTCGGACACAATGCAAGATGGAAGTGGTAAAGACATAGAATCAAGCCCTGATGAAGAGGGACTATGGGTTTATCAGGGTTTTTAGAGTGACCATCTTTAGCTTCTTTAATGGATAACTCAAGAGAAGAAAGTAGATAGAAAGGAAAACTTAACAACATTTTGTGTCTAAAATGGTTCATCAAAACAAAAGGATAATGAAAATAACACTTAAAACAATCTTCAAGGGTGACATATTTCATGAGGAGCCAACATACCTTGTCCCAAGGGCTTGAAAGTTTTCCCGCTCAAATCCACTTTGAGGCTTAATAGTTTCTTCTCCTTCCTTAATAAAGATGGTCATACTTTCAGTGTTTAGTGCCTTGCTTTGTCTCCTCACCTTCTTCCCATTGTAGGTCATTCACATTGCTTGGTCAATGACCTCTTCATTTACTTCAAATTTGACACCTCCCAACTAAACATGTCACAGGTTCTGGGATTCCGTAAAGTGTATAGAGAGATTTTCATCATGGTCATTTAAACATTCAAGGAACATAGTGATCCCACCTTCACTCTAAATATACCAAACCATTCTATCTTTTTCACTTCCTCACAAGAAATAGGCTATGTGCAGACCCTATCACCTCCCATTCTCACAAGACTATAGCAGAAGGAAATGCATTAAAGTAGGGGAAGTAAATAGAGCATTAAGGAGGTGTTGACGACTTTAGAGAGCTTCTAAATATCACAGCTTTTCCTTTTTGAACTATTATTTCATTGTTTCCTGAAACTTCATATTCCATAATAGCAATTACCAATACTTTGAAGATCCCACACTTCAAGATTCAAGTTGCGAAATTATCTTGAATGATTATACATGCTAGGGAAGTAATCATTACTCCAAAACACCACCAAAGTATGGACATATCTCCACCTCAGTTGATCGGCCATCAAGTCATGTTGACTCATCCTCCAATCATCTTTACCATTTCTTGCCTCATCACCATACCAAAAAACTTGTCGATATAAGAACAAATCATGGGAATATACATCTTAACCATCAAGACCTCAATGAGAACAAATAAATCCTTATCCATTAGATAGAATTATGCATAAGCAAATAATCTTTTTAGAGGAGGGGGTGGAACTAGGGAGGTCCCCAATTTCTCTCCAACGTCACTAGGAGTTCAAATTTGTTTCCTTCCCTATATATGGAGTAACTCATACCCCACAAAACCAATAGCAAGACCTTCAGTGTCACTTATAATATTGACAAGATTCTAACCTGGCTTTGCTTTGCCAAGAGTGGCATCAATAATGACTTTGGAGTCGCCCTCAACCTACAACTTTTTGATACTCAAGGAGAGTGCCAGTTTGACTCCCCACAACATGGCCATGGCCTCAACCTCATTATTAGACCTCTCACCTAGCCCTCTCGTGTAGGAAACAATGAATTCTCCCTTGTGAGATCTTAACACTCCCCCCACTAGCGGGACTAGGGTTCCCTTTGGCTACCTCATCAAAGTTTAATTTACTCCAACCCTTAGGAGGAGGTCTCCAATGGGTGTTTGCATGAGCTATATTTTTTGACCTATCTACCTTGATCATATCCTTAGATATACCCCAAACTCTTAGCTATGTTGACTTCCATGGGGCTAGGAGGAACTTCCAAATTTCTTAAGTTGCATTTGGAGACATTTTCTAAAAAAAACTTAGAAAAAGGAAAAAAGACCTCATTAGTGCTCTTATCTAAACTTCAAAAGATGTGGTTATTTCTTTCTCTTGACGAAAGACTCCATGCAATATGCAGAGGGATCTGATTCCAAAGCTCTTTGATTATAGGATGAGAGAAGGGAGAGAACCATCCTTCAACAAAGGAGGTCATGTTATCATTCATCGCCCAGTTAATTCCTAATTTTTGCATGGTCCTTTCCTAAATATTCCAAGCAAAATCATAATGGAAAAATAAATGGGACACCGATTCTTCCTCTTTTTCACATAAAGTACACCTATTAGAGACTTGTAAGACACACCTTTGCAAGTTATCTTGAGTGAGGATTATGTGGTGAGCAACAGTCCACAAAAAAAAGTTGACTTTGGGGATAAGCCTATGATTCCAAATTTGATTCTA